>CM076575.1:1811122740-1811444368 GCA_034641835.2 Pinus albicaulis
GTTTCAATATTTTATATTTTTCATGATCACACACAAATATGGGTAGATCGTTCTTTGATATACTAGGTTAAAATTAATTTGCTTTCTCTTGTAAAAAATTTCAATAACAGAAATGATGTTTTCAATAAGAGGTTGTCATGTTTGTCTTTAGATCTCTTCTCTTTTTCTTTGGATATGGTTTTTTTTGTCTCCTGTTGAGTTATCTATGGTTTTTTCGATTGATTTTGACATCCATTGATTATACTTGATTCAGATATGAGATGATCATAGATCTAGAGATTTTTTTATGTTTGTTTATGATATAATAATAGATCATGGTTTTTTTAACATTTTTTGTTTTTTTTTTTTATAAAATTTGATAAAAATAAACACATATATATATTCAACTCAAAATGCTACACAAAAAAATCACTGGAAACGAACTCTGTATGAGGAATTTATGGCCAATTGAATATCGACTAGTTTATTTTTCCTTCACCCTCACACACGGTTGTTTTTTCTGTTTATTTTTGTTCTTTTATATACATAGTTTCATAAAACTAACTACATATCTATAATTCTCTTCAAATTTAATCCCAAAACAAATACCACCTGAAATGGAATATGTATGAGGAAGATATGGTTGATTGAAAAATCAGCCTATTTTCTCTCATTTTTTTTTTCTGATTTTGGGATTTTTCTTTCAGTTTTTTATTTTTTATTTTTCAAGTGTTTTCCTTTAGATATTGATGTTATTTTTTGGATTTGTTTGCTATTATTTATTTCAACTGTAAAACGTACCATATATGAGTGTACTCTTTATTCGTTTGCGTTGGATCTTTCCTTTGGTGCTACTCGAGGGTTTTCCTTGAAGATTTGATGTGCTTTGGTTGGGGCTATTGTCCTCATTTTTTGATCCAATTTTTCATATCTGTTTATTTGATCAAGTCGCAACTAATATCATTTTTTTTTTTAGTTTTTTCTCTTTTTTTCTTGTTTGTATCAGAAATGGTGGTGTTGTGTCTAGGTGTGCAGTTGTCTTCTCGAAAATTTTATTTGGGTGTGTTTTGATTGTATGTGTTGGAGAGGTAAATCCCCTCTGCGGACAGAGGCGATCCCTACTAGCCCAGATCGGGTCTAGCAACAATCAGGTCACGCAGTGACGCAGGTTTCTAGTTACAAAATGACAAAAACATAACGAATTGCCTACCTCAGGTCCTACGCAATGGTCATTGAAGAAAGGATGATGCTTCTCGTTCCTCTCTTGGGAGATCACGATCCTTCCGCTTGACGCGTCTGAACACCTGCACACATGCAAAGGATACAATGATATACCGCGGAAAATCTAAATCTTGTAACCATACATCAGTCAGAGAGGATGTAATTCACCCCATCAAAGAAACAGACACATGAATGAAACCATAATCAAAGTCGCTTATCATTAAAATAGCAAAGGAAAGATACAACCCAAAGCTCTGACACTGGATATTCCTTCGACGGGGCTGACAGCGGAGCACGTCTCAACGAATCTTGTTGGAAATGAGAAGAAGCTCTCTCTCTCTTCAGCTTGGCTCTTAAAGGTTGTCGGGCGATATTCTCCTTGCTACAAGTTCAGCTCTTACTTCTAGCTTGCTAAGGGAAAAATGCAAGCTTATATAAATGGTGGAAGGGGTGTTGGGATCCCTACAAATATGGGATTGGCCCTATCCTTAAGGAAGCTTCCATGATAGGTAGAAAACCACCTCCCATACATGGAGATCTAAAGCCAAACCTCCCAACTCATTTTAGAGACTCATTCAGGAGTTTGTTGGAATCAAACTTTCGCCATTTATTTTTTAAAAACACTCCTTATTAAGCTTGGAGCAAGTGAGACACTGGGACAGAGCGCCAGTTGGCGCGCCCTCTATGGTGGATTGTAGTGTACCTACGGGGGATAATATAGGGTACAGAGGGAGGTACCCAAGGGAATAATATGATGTAATAATATAATAATGATAAATAATTGGGCCATAGTTAATAAATAAAGTGGTTAACCCATGTTATGTAAGGGACCACATGTAGCTTGGGAATAAAGTGATAAGCCCATTGTATTGGATGTATGGTATTAAGATAAATATCGTAAATACCCATGGTATTGCATGTATGAAACCTATATAGAGGCTAGAGTCTCTTCATTGAGGGATGTCAAGGATTATTGTATTGGCAAGCATATGGCTTGTGGAGTGATCTCCTTCCTTAAGGAGTGAATGTATGGTGTTGCCCTACCTCAAGGGCTTGGATATTAATGAAGATCTAAAGTTTTATCTTCAATGGTGTTATTTCTTGGGCATATTTTCCATTTTTATACATTCTCTTGTCAGATCTATTACAAGTGGAATCAGAGCACTTTCTTGTGCAGAGTTTGGAAGATTTGTTTTTTCATTTTTTGCAAGAAATTTTTGGGTGGAGAGTTTGTAGAGAAGATATGAAACTTTCGGCACAAAATTTTCAGAAGTATATATCACATCTGGCTTCCTTACACAAAAATACTCAATTTCAAAAAAAAAATCAGTCGAATCGGAGTCCGGATGAGGGTGATATCGCTGATTTAAATTCAGCTGTGTTGCAGAAATGTTTCTGACGGCAATTTGTGTACGACAGCTCTCCTAAAATTTTTTGTAGGTTTTGGTAAAAATTTTCAGACAACCAATTACAGATCTGAGCTTCTCTTGAAAAATCACCCGATTTCAAAAAAAAAAAATCAGTCAAATTGGAGTCCGGATGATGGAGTTATCACTGATTTAAAATCAGTCATTTTTTTAGAAATTTTGTGATGGCAGGACTATTCCAGTGTAGATCTGTGTTTTCAGAGCACCTAGATTGGGATTTCAGGCACATGGATAGATGCAGAATGAATATTCCATTTCATAAAATAGGTTATATTAAGGATTCTGAGTTATATTGACCAAGTAATGTCCATTATAAATTTTTTCCAAAGTAAGTGATTTTTTTCAAAACCCTTACTTTGTTTTAGAGGTTCTCGCAAGATGAAGTTTACAGGAAAATATAATGGCCCTACTATTGAAGATTTTTTACAATATCACAAGGCTCAATATTGAAAAGTTTGGATATGCTCCATAGGGCTTCATATGAAAGATGAGGCAAATAAATGGTGGACCTCACTTGACAGCTCAGTGAGGAAACTTCCCAAGAAAAAACTTGAAAAAGTCCTTTTGGACAAGTGGTCTCAAGCTGGAAAGAAGGATAGTAAGAGCCATAAAGACTTATTTTCTACTAATATTTCCATATTACAGGTTCATGGAAGTATTCAGAAAGAGAACATCATTGTGTCTATCATTCCTAGTTGCAAGCATAATTGTATCAATGTGAATTTGGAAAAAAAACTGCAAGTTCCAGCAAAGCATATTGAAAACACACAGGTTGATAATGAAGATGTTCAAATTTATAAATATTTGAAGATTTCTATGGATAAGTATGTGTTGCATTCTGATTTTTATGCTTCAGATATGGATGTTGTGGACGTTGTTTTGGGACACCCTTGGATGGAATCCATTGGTACTATCAATTTTAATGTGCAAAAGAAATTCATGAAACTCTGGTATAAAAAGAAGAAAATTACATTGCACGATATTTGCATTAGGAACCATGCAGAGACCGGCGAGGCAAAAGAACAAATATCTAACAAGACAGACACATCAGGTGATAAGCCTTTGATGGTAGACAACCAAACACAGACATCAAAGCAAGTACCAACAAAAGAACCAGACACCACTCCATCACTAATAATGGAGGAATTACTGAAAGATATTACATCAGTTAAAGCTTCAACATATCACCACCCGCATCACCCAGCAAGACAACAACCAGCAAAGTGGCAACGAATTAGCAACAAGGACAACAACCCTTGAATGACACATAGAGAGGTGCAACAATCCACTGACAACACATCAACATAGAAGAACCACCAGAACCCGCTTCCATCTCAAGCGAGCAAGGCACCGACTAGATCGAGTGTTCACCTTTCTCTTGGATGGCTGGATGCACGTGAATGGTATCAGTGGAATAATTTTTTGAGTAGATCTTATTATTTGTGTTCTTCTCATGTTTCAGGGACGAAACATGTTTAAGGGGGGTATAATGTATTGTACCTACGGGAGATAATATATGGTACAGAGGGAGGTACCCAAGGGAATAATATGATGTAATAATATAAGAATGATAAATAATTGGGCCATAGTTAAGAAATAAAGTGGTTAACCCACGTTATGTAAGGGACCACATGTAGCTAGGGAATAAAGTGATAAGCTCATTGTATTGGATGTATGGTATTAAGATACCTATGTTAACTAACCATGGTATTGCATGTATGAAACCTATATAGAGGCTAGAGTCTCTCCATTGAGGGATGTCAAGGATTATTGTATTGGCAAGCATATGACTTGTGGAGTGATCTCCTTCCTTAAGGATTGAATGTATGGTGTTGCCCTACCTCAAGGGTTTGGATATTAATGAAGATCTGAAGTTTTATCTTCAATGGTGTTATTTCTTGGGCATATTTTCCATTTTTATACATTTTCTTATCAGATCTATTACATATTAGCCCCTAAAATATTCCATGATGTTAATAATTTACTATGCATCAAATATAAAGTGCAAACAGTTTTACAACCATTGTCATGTCGGACAGAGAAGCGTTGTATGTGGATCTGGGGGAGGAGGATACTCCTCCAGATCCCAACACCCAGATATTGGGAGTTATAAAGAGTTTGCAGCAGGAGTTGGTTCAACTAAGGACTAGTAATGTACGTCTGCTGCAAGCTAGCAATGAAGAAGAGAGGTTGAATAGGGAATTAACCTTTAGATCCAGTTATCAGGAGGGAGAACACGAAAAAATGAAAAGAAAATAGATTGAAACAGACTTAGAAAATTTTGAGAGTGAATAATAGTCTCAGAAGGCAGACTCGAATTCCAAGAAAAAGAAAGAGTTGCACGAAGAGTTACAGAAGATAAAGTCTCTGACCTTTGACAGTGAAAAGGAAGAGGATGTAGAAGCCTGAATCCTGAATATGGTTAAATATTTTCAAGTATATGAGTATGGAAGTAATCTGAAAGAAAGACGGACAATTTACCAATTGCAGGAAAAGGCTACACTCTGGTGGGAAGAGACCAAAATTATACACTTGCTAGATGAGAAGATAACTTCATGGGAATAATTCCAACAAAAGTTCAAAGCCGGATACCTGAGTGAAAGATATTATGATGACTGTGTCAAAGAATTTCATGAGCTAAAGCTGGAGCAACTCACCATAGATGAATTTGGGATGAAATTAACCAACTTAATTTGCTATGAACTGTATATAAGATAAGAAAAATTGAAGGTACAAAGGTTCTTAAATTGTTTTCCCATGATATATAAATAGAGAATTGAGTTTGACAACCCGAAGGCTATGGATCAAGTTGTTAGAAAGGCTCGACTATGCTATCAAAAGTTTAAGGGATGGCATTATAACTTTAAAACTTGGAATATTAAAGAAAAAGGGAAGTGAGGAACAATCTCAAAAAGTCACAAAGCAACCAATTTGAAGAATTTTGGCAGAGATCACTAGAAGAATAAATTCAGCAATGTAGGGGAAAATTAGCTAGCCCAATCCCATAATGGATCCAAGCTCATGGAAGTAAACAACCAGCAGGATGTAGTAGGAAAGAAAATGAACCACTGAAATGTTGGGGGTATGGAGAACCTCACTTGTTGTGGGAATGTCCACATAACCTGCGTGCCATTCAAAACATTCAAGCAGTGCACGAGGCAGCCATGGTGAACGGTGTGGCCAAAAGCATTCCACGAATTAATGCAACGTTAGAAGACCGACAGGCTGAACATAAATCAACCATGATCAAAATTGAAGGTATAATTTTAACCAACATGTATCTATTTTAATTGATCCTGGAGTTATCCAAAGTTATATTAGCCCCCACGTCGAGGAAAAATGTAAATTGCAGACAGAAAAAGTTTAACATTGTTGGCTGGTGCAATTGGCTACAGGAACCAAGTGGAAGGTAACTCATAAATTACATAAATACCTTGTAACTTTAAATGGGTATTCTACATACTTGAACTTGAATGTTCTTCCTTTAGGATCCTATGACATATTGGTTGGTATGGATTGGATAGAACAATAGAAAGCAATAATAAACTGCTTAGAAAAAGTACTAGACTGCACAAATGAGCCACAGATAGTCGGTTGTAATAAGAGGGAAAACCAAACCTGTGTCTATCGGAAAAATTTCCGCACTACGATTGAAACTGACAACACAGACGGATTGGCGAGTTTACATGGTTCATGTTGAAGAATTGGAACAACAACTAGAGAAAGATATTGTAGGAAATTTTCTGGTTATTAGAGACTTTAAGGATGTATTTTTGAAGAAATTCCTTAGCTAACCCCTTGTAGAGATATATATTTCTCTGTTGAGTTGGTGCCAGGAGCCACCCCAGTTTCCAGAGCCCCCTATAGAATGAGCACTCTAGAACTATTAGAGTTGAAACTGCAGTTACAATAATTCCTACACAAAGGCTATATCTGACCAAGTGTGTCTCCATGGGGAGCTCAGGTATTTTTTTCAAGAAAAATGACACTATCCTTAGAATGTGTATATACTATAGGTAGTTGAATAAGTTAACCATAAAAAATAGATACCCCCTACGATGAATAGATGACTTGCTTGGCCAAGTAAGGGGGGGTGACAATATTTTCAAAAATTCATTTGCTAACTGGTTATCACCAGCTCTACATAAAAGATGAAGACATTCACAAGAAAACTTTCAGAACTTGGTATGGATGCTACGAATTCATAGTCCTACCATTCAGACTAACTAACGCCCCTCCTACCTTCATCTATCTCATGAATAGTTTCGTTCACAATTATCTAGATAAATTTGTGCTAGTTTTCGTAGATGACATTCTGGCATATTCTAAGAATAAAGAGGAATACCAGGAAAACATACAAATAGTGCTACAAACACTAAGAGAATACAAACTATGTGCAAAAATAATCAAGTGTAAGTTTTATAAACCAAAGATTTTGTATTTGGGACATGCTATCTCAAAGGAGGGGCTGGCACTAGACCCAGAAAAGGTACAAATAATGTAAATTGGCTGGTACCCACGAATGTATCACCAATCCGTTAATTCAGGGGGATTGCAAGGTATTACCACATATTTTTTTAGGGGTTTTCCACATTAGGTTATCCCATTACCTCCTTACAAAAAAAGGGGGTGAAGTTTGAGTGGACAGCTAAGTGTATGGAAAGATTTGAAAGGCTGAAAAAAAATTGACTACCACTCCTATATTAAAAATTATAGAACCAAAAAAATAATTTACTGTGTGTACCGATGCTTGTATAGAAGGAATGGGAGGGGTGCTAATACAAGACAATGTTGTGATATCCTATGAATCTAGGAAACTGAAAAGAAAAAAAAAAAACATAAGAAAAGTTATGCATTTTATGACTTGGAGTTAGCTCCTATTATACATACATTGAAAATGTGGCGACACTATCTGCTGGATAAGAATTTTGTATTAATGACTGACCATATTAGCTTGAAATACTTCTTTAGCCTACCATATTTGAATGCAAGACAAGCTATATGGTTAGCTTTCCTTAGCAAATTTGACATGGAAATAAAACATATTAAGGGAAAAGAAAAAAAAAAGGCATATGCATTAAGTAGATACTCCCATCAAGTTGTATCTAACATGGGTAGGAGTGTCATGACAAATTTCGAATAACAGGTTCAGGAAGCCTTGTCTCAAGACCGCTAGTATGTGGAACTATAGCTGAAAAATACATCAGCAAAGGATTACAGGGTATACCATAAATCTAAAAGGATTAAATGTTTATAATCAAAGGTTGTACATTCAAAAAATACATGCTTTGAAGTAGATGGTAATGGATGAATACCATAATAGGCCTTATTCGGGTCATCCAGGCTACCAAAAGAGGTGATAACTTTGGAGAAAAACTGGTTTTGGCCCGAAATGAAGAAGGATACAACATATTATTTGGCAAGATTTTTAGAGTTCCAGCAAGTCAAGGTGGAGCCATAACACCCCATAGGGTTTTTGAACCCCATTTTGATTCTAGAATGGAAGTGGGTAGTAATATAAATGGGTTTCATAACATGATTACCTCAAACTAAGTACCAACATGACTCCATTATGACGGTAGTGGACACATTAACCAATGATGCACATTTTATTCCTATGCAATCTTCCTTTCAAAGAGCTCAAGTGGCCAATTTTTTTATGAAGGAAACATTTAGGCTTCATGGGATACCGAAGATGATAATCTCTGATAGAGATGTAAAGTTCACATCAACCTTCTGGAAAACTTTACTTGGAGGGATGGGAATCAAACTGAATTTTAGCACAACATACAATCCCCAGATAGACGAGAAGACTAAAAGGAAAAAATATGGTAGAAAATTCCATACTCCACTTAGATGGATCCAACCAGACGGAAAAATGGTCCTTGGGCTAGAGGCATTACATGAAATGGAGCAAACAAAATGCAAAATTCAGGAGAACATTAAAACAACCCAAGACCGACATAAAAGTTATGCAAACAAAAAAATGACACACAAAGAATTTAAGGTTAAGGATCATGTCTACTTAAGGTTTAAACCTCGCAAGATTACCCTAAACACTGATATTTGCGTTAAGTTAGCACCTCGGTTCAGTGGGCCCTTTGAAGTTTTGGATCGAGTGGTTCTAGTAGCATATCAATTGGCTCTTCCTAGTCATGTTAAAGTGCATAATGTTTTTCATATTTTGTTATTGAAGAAATATGTTGATGACCCTTCTCATGTGGTTGATTGGAATTTGATACAGGTGGAGCCTGAAGGGGAATTTCTTCCATAACCACTTCGTATATTTGTGTGAGAAGAAACTATGCTCCAGAATATAATTGTCACTTGGGTGAAGGTGTAATGGAAGCACTTTACACTTGAGGAGGCTACATGGGAGAGAGAGGAAAGCATGAAATAAGCTTACCCAACACTGTTCAAGGAATAAATATCTATCTGCTAACACCGAGGACGATGTTTCTTTTTTGGGGGGGAATATGCAATACCCCAGATTTGCAGTTTATTATGTTTAAAGTTAATTATGTTAAATAAGAAAAATATGATGTGGACCTATAAAACAATTATAATATTGGAGGAATTCAATTTTTTAATATTGATTGAGTAAATTTCATACTATATTGGAAAAGACAGAGTATTAATAGGTCCCAAAATTCTAGTTCGTGAGGATAGGATAGTTTTTTTATACTTTCCCAATCTCCCAAAAAAAGATTCCCCTTGAGAGAAATAAATTAAATTAAAAATTAGATGGAAGAAAAAATATAATGATACCCTAGTGAAGAGGAAAATTCACTGGGAAGCGAGCTTTAACGAAGAAAAACAAAACTTGTGTGATAAAAGAAAATAAAATCTTAGGCTATGGGAAAAAACAACCTAGAATAAAGAGATGTCATTATGGAAACTTGCTAGGGAAGGTTGGCTTAAAAGTGCCTTCACGAGTATGATAAGGGGTTGTCAGTACCGGGGGAAAAAATATCTCATGGATGGGTGGAAAATCGTCTTTCAAGTTGGTATGCGACATCTATGAAGTTTCAGCATTCATTCTTATGTCATTCTAATGACCAGTTTATAGGATGCATGCATAAGTTTTCGTTATTAATTTTCTACCTTATATTAATGAGAAACTAATATTATTTTCTCTCTTATATATTGAGGAACTAGTACTAGTTGAATATCATAATAAATAGTAGGTAGTACTAAATTCTGTGTTGTTTTAATGCAAACTTAGGATTGGAGGTTACTACAATTTTATGTTTTAATTGTTGTGTAGTATCGATGAAAAATTAGTAGCATTCAATAGCAAGTGAGTACATGGAAGGGGCATCAAAATGCAATTTTATTTCCCTTCAATACATCATTATCGAGTAATATTCAGTACCACCGTGATGAGATTATAGAGGGTAGACTCATTATTATATAGGAAAACTAATAGACAACTTAGCATGAAGAAAGAAATTCAAAAAATGGGTATTACGTATAAATTGGTATAATTGCTAGACTCTCATAACATAATTTCTATTATTACCATTTCATTAGTAAGTATGGTACATAATAATGTCAATATCACTAGCTGCACCGATTTAAGGGTGATATGTGGTTAAATTATAAAAACCCTTGAGTTATTGAACTCCCTTACCTCTTTGTTTGTACACTAGTGGCAGAGAGTAGTATTTAACAGATTAAATTTTTAATTATATACTAATGACATAATTAGTATTGAAAATTGATTGGCTTTCTATCTATGTTAATAAATAAGTGCTAGGATAAATAAATTAAAATAAAAAAATACAATAGGGAAAACATATTATTAAAAACAAGGGGAAATTGATGACTTAACCTCTGTTTGTACTATCATACATATTCAAAAGTGCTACTCTATTTTTCTCCTATTGGGGTTGTTTAAATAATGAGGAAAGGAACAACATTTAAAATATGAAAAACCCCATTGTTAGGATAAGGATGAGGTACACCCAAGAATCAAACTTAAACTTATTTATTGAAATATATATGCGTGCCTATAAATTCATAACGCAGATTTATAATTTTCTATTTTAGGAATAGGAATAAAATCCTAACATGAATTTTGAGTAGTTAAACTCAGAAATTCCAAATATGAATTATGAAAAGAAAAAAAGTGAAAACAATACATAAATAGTACACAACATTTATGTTGGATTCGAATGTACAGTTGGTGAGTACACTCCATTCCAAATCCAACATTAGGTTCATCTAAATTTAGAATGGTTAAAGAGAAAGATTATGAAAATTCCTTTTCTAACACGAAAGAGCTAACAAACAATGTAACAAAATTTAGAGATATCTTACAAAGTTTAATTTTCATAAACAGAGATGAAGGAAAATTATACAGCAAACCTAGAGGCATAGACATTACGAAAAATTAAATCATAATGCAAGACAACAAAATGATTAAGTTTTAATGCATAAAACATTTCTATAAGGAGTAATAATAGAAAAGAAAGAACTGTAGTATTGTATAATCAAAACAAGGAAGAGAGATGTTAAATTCAAGAGTGACATAGACTGAAAAGATTCTTTTAAGGTACAAATTCATCCTCGTTATAGAAAGTCAAAATTTTACAAATTTTACAAGCAAGCACCCTGACCATTTGGGCATAAACATAGAAGTTACAAGAAAAAAGCCCAATCAGTAGAAATGCCAATGAGTGAAGGCACAATGGTCTTCTCTGACGCTAGAGGCATGATGAGGTAGGTGGAATACCAAATAATAGGAATGGCAACCCTGTAAGAAAATTTAATCTGGAAACAAAAAACCTAACGCGTGCCAAGATTTATAGTGGCAAACCTATAGGAGAAGACACCAAAAATTAAGTTACATTGGTAGAAAACATACCATAGTACAATAGAAACTTTAGTAAAACAAATTCAAAAGAGAGATTTTACCTTAATTCATTATGTCATATCGACTCTACTTCTAGCTGTGCGCATAGAGAAATAAAACCCTTATCAGAAATTGAGCATAAGGTAACCATTCAAGGTGCGGAAAAAATCAGGAATAAACTACCAGAAAATTGGGTGAACTTACCTGATATAGAGAATGCCTAGGTGGAAAGAACCTATTTGAAGTATTCCAACCCCTTGTTACTGAAAACATAGTCCTGGGTAAAAAGGAGGCAGATAGCCAAATTAAATAAGAACCCAAAAAAATTAAAAGACAAATCGATTGACTGAGGTAAAAATGCCAAAGCTAGTTACTCCAATGGAGGATGAGGACTTTCAACAAACTAGGAAGAGGAATATAATATCAAAAAAAAAACAATGAATACTTAAACCACATATTCAGTGAAACAAGTGAGTTAAGTGCACGAGAAGAACACATTAACTTGACGTTTGCTCCAAGGTTAACTGTGAATACATTATTCAGTCTAGCGACACGAAAGGTATGATGGATATGCCTTGAAAACACCCCTGTAACCATAAAAATAGTCAGTATTTCAGTCAAATTAGCAAGACCTTGTAGTCACAACTTCGACGAAATAAACATAGAAATACATGACAAAATGCATGCCTGTAAGTGGGATAAAATTGGACCACCATGTTATTCAACAAGACTCAGAATCCAGTGGATGGTAAGAAAGGGCTGTAAATGATCCTAGAGAGAAGGGGTCGCTCAGGCTCTGCATGGGTTACACAACCTCGAATATCCTTGATCCCAAACCCTCCAAAGACGAGATAGAGAAAACCAAAAATGAAATAGAGTTTAAACACACAGGGTTTTACTGGAACACTCATGACCATTGATCTATACCCAACATGAATCTTAGCCCTCCACTTGTAATACAACAACCACCTGTCGACTTACCCCAGATACCAACGTTGTCACATGGAGGGAACAAGGGGTCACATGGACTGTGTTTCATTGGAAACCTGTGAGTAGAGCGTACCTCCACGTAGGAGTATGGCTCTGATCGCTGGTCGTAGAGGGTAAGGGAAATCAATACATCAAACACTGTTAGTTAATAGTTTGAATGGTTGTCGAATGGAGATGTAACACCATGTTTAATGTATTACAAGGTTAGGTTAACTTGGAATTTAATAGGGAGCGTGTTTTAATTTTAAACCACATTACCTAGATGTGTTAATAATACAAAGAATTAAGGTACCAAATCTAAATGGTTAGCTTGGCTTAAAGTGTCCCTAGTGGGATAACTTAAGTGGTTAGCTATGCTTAAGGGGTACCTAGTTTGATAACCTAGATATGAAATGAATTGAGATCTATAAAGTCATAAGAAGGTGATTAATAGTCCTTACAACCGAAATTATATGTTAAGAAATAAAAAATTTAGGTACGTTACATTAAGTATATTATTAATGAAAAAAAAACCCATATTGAATAGTATTTTTTCATTCACCTGATTCATCATTCTACAGTTTTTATATCAGGATTTTACGCTCTTTAGCACTTAGATTAGAAATAATCTTATTGATATTTTTTTTTTGTGGCTATTCTTTACAAACACCAACTAATTCATATTAGTTAAACTTACATATAGTTCAAACATATTAATTTTGTAAAGAATTCACAAAGAATTTGTTTGCTCTAATTTTTTTGATGCGCTATCATTGTTTCGATCAACATTTTTGTTACTTAAGATCTTCTGAGATATTTTTTACCAATATACAACTTGCAGTATTCAATATAGAAGCCAATAAATATATTTTAAAAATAAATCAAATAATTTTTAGCCAAAAAAGCTCTGGTAACGAGTGTTTTTATCTAAATAAATGCACAATGCGTTTAGAACATTTAATGAAATGGGTGTTTAATTATTGAACACTGTAATGGAAATTTAATTTTTAAAATCATTTTAAACTATTATGATGCAATTTTTAAGGATAAACAAACCGAAATTATTTAACGATTTGGAAGAGGCACGTCGGTGCATTAAATTACATTGGGAGAAACGATTAATAATCTGGACATAATAAAGAATGTTATAATATACTGGTGCATTATATTACATAGGGAGCACCGATGCATTATATTACATAGGGTGCACCGTAGAACATATAACCGTTTTTAAAAGAAACGAAGAGGTATGACAGGGTTTCGATATAATTCGATAATTGATTCCCCTACCTTACATGTCAAACACCCAATATATAGTAATTACAAAAACTCATTATATCCAAAATGCCTAAATTAAAAAACCCTAATTATTAAGTAGTAGAGGAAGTTAAAACATTAAGGTGAAATTTTGCAGGAAGAAGCAAGGATTTAGGGTAAGTATTGTTTTTTTTATTTTTTCTCTGAATTTTAATTAAATTTAAATAAGAAAGAAAATTGTAAAAAAAACAAAATTAGTAGTAAAATCTATAGTAAATTTTTTATTATACAGTGGTTTTCCTTTTTTGTTTTCCTAAATTGTGAATAAATCTAAGAGAAATTGTAAAATATTTTAACAGTAAAATTTAAGGTTTTTTATATCCAAAGATTTGAGTGAATCACCATACCCTTGAACTTCTGATCTTTCAGTGAATCTAAAATATTTTGCAGATCCAGAGTGCTCTTAGTATGTATCTCTTGTAAATGTTCTCTATTTTAATTAAACCCAAAAATAAATTGTAAAATTTTTTATTAGTAAAATAAAAAATATAATTTAAAATTTTTAATATGCAGGTTTTTGAGCTAATCACCTTATCTTTTAGCTTTTGATCATCTGAAAATTTATGCTACTCCAAGCATAATATGAAACCAACTCCAAAAATAGAAGAAAAGAGAGATCAATGCCTTATAAATAAGCCACTTCGAGGGGGAAACCTCCTTTACATTACATAAATGAACAATTCTTGGACGATACAAATGACATAACCACCTTTCTATATATAGGAGTCCATGGGGTCACAATATAATCCTATCCGGCCTAACAATAATAATGTAAGGGCACAATAATAAAAATATGGGGGCTACAGGGGTACAACAATAATAATAAAGGGGATACACTAACAACAATAAGGGACTACACTAGTAATATAGGGACCTAACATGGCCCTCTCCTTCAAAAAGTGTTGTCCTCAACGCTTGATTATTTCTTGATGCTTCTATATGAAATTCTCATCCTCCCATGTGGAATCTTCAATGGGTAAGTTCTTCCACTTGCTTAGATACTTTGAAATTGATCAATTTGTTGTTTCTATGACCTTTTCAGAACTTCTTTCGTTGCGATGTTGATCTTCTTGTTGTTTCATTTGATTCTATACCAAAGTTAGGTTATCCTTTGAGAGTTGTAGAAATTGTTGTTGATGCTCGATGTGATCTTTCACTACTTTATAATCAATATTAGATTTTATTTGATCCTTAAATCCATCCAAATTAGCCTCCATTTTTTCTTTTAAACTGTTTATTCCATCTTTGATTTCTCTTTGTAGGATTGAAATTTGTTGCAATTGATACCGTAATTTTGACATCTCATACTGCAATTCTTCCTCTTCATGGGTCATAGTATAGATTTATGAGGGCTTAATGGGTATGGATTTATTTCTAGGAGGCATTATAGAACCCAATACTAATATATATGCTTCAATATGCCCTTGGAATGACTTCAAACTGATTTTTCAAACAAGACTTACGCAATTTGAAAAACAAAATACACACCTTTTTCTTGCTTTTGAGGAGCTCTATATTGAAACTGAATTATCTCTATGATTTCGAATCAAAATATCTTAAATTTGGTCTTGTAGTAGCTCTCTGAATCTTCTTTCCAGTGCCACAGGCCTGCCCTGATTTGAATTATTTCAGGACAAATTTATGCCCAATCTCCCACAATGACCTAATTATGGACTAGTTTAGTAGAGCGAACTTATACGGCGTGCCACATGTCATTGTTTTGTTCTTAGGCTATGAAATTGATACACAGAAAACTGCATTCTATGTAGTTGTGGCCACTTTTTACATAATTCAAATCCGATGCCAAGAGAGATATTTACGATGATTTTCCCATAGTCACCTCTTTTATATGAAATTCAAGAGCCTGCAAAAACCCTAACTTCCACATATCCTATCTTGGAAAATATTGCGAACTAAGATCTGAAATTTGTACAAGACGTTCCTCGGGATTTCTGCTTTGCATGCTAAAATTTTTAGCTTTTTAACCTTCCTAGAAACAATTTATAGCAAAACCACGATGACCTATTTAGAGCAGCGAAACCCTAGAATTCAAAGCTCTCATGCCACATGTTATGAAACCAGCTCCAAAAATAGAATAAAAGAGAGAGCAAAGCCTTATAAATAAGCCACTTCAAGGGGGAAGCGTCCATTACATTAGATAAATGAACAATTATTGGACGATACAAATCACAGAACCTCCTTTCTATATATAGGAGTCTATGGGGTCACAATATAATCCTAGCCGACCTAACAATAATAAAGTAAGGTCACAATAATAACAATATGGGGGCTACAAGGGTACAACAATAACAATAGGGGGGATACACTAACAACAATAAGGGACTACACTAGCAATATAGGGACCTAACATTCTACTGCTGCACAATGCTCTTGGTATATCTCTCTTGAAAATCACACGCTTGAAATTTTGGGTAAAATAATCAAATGGTGAATAAATTTTTACTATTTAAAATACTTTATGAAATTAAATTTCAAAAACTTAATTTCCACTTGCTTTTTAATTTTAAAAAAGAAAAAAAACGCCTTTTTTTTCAATTTATCTACACATCTTTATGTTCGATAATCAAGTGCACCGATATTGTCGGGGTGCCAAATTTTTTCAATGCTCTGACATGATACAATTTATTTATTTATTTATTTTTGAAATCCTGAAACGATGCAATTAATTTTTTTAATGCAATGGTGCGGTTTTTATTTAAAAGCATTAGTGCTCTAATTTCTATAAGAGCAACGAGTTCGTTGAATTCGTTTTTATTTTTTTTAATCATGAAAAAAGTGCGTAGTGGTGTTTTTTTTAAACACATCAGTGCATTTTTGTAGAAGAACACCGATATGATAATGTATTTGTTTTCATAATGTCAGAAACCGGTGCGAGTATTATTTGTTTGCCCCGGTGTTGTTAATGTTTTAAGCTCATCAGGGATCTTTTTCTGATAAGCGCACCAGTTGGGTTTAAAAGATATCTAAAATTTTAATTTCACATAAAAAAACATACTAATCTAAAATAATCCTTTAGGAAGGATCCACATGAATTACAATAGTTCATAGTACATAGTTTCTGCTTAAAGTCGCCTTATTGTTGAATTTTTTTTTTTGAAAACTATATTGAAATTCAAATTGTGGTTATATGGTTGTCGAGATTAATTTTGGATATGCACAAAAAAATTTATTTTTGACTTTTCTCAAATGCAGGGACAAAATCTCAATGTTGCTGGAAAATTTTACAAGAGAAATATGACTACTTTTAAACTAGTATATCAGATAATGATCTGCCCATATTTGCATATGATCATGAAAATATCAAAGGTTCAAACCCCAATCCTTTGCTATATAAAAAAATACATTCAACACTTGCATATGGTAATATAGAGATGAAAATATTAAACATGGTATCCTCATATATTGGTGAAGTCTCTTGAGTCTGATGTAGAGGAAGCATGCTTATACTTGAAGATATCATTCTACCTGCAATAATAAAAGACACTACACATAACAGCACCAAACAAGCAAATAATGACCTTTCCATAGAGGGCTTGTCCTCTTAAAACCAATATATGCAAGTATAAAACATTTTCAAAACATGGACATAGAAAAGTAACATGCATCTATTAATCCAAAATCAAAGTACAAAAAATGTATAACTTCCAGCAAATTTGATCCTCTCCTCAAGCTTGTATTATGGTATCCTCTCCAAATATAGCATAGTTGTCCCACAATAGTGTGGATACTAGATCTAACCCCCTTTCCTCTCAGTGAGATTATATAGGCTCATTGCATCCTTTGGGAGAATGTATCTAGACACCTAGGGGCTTGAGAAGTTAAGAGACTTCTAGAATAATCAACCCCTAGCAAACTCATACACATGTGGGTAAAGTTGATCTCCTTGGGAATGGAGAACTCTAGAAACCCTTTTCACAATTATGATTTTCTTCTCAATTATCTCAATCATGAAATAATTATTATCTCATAATTATAATATTTTGGAAAATTAATTATGAGAAATAAATCAATCATTTAATTGCACCCTTTTCACATGGGATAAATCACACATAAGTAAAATAAAAGGTGTAAGGGGATGAATTATAGCCAACAACTGAGGTAAGTTGATGTTGCTTATATTTTACTATAATGGAGTGGCAAATATGTGTCCCTTGAATCATTACAAGAGTTTCTTTTTCCAAGCTCTATTTTTTCCACATCGTGGACTAGAGGCAGGAAGAGGCATACTCTCCCTATAATGATTAACGGGTAGATCCATGACTACCGAGGTGACTGCCTGGGGAGGTTTGTCATCAATAGAGTCGTTTGGAGCAAGCGGAGAGATCACCCATGTGGGTAACAAAAACTGGTCATATTCCATATTAGGATGGATTTTTTACTAGTGTCAGGAGGTACTGACAAGATTTATGGAGGGGAAATTAGTTCCAAACTAGGTGGAAAATGATGCTCACTAGCTTGATCAACTTCCATATGGTCAGGCAACATCGCCCAGGGATTAGGAGGTCTATAGGGTCCACAAGTGTTAGAAGAGATCATATGCATATGATATTTAGAAGAGGATGAACGAATTGCAGATGACAGTAATTGATGAAAAACAACCATAAGGGATGAACTTTTGAGAAACCCTACAACAACACTCTGAAATTGACTAGGGTTGTCTCCTACAAGTGGTACTAAATTCCCCGTAGTGGAAATTTGGGCCGATGACATGTAATATTCACGCTGGTCAATGCTAAAAATATTTCCTTCATGAGGAGAGAAATTCACATGGATTACACATGAGATAACAATGCTGGAATAGAACTGACTACAGTCACAAAGAAGGTTGTAATCGAAAGTGGCATCGAAAACTTCAACATTGACATAAAAAAATTTTCCCATAAATAAATGGAGAAGAAGAAACTCCTTAGGCACAAACTTATGTCCATCAAAGGCTTGGAGAGTTGTATTGGACTTAGAAAGCTTCATAGAGCTGAGACCTTTCCAGCATGATGCTAACATGATGCATGTAGATGAAACTTCATCCACCAAAGTGTTATGAATATTCGTATGGAAGATACACATATTAACTTGAAAGGGGATTTGGTGGGAAATTCGAATGGAAGCCTTGTCAACATTGAATGTGATGAGTTTCGAGTCAGAAGGATATACTCCATGGATTGCATAAATCAAGGCCTTCCACATTTGAGGAAAACTTTGCAAAACCTCCAGGGAATACATGGCACAAGGATCCTGGTCAATTTATTCAACAACACTATTGTGCGGGGTAGCCTGAGCAGAGGGATTTTGTGTCATATTATGAATGACACCCTTGGGGGGGCGATAAACAAGTTCCACGAGCTTATGTAACACGAGAGGTCTAGTGGAAGCGGGTGGAGTGGGCGGGTCCTTACGAGAATAACTCAAATTAATAACATCATACGGTTTATCTCACGTGGCCACATTAATGTATTATTTGCACATAAAGACACAAAAACTATTAGTAGGATTTAAAAATGGCCCCTTGTTTCCCCCTTGAGGAGATGGAGGAGATTGTTTAGACATTTTTTTCTAAGGTTGTGCAGGAAATGCATGAGTTAAAAGAAAAAAATTTTGAATAAATTGTGGTGGTAGAAGAAGCCTATGAACTTCATCCATTCAAGGGTATTAGTGTGTAAGATGTTCACCTTGAAAATTTTTACAAGGGAGCTTAATATTTCGACGATGCTCACTGGTGCACACTCCCTAATTTTGAGCATTTGGTTGAGATTCCTGAGAGGTTTCATTTTTTTGTTTATTCTTATTGTTCTTTTTGTAGGTTTTAACCTTGTATAGAAATTATCAGCAAATGAAATCTTAATACATAAATTAAACAATAGCAAGAGAATAAAACATAAAATAGATATACACAGATATTTTCCCTGGATCCCAAAACTGAGACTACCAGCTTGATTTTTCATTATATTCCTTTCAATGTTACAATGCATATATATACATGTCGAAGAATTCATAAAACCCAATCCATTAACCCTGGATTAGAATATAATCATAGTTCCCTTGACCGGATCTATAAAATACCATAGAAAGAAAACCATCATGCCCAAAACCATGAAAAAAACCATAGGTAGGTCCGCCCACCTAATATAGGGCCCAATTTTTTTTCCTGAGGTGATGCCCCAAACCCTGTGCATGGGGGCTACCATCCCCCTAAAAATCCATCGACAGGGAGGACTACACTACCCCTATTACCCCCCTATTATGCCCGATGTAAGTGAAGTCGTCTCTGTGCACCCCCCTCTTACCCCCTTGTTGCATCTTGTGCAAGAAAAAGGGGGGTTTCCCCCCTGCCCCCCCACTCTTACCCCCCGCTTCACACGTGTGGCTAGTCATGGAAATAATATAACAAACACCCAACACTTTTAATCACTCGTTTGTTGGTTGTTCTTAGGTGTTGTGGAATTCATCGTAAGAACGTCCATGGACTACTCAAAAGAAGGTGCTTTTGTAGATCAAGACACACTTGATAACCCAAGTTGGTAAGGAAGTTGGCTCACCTAATAAAAAACAGACCGAATAACACCATCAATGTGTGGGCCAAGCGCAAGTTTGGATGGGTCAATGGAAGGTCTAGGAGCATTAGGAACTACTGCATTGAGGATACTCGACTATGAATAGATCAAATATAGTTGTTGAGAAGCTAATATAGCTCGCTCCTCAGTGAAAAATCTAAACATAGACACATCCCTATAAATTTTAGGCTGTAAGGATCGAATGAACCATTTATGCAATATCTGATCAGGAAGCTTGGTTCTCACCAACCTCTTGCGATGATGCCACTCATGAATGTCATTAGAAATTATGGTGGCATCATTTTGTTTAAAGTTAGACAAGATATTGAAATTAATATCATACCTCGTAGGAAATTGAAAGTGCATAAAAAAGGTTTGAGATAAATATGAAAAATTGTTGTAGTATAGTGTGTCTAATTTGATATACCATTTGGCAACATCCCTAGTCAAATAATGTTCGAAAAAGCATAGCTTAATTGAATTTTCCACTAAATATTTGGATGAATACGATAGGTGATACATGGTGATGTGAGTGGACATATTCTCTCCAATATTGCCTTCAAATTTTAGGATATCCAAAGGAAAATTTTAGGGCATATGTCGCCACAAGGTGTCATGGAGAATGGGGTCGTTAGTCAACTTAGGAAAATATGGTAAATCGAGAGAAGATATAAATGTATTATGAAGTTGACTGAACGTGTCATAAGCAAGAGACATATGTGACCAACCTTGAGGTCCCCTCATATAAGGATTATGATGTAATGATTTTTTTCTCTGGTAAGGGATTTCCACATCATATAAAGCATGCAGACCTGCATGACTAGTGAAAGGAGCCCCCCCCCCCCCCCCAACCCCACCTAAAGGGTAAATAACCCCCGAGAATGTATGACCCCTGAGTGCATGACTACTAACGAGTTTTCACCCGACGAGGATGTATGGAATAACTTGAGAAGCAGTACTGACATAAGGAGGATACCCATAAAAGTGACGGTACTAGTAGCAAGTTTTTTCCCAAGTAAAGTAGCCATTCCAGCAATAGTATTGGAAGTTGGTGTCCCTCCAAAAAATGAACTACAACAGGCTTGTGACATAGTCGAAACAACATTTCCCCAAGGCTGGCGAGGAGAAACTAATGACACACACCCCCCCCCGCCCCGCCCCCTCACACACACACACATTTCAAGGAGTAACCACACGTAACCGAGGGAAACAAATCATAAGTTGAGCAAAGATAGGAGAAAAGACTCCTAAACCTATCAACTAACTAGGATTAATGACCATGGTTGACGTGGATGGAGGAGTAAGCATGGAAACATATGGGAAATTTGTAAGAGCTACATATGATACTGGTGGAATGCCCCAAGAAGATGTGAGAGGTGTAGATGGAGGAGTAGGTGCAGCCACAATGAGTGGTGGAAATCATGACATGGAAGATGATACTACTGATGCATAAGGTAAATATTAATCAGATTCCACCATAGGATAAAATACTGACAAAGGAACATGAGTATAGTTAGGTGTGAGAGCTTTAGGGTTCAACTACAATAACTCAGGTCCTAAAGGTTCAATAAAAGGTGGATTAACAGGAGAAGTTGTGTCATTTTCCAATGTTTCAATAGAAATAAAATCACTACCAGAAGGACTAGGTATACACTCCACAACTATGAGTTGGTTAGAGTCTTGAGCACCAATAGGTGCTCACCATGCAGGAGAGGAAATTCCACCTCATTCAGTAGGAAAACTGTGAAGAAAACGTGACTCACAACGACTATATTCATCTATGGTGAAAAGTTATAAGTTAGCACAATTATGTTAGTGTAAACAACCTAAGGAAAGGATTACTCACTCGAACAAAACAGCACATGCTAGAAAATTCCTAAGAGGTAGTCACATAAGAAAATAAAATAGAAAGAAGTTGTTGGTGGGATAGTTATACTAATGACCTACTTCCCAACCCTTTTAGAAACAAACTCAGTCCAAGTTCCATTATTAGCTGTTGGGTGTTTGCTATATTATTTCCACAACTAGCCAACATGTGAAGCAGGGGGTAAGAGGGGGGATGGCTGCCACCCTTTCATTGCATTCGGCACAGCAGGGGGGCTATATCCCCCCTGCACGAGGTCTAGGGTATTTCCCCGGGAAAAAAAAATTGGAACCTATATTAGGTGGGAGGACCTACTTATGGTATTGTTCATGGGTTTAACACATGTTTTTGGCCATGATGGTTTTATGTTCATGGTATTTTGTAGATACAGTAAGGGAACTACGATTATGTTCTAATCCAAGGTTAATGGATTGGGGTTTATGAATGCTTTGACATGCATATATATATATATATATTGTAACATTGAAATAAAAATAATGAAAAATAAATCTGTTAGTCCTATTTTTTGGATCCACAAGAAAATATTTCTGTATATCTGTGTTATGTTTTATGCTCTCGTTATTGTTTATTTTATGTTTTAAGAGTTCATTTGCAGATAGTTTATGTATAGGGTTAAAAAATAAATTATCTGTGGGGAAAAACCCTGAGAGGACTAACAGAGTATGACTAATATCTATCCCAAGTATAGAGAATATTATCCCAAACCTTCACCCGCATATGAGCCTTAAGAATATTGGCCACTAAGGTTACCATAAACAATAATATGTCTTGGGTGGATATCTGTAAGCCAAATTCACATGCAAGTGCAGGACACTTAGCCATCATAGATAAGACTGAAACCACCTTGAGAGTTTCCTTAAAAGTGGCCCCCAAGTACTACATCAAAATTCTAATAACACAGTTTGTAATACATTAAAACTACGCAATCCACGCCACTCAAAACTAGGTGAAATGGGGTGTGTCACCTCGCTTAGGCCAAGTGTGACCTCGTGATTGACCCTCGTGTTAGAAGGGATTCCAAGACCACACTATTACAACCATATTTGTCTCCCTACCACAAGTTACTAAGGTTTTTTTGTAGCCTTGGAGCCGTTGACTCACACAACTATCTCCAAGGCCCTAGCCTAAGCTAATTGGTGTAGTACTAGTAAAAATAAAAGGACAAGTCTAGTTGATTTTATTATCATGTTAATATTAAGTGTATTTTGTTAACACAATTTATATGGTGTGAATAACTCTTGTTAGTAGCCCTGATGCAACTATATGAAAATTATTCTTTTCACTTGGATGAATTCTAACTATAGGAGGGTAAGAATTTATCACAACACACCAATGCATATTATAGTGCACCTCTCACTAAATTCTTGAATGTAAGAACCCAAAATTTATAAATATTTTTACCTAAAAGAAATAAAAAAGAGAAGCATCTCAAAAGAGACAAAATAAAATTCCCCAAGCTATAACACAAAGTACTTCAAAAGGTTCAAAGCTAGGAAAACAAAGCAAAAGAAACAAAGAAACTCAAGCAATAAAAAAGAAAGCCAAAAGTGAAAGACAAATGAAATTTCAACAAGCTAGGGATATAGCACAATGGCTCAACAAAGGCCAATGTTATACAAAGGTAAAAACCATACCCTAGAAGAAGGAAGTCCTAAAAAATATTAGATAGGAGAGATAACATACTCTTACACAGCATTTTGTCACCGTCTCTGCAATTCCCCTTCCTGCACATTGGAGGGCCTTTCTCATGACCTGTGAGCAGTGACATAACCTGAAACCACTTTCATGGCATCCCCCTTGACAAATAAAATCATTCCTCTGAAGAAATTTTTCCTTGGAAAACCCTAAAAACTGATCTTTTGGCCTTGGCGTGACTAGCCAGTTTAGCCCTCACGCCAATGGGTAAAATCCACCATAGAGGGTGCGCAAACTGGCGCTCTGTCCCAGTGTCTCACTCACACAAAGCTTAATAAGGAGTGTTTTTTAATGATAAATGGTGGAAGCTTTATTCCAACAAACTCCTGAACGTGTCTCTAAAATGAGTTGGGAGGTTTGGCTCCGAATCTCCATGTATGGGAGGTGGTTTTCCACCTATCATCGAAGCTTCCTTAAGGATAGGGCCAATCCCATAATTGTAGGGATCCCAACTCCCTTTCCACCATCTATATAAGCTTGCCTTTTTCCCTTAGAAAGCTAGAAGAAATATCTGAACTTGTAGCAAGGAGACTATCACCAGACAGCCTTTGAGATCCAAGCCGAAGAGAGAGAGCTTTGTCCCGTTTCCGACAAGGTTCGTTGAGACGTGCTCCGCTGTCAGCCCCGCCGAAGGAATATCCAGCGTTAGATCTTTGGGTTGTATCTTTCCTTTATTATTTTAATGATAAGCGACTTTGATTATAGTTTCATTCATGTGTCTGTTTCTTTGATGCAATGAATTACATCCTCTCTAACTGATGTATGGTTACAAGATTTAGATATTCCGCAGTATATCGTTGTATCCTTTGCATGTGTGTAGGTGTTCAGATGCTTCAAGCGGAAGGATTGTGATCTACCAAGAGAGGAATGGGAAGCATCATCCAGTCTTGAATGACCACTACGTAGGAACTGCGGTAGGCAATTCATTATGTTTTTGTCATTTTGTAACTAGAAACCTGTGTCACTGCGTGACCTGATTGTTGCAAGACCTGATCTAGGCTAGTAGGGATCACCTCTGCCCGCAGAGGGGATTTACCTCTCCAAAAAATTGGCGACTCCACTGGGGAATTTGATTGGAGTTAGTCTTGTCTCTTTTGGTTGCTTTCGCTTTTTCTTGATTGATTTGCTCTTCTGGTTTGCCTCCTTTTTGGTGTAGAACCCCTGTTCAGCCCCCACAAGACCTGATCTACTCTCTGTTTGATCTTTTTCATTCCTTTCCTTAGTAAACTTGATTGGCGAGGTTTATAGCTTGACATTCGCGCCAACTGGCACTTGTTGCTAGGTAGGCCCCTGCGCCAACCCTTTTTTGGTGCAAGATATAGCCAAACAGTCACGCTAAGCCTATTTGGTGTTAGGGTTTACTTGTTTTTGAGTCCTCTGAGTCTGATTTTTGGTTCTGGTGTTATTTTTCAGTCTGTCTGAGTGTCTTGAAATCTTCTTTGACTTTGTTTTACCTCTATCCTCTGGTTGTTTTCCCTCTACCATCATTTTTGCATTCTAGCCCTAGGGTTTCTAGGTGTTATAGTGTGTTGAGCCTCCCGTGGGAGTTTTTTGTTTTCGTTTGTTTAGTCAACTTCATTTTCGCTTCTCTGCATTCATTTTGTTGGATTCCATTGTATCATTTCGTTATTTGAGTGATTTCTCTCTTTTTCATTCATGTTTCACTTTGTATCATTTCGAGCTTAGATTACACGGTTTGTATCAGTCTTTTTGAGATTCTTCTTTGATTTGAGGGATTTCTCCATCAGTTTGAGTTATGATTGTGTGTTTTTCATTGAGTGAACTAGCTTATTTCTAGTCTTTCGCTATCATTTCTCAAATTGGTCTCTTCATTAGTTTTTCATTTCGTTTAGTGCATTTGCTCTAAAACATTGAAAAATACAAAAACAAATCTCTTTGCTTTTGATTAGTTAGTGAAAATTGAAAGCTTTTCTGCAATATTAGTGTTATATAACTCTAAGGGAAAAGTTTTTAGTTTCATTAGCGTGCATTAGAGACGGTAGTGGATGTTTTCTGATCATCTTGTTATTGTTTGAAAAGCTCTCAACCTTCCCGTAGTTAGCTCTTCATCGAACAAAGTGATATATTGTGGCATGTAGTGTGCATTTATAGGATTTTTGAGACATAAAATTCAGTAGGGCCTGAAATTTAAACATAATTGAAGATCAACTCTAAAATTTATTCAATCTACCTGAAGGCAACATTGAAACATTAATGAAATATCTAGAAGTCTAGGCTAGTGATGTGTTTCGACATCGTTAAACCTAGTAGTTGTTGTTCGCCTTCTGGCTTTAGACAGCACTAATATGGACTTGTGCTCCCCGTACTGTCGCGTATATAAATGCAGACCCCACTAGGTTGTTATCCTTTATCTGTATGAAGCTGAGTCTATTGCCTTATACCCGTGATACACCAGACACAACATTCGGGGAGATTACTTGCACATACGTCAAGTCCTTGGTTGATTTCTCTTTCATTTTTTAACCAAGGTTGTATATGGCAGTTCACGGATATCTGGTACACCCATCTGCCTAGATTACCAGAGTAATCATTTCGAACTTTTCTGACTCATTAAATTTGAAAAGATCATCGAGCGCTTTTCCTTTCACACTTGTTTCCAAATTGAAAGAGATAGAGTCATATTTTACTCATTTCTAGACTCTTAAAACATGAAATGGTGAAATTTTCCAGTTTCAATGTGGTAAAATTAATCACCTATGATCACACGCCATTTTAGAGATTGTTTTTTGGCCATTTTATTGTTTGCCTTGGTTTTTGCCCATTTGTCTTTGTTTTTCTCTTCCTCTTTTCGTTACTGTCACAGTGGCGAAACCCTCAGTTTCTTCTACTAGTAGTCCTTACACATACGATTCGTCAGATGTCTCTCAGTCCTCTGCTGAATCTCAATAGCCTATTGTATCCGAGTTTCCCGACGAGGGACCGGTCATATCCGAGCTTCCCTTTGGTGGGCCAATTGAATTCAATTGGCCCTTATCCAACGCTTGGTTTGGATTTGGAGTAGGGGAATATTTCCCTCCTCTTACATCGGGATCCCATTTCTTGGCTGCCATTATACCTCCTATTCCTCGCCGTCTTTTAGAAGATCTAGTGGCAGAGTTAGATATGGACTCACCCAGTCCTTCTCCTGGTGAGGAAATTCCTGCATCTGGTGAAGATTACCAGTTTTTTCCAGAAAACAACCCCGAGTCTTCTGTCATGTCTTCACCTGGTCCTTCGCTTCCAGCGGGATATAGGTCCTTAAGTCAGGTCATGGCCGTTGTGGCCTCTATGGGAATATCGACTCCATCCACGAGGCCGGTTATTCCTTCATTAAGGATGTCTCCATCGACACCTCTCACGTCATCTCCTCATTTCACATCAGTACCTGTTAGGCCTACTGTATGCGTAGCTGTGTCTACGCCCACTGTCACTACTCAGTCCACTAGGGCCTCGTCACTTCCTAAAGAAATTTACATAGCGTCTACTATTCCAGAGAAAATTTCTCCTAAGGAGTATCAATTTTCGTTACAACTGTCAAACTACGAGGTTGGTCAGTCCTCCCAAGACCCTAACCGTCCTTATTTTTCCCATTATGGACTGGATGGTCGCCCGATCTTTGTATTTCCATATCAGTACGATGAGCAGGGTAACCCTCTTCATTTTCCTACTCCAGAGGCTTATCAGTATGTTCACAGTTTTCTATCTACCCAGGCTGGGCAACCTTCCAATCTGCAAGGACAACCCTTCCAGGGTCAGCCTTCGGGCCAGCCTAGTTATCTATATGACCCACAAGGACAACCCTTATAGGGCCAACACTCGGGCCAACAGGGGTTGTTGTATGGTCCGCAAGGGCAGTCCTACAACCCTCAAGGTCAACCTCTGCAACCTCACCCTGTGGTCCAACCGAGGCAACCTCAAGGACCTACAGGCCAACCGGGGTATCAACCCCGACCGTTGTATGGTCCTGGGAGGCAAATCCATCCTTCTCAACCTTTTTTGCAACCTTAGCAACCTCAGTTTCTGATTGGTCTGAATATTGCATAGCCAGGGCCATCATATGGTCCTGTCACAGGTCAACCTAGTTATCAGGCACAACCTGGCCCTATCCTGCCATCAGGCCAACCTGCTCAGCCGGGACAGCCTGGTGTCCTTCATCATTCAGGTCAACCTGTTCAGCCAGGCCAACCTGTTCAATCAGGGCAACTTGCACAGCCAAGTCAACCTGTTCAACCAGGACAACCTGCACATCCAGTTAACCCTTCTCAACAGCCAAACTATTCTATGCCACAGTCGAATCTGCCTGTGCGCCCAACTTATTAGGCTCAGCAGTGCCCCACTTACTAGCAGCCCGCTCGACCCCAAGGCAGCTATTACCTTCAAGGTCAGTCTCAACTGGTTTACAACCCGCCCCAAGATTCTAGTTATTACCTTCAACAACCAAGCTATACCTATACTCAGCAGTAGAATCCATACACTGCTCAAACGGGGCCTACATATAATTAGGGTCAGTACCCTGGTTATCAACCCCCATACACGGGTTATCAGCAACCATATCAACCCAATTATATGACTTATACCCCCTATGGTCAGAATCCTTCGAGACAGAACCAATGGGGGCAAAGTTATGCTCAACCAGGGTGGATTACAGGTACAGGTCCTTATCAGGGGCCTGGTATGCCTTTCAATCCTCAGTTTCCTTTCCTTGCCACGTTAGGTTACAGATAGCATCTCGGTCGCTTCGTAGTCAGTTCTCCATAATCCATATTGGCCTCCGGTTCTGACCAAGGTGCCTGGTGACTGTCCTAAATTTGAGGGTAAAGCTGGAGAAGACCCCCAAGCACATGTCACGACCTACCATCTGTGGTGTTCCTCGAACTCTTGGGTTGATGACTCGATTCATCTACGTATTTTCCAGCGCACTCTTGCCAGCGCTGCTGCTAAGTGGTATATAGAACTACCCTGAGGTATTTTTCAAGACTTTAATACTCGAGCTATGGCTTTTCTGACACACTTCCAGTTTCCGGTTCATTACGAAGTCGGGACACATCTCCTGACATCTCTGAAGCAGGATAAAGCTACTCATATATCAGATCATATTCATGAGTGGCGACGTCGTCGTCGACTGATCAATTTTGATATTCCTGATCAGCTTATAACTCACTAGTTCACTACCTCCTCTGTTAACAAAATCACTCAGGATATTTCTACGGGGGCATGTGTAACCGAGGAACAAACCAATGCTCGTTCCCAGTACCTCAATTTGGTGTACTCTCAGTCTCGCACATTATATGATATCTTCACTGATGCCCCGCGGCGAGGGGCATATAAAGCACCAGCTACCCCATCGGTGGACAGTGCTATTGGTTTTATTTCTCAGACTTCCCGGAAGTCCTCCAATGGGAAGAAGAAGTCGAATTCTTCCAATAATTCTACTCTTCTCGCAACCTCAGATTCTGGTAAGACCACGAAGGTCAATGCCATTCAGGCCAATCCTGTGGAAAATACCTCCAAAGGGAAGAAGAAGGAGAAAGGAAAATCCAAATCCGATGCCCCAAAACCAGAATCCTCTAAACCTCATGCTAATGATGGTTCCCAACAGAAACTGAAGTACCCTTGCCTGAGCTGTGACGGAGACCAATACACCAAATATTATCCCCAACGATCTGAGGTTATTCAATTGCTTAAAGGCTCTAAGGGGACTCCATAAGTTCTTAAAGAACCTTTCCCATCTCAGCAGACCCAGATGGTCGAGCAGCCTTCACCATCTGCACCATTTGGGTCCCAAGTTTTCATGATGAATGGTGCTACACCTGTTTCGATTTCCACTCACTCGAAGGATTATGCCATATCACACCAGGTAGATGGGAAGGAAGTTATTGATGGCCCACCTCCCCCACCTATCTCTAGTCCTTTAGAAATTGAGAAGCCCAGTGTTGAACCCATTGTAAGGCCACCTTCCAAAGGTGTTCTTCGAAAATCTTCCTATAATCCAAACGCCCGTGCTGCTCAGCATTACAGTATTGTTGAGGATTTAGCATAGGTGTTTTCCGCAATGTCTGCGTTGGAAGTGCTTCAAATTTTCCCATCACAATGGAAAGCTCTGTTTTTCGCAATCGGTGGAATTGATCCTGCCGATTCTAGTCTTCTCACCTTCGATCTGGAAAATTTTGTCCCCTAAATTCCAAATCAAATCGCCCTTGTTATACAAGTCGGTATCAATGACCTCAAAATTCACAGAGCCATTGTGGACGAAGGTTCCTCTACCTGTGTTATGTTAGCTTTCTGCTGGAAAGCCATTGGCTCTCGAGATCTTACTTCATCTCCCAATTCCCTAGAGGCATTTTATGGTAGGGAATCAAAACCCTTGGGTGTTCTCGTGAGTTTACCGATCACATTAAAAGGTAAGACAGACAACGTGGAAGTAGAAGTGGTTGATTCCAAACTCAACTACAATGTTCTTCTTGGTCGCAGCTAGACCCATACCATGCTATGCATTCTGTCCACCCTCTTCCAACTTCTAAAGTTTCCTCATGAGGGAAAGATTATCACTGTCGATTAGTTGTCTTTATTCACCTCATCCTCCGAGAGCAACGTGCCATATATGGATCAAATTCCCAATCCCCCTGATAGTGTAGAACCTAGTCTTTTCAAGGACCCTGTTCTCATGGGTATTTTTCCCGTGCCACCACCGAACACCGTTCAAGTCAACATGATCTCCAGGTCAGATGACCTGTGGATCATCCCTTCTCCTAAACAGGTCACGTCTTTTGGATAATCGATGCCTTTGACTCCAGTTGAAATAAATTATTGCAAGATCGTCGCTGCATCAGATCCTCCTCCTCCTTAACTTGCTCCTTTAAGCATGGCTCTAGATGTATATTCTCAATCCCCTTGGCTCGGCGATGAAGATTCGCCTGATCCCTTAAGAGAAATCTTCCCGTCTGACGAAGCTATCATTAAAACGATGTCTCTAGAAGATATGATGTGGAGTGATGGACATCATCGTTCCTCGTTCATGCCCAGCCTGGGGGCAATTTCTAATTGTCTAGAGCGCTTCGCATCTCAGGTTCCCTCTCCACCTCTCCAAATGCCAATATTGGCTCATGAGGTTCTATCAGAAGGAAATCTGAGTAACATCACCCAAACAATTCCTATCGACATCTCCGTTAAACCGGGGGTTTTCGAGAAAATTCACGTGCGAGTTACTTGCTCTCCCAAAGAGATTCAAGTATACACAAGCCTTTTTCGCGAATTTCGAGATGTTTTCACATTTTCATATGAAGAGATGCGTGGGATTGATCCTAGTATAGTCGTGCATGGAATTCTCACCTATCTATGTGCGAAGCCCATGCGTCAGCGTCTACGCCTAGTGCATCCTCAAGAAGTCATAGCTATAAAGGCAGAAGTTGAGAAAATTCTTAACGCGGGCTTCATATATCCAATTCCCCTCACAGAATGGGTTTCTAATATTTTCCCTGTAGATAAGAAACAGGGCACTATTCGGGTCAGTGTTGACTACCGAGACATCAATCAGGCTTGTCCTAAGGACAACTATCCCACTCCCTTTATACATCAGATCATCGATGGCTGCGTATGGAGTCAGATCTATTCCCTCATGGACGGCTTCTCGGGTTACAATCAAATTAATATTTTACTTGCCGATCAACATAAGACCACCTTTATCTGTCCATGGGGCACATTCGCCTAAAAGAAGCTCCTGTTCATCTTGAAAAACGTTGGGGCTACCTTCCAGCGTGCTATTTCCTATGCTTTTCATGACATATGTCACATTGTCCAGCCATATCTGGATGATTTTCTGGCTCACTCAGCTCGGCGCGAAGACCATCTTGAACACCTCCGCCAGATTTTTCTCCACTGCAGATGTTACAATATCAGGCTTAATCCTCACAAGTGCATCTTCTGCATTGATTTTGTTCGTCTTTTTGGATTCATTGTCTCTAAAGAAGGAATTCCCCTTGACCCCCTCAAGGTTGAGGCCATCGTTAATCTCCCATTCCCATCCTCATTGCATCAACTTCAGAGTCTTCAGGGGAAAGCGAATTTCTTACGTCACTTTATTCTGAACTATGCAAAAGTGGCCAAGGGGTTTACGTGTCTTTTGAAACAGGACGTTCCCTTCCATTGGGATGAGATTTCCCAGCAATCCTTCGATAAACTTAAAAAGTTTCTTGTCAATGCTCCATTAATACGCCCTCCCAACTATCATCGCGACTTTACCCTCTATTTGGCTGTCGCATTCAACATGATAGCCATGGTTCTAGTATAGGATGACGATGACGGAAATGAACATGTGGTTTATTATCTGTCCCGGAATCTTCTTGACACTGAAACATGCTATGCCCATGTCGAGAAGTTGGCACTTGCTGTTGTCCAGGGTGTTCAGCGGTTCCGCCATTACATCCTGTTGCGCATGGTAACTGTGATTTCCGACTACAACCCCATGAATTATATCCTATCTCGAAAATTGCTGGGGGGAAAGTACTCCAAATGGATTGTCATCCTTCAGGAGTTCGATTTGGAGTTCACCACTGCCAAATCGACGAAGTCACTAGGTTTTGCTGATCTTATCCACTCTCTCCCTACAGACTCTGTTCCATCTCAATCTGAGGATCATATCCCAGATGAAACTCTCTTTCTAATCAGCACTCATGACCCATGGTACGGTGACATCATCGTGTACCTTCAGACATCCAATTTATGGTCCGAGTTGATGAAGGATGCTCGATGTCGCGTTCGGCATCAATCTCAACCATATTGCATTGTTGGAGATACCTTATATCGTGTCGGATTTTATTCTTTGCTCTGCGATGTTTGACCTTGAAAGAGGCTAAGAAAGTCCTGAATGACTGTCACAGTGGTGCTTGTGGCATTCACATGTCCGGATACGCTACCGCCCAGAATATTCTACGTGCAGGTTACTTCTGGCCGTCTATATTTAAAGACTGTATTGTCGTAGTTTGAAAATGTCATGTGTGCTAGATCTTTGAACGCAAGATGCATTCGCCACCCCTCCCTTTGCATCCTGTCATTACCGTAGGCCCTTTTTCCAAATGGGAAATTGATTTTATGACATGTAACCCTCACTCGGCCAGGGGCCATGCTTATATAATCGTTGCCGTAGACTACTTCACCAAGTGGGCCGAGGCGATGCTTACATTAGCTGCCGACTGTAATACAGTTGCTCAATTCATTTTCAACCATGTAATTACATGTTTCGGAGTTCCTCAAGCCATCTTCACCGATCATGGCACTCATTTCCAGGACTACATGATGGCAAAGATGACATAGAAGTTGGGCTTGCATCACGACATCTCAACGCCATACTACCCTCAGGCAAATGGCCAGGTTGAGGCCGTGAACAAATTACTTGTCACGATTCTTCAACAAACAATTGGTATTCACAAATCCAACTGGCATCTCAAATTTTTCTTAGCTCTCTAAGCCTACCGAACGTTAGTAAATAGTGCAACCGGATTCACACCTTTTCAGTTGGTGTATGTTCTGGAAGCGACTCTTCCAGTTGAATGTGAGATCCCTTCGCTGAAGTTTCCTATGGAATTACTGTCTGACACTTCCCCAGAGGAAGATCGTCTCCTGTATCTAGAACGACTAGACGAAACTCGTCGCTTGGCTACTTTGGTTATCGAGGCACAGAAAAAGTGGGTTAAAGCTCATTTCGATCAAACGGTTTCTCCACGTTCTTTCATTGAAGGGGACCTTGGCCTCTTATATGATCAAGCACATGATAAACTTGGAGCGGGAAAATTCCATCCCATGTGGCAGGGGCCCTATATCATCAAACGCATATTAAAAAATGGGGCCTATGAGCTAATCGACTATGAAGGTATTTGTTTGGTGCAGCCCAGAAATGGGTTGTACCTGAAGAAGTACTATGCTTGAATTATTCTTGTGTGTTCTGTGTACATAAGTGAGTGATTTCATTTTTGTGCATGTGTGGTGTGGTGTGCTTTGTAAGCGTCTTTCAGCTGATTGTGTCTTCCTGATTGTGTAGATGTCTATTACTCCTTTTGTCAGTTTCGCGGATGGTGCCTCCCGCAGTACCAGGAATATGTCATCGGCAGCCTAGGTAATCTACAATCCTACTGGTGAGTTAGTCAATTTGCAAGGTGTTTGTCTAGGGCCTGCTACAAATAATATCGCGGAATACAGTGCCATTTTGGAATTGTTGAAAGAGGCTGTTAACCTCGGTATTCGTACATTACTTGTATATCTGGACTCACAGCTTGTAGTGTTACAACTCAATGGTCATTATTCAATTAGGAACCCATCCATTTTACGATTGTATCTACGTATTTGTTTACTGGAAAGAAATTTTGGTTACATTACATATCAGCATATACCCAGGCACATGAATGCATTAACAGATGCAGTAGCTAACATGGTTTTAGATAGACATTTACGCAAATTGTAAAAAAAATCATCATATGTGAAAAAGATCCATCCAGAAATATATATATATATATATATGTTGAAATGTTTGTAGTTTGTGTGCATCACATAAAATCCAAAAAATATAAATGAATGTTTTAATAATATCCGGAGACAACATGTCTCTCAAAATGTGGAAATGAAAAGCCTATATGACTAATCAGCATGGTGCTCATGGTAGCATGTCACTGCCCGCACCAATCGCCTCAGTAAATGATGAAGGCGATTAGGCACCCCCACGGTGTACCTCTAATAAGCCAAAGGGAAATCTACTAGGCGAGCATAATCTGGGATCCCACGGGTGAATCCCTCCAAGTTTTGGACTAGCTCACTCCCCTCGCCACCCTCGGCTTGAGGGTCATCGGCAAGAGGGGTCCTCCGTGCGATCGGCGACATCCCGACGGACCTCTCTGGGCCAACATCTGCATACATATAGGATTGTTTGTTAGGACATGCATGTATACCCAAAAAAAAAAAATCATCATAAAATACAAAAAATAAAAAAGAGTCTTACCCAGCTCCTCATCCCAGTCCTCTCCTTTTGGGAGTGGAAGATCTGGGTCTCCCATGAAGTCAGTATCGGCATAGGGCCAGTCCTCTATGACGATCAACTATCACCAAAGCCATGCGAAGAACTCAGGCCTCCATGACATTTACTAGCCCCCTTCTGCTCTAGGCATCAATGCTGCCCATTGAGCCATCTGTGGCTCTCTCAACTGTGGATCTGCGACTATCGGCCCCTGGCCCTGGAAGATTGGTAGTCATTCAAGGATGAATGATACCAAGATAGATCTGTACCCAAACTGCTTCAGTTTTGTCTTCTTACACTTTGTCAGTTGCCGTTTGATATTCATGGTTACGGCAGTAGCCCAATCAAATAGTGTCGGGTTCATGCATTCCGATGCTAAGAGGAGCTGTGTTTTATGTTGGGTATGTGTTATATTATTTCCATGACTAGCCCCACGTGCTATATGTTGCGTCGGGCGCAGCAGGAGGGTCACAGGGCGAGCGGCAGCCCCCCTTGCCAGGGTCCAAGGCAGCGCCCCATGCACTGTACGTTGCGTCGGGCACAGTAGCCCCCCCTGTTGGGGTCCGGGGCAGCGCCTCGGAAAACTTTTTTTGGTATGCGGTCCCACTCATAGGCAGACCCACCCATGTTTTGTGCATGAGTTTGCACATGGTTTTGGGGTACAATGGTTTTCAAACCCTGGTATTTTGTAGATCCGGTCAAGGGAACTACGGTTATGTTCTAATCCAGGGTTAATGGATTGGGGTTTATGTATGCTTCGGCATGTATATATATGTGTTGTAACACTAAAAGAAAAATAATGAAAAATCAAGCTGGTCGTCCCAATTTGGGATCCAGGGGAAAATCTATGTGTTTATCTATTTTATGTTTTATGCTCTCTCTATTGTTTATTTTCTGATAAAAGATTCGTGTGTAGATAATTTTTGTTTAGGGTTAAAACCTACATTTGGTATCAGAGTTGTTTCGGCTTCAAGGGGTCGCCTTTGTTGCTAAGGGTTTTTTTCTTGGGCCTGAGGTAGACCCTGTTCAGTGGGAGATCTACGGGATAAATTCTTGCTGTAAAAGAAGATGGCGAGTGGTAGAAAGATAGAGATCGAGAAATTTAATGGTCATAGTTTTGAGTTGTGGAAGCTCAAGATGGAGGATCTGCTGGTGGATAAAGATCAGTGGATCGCAGTAGATCTAGATACTAAACCAATGGCAATGTCAGATGAAGACTGGAAGAAACTGGATCGGAAGGCTAAGAGCACAATACGGTTGTGTGCCTCAGATTCAGTATTGTTTAATGTATCTGGGGAAGCTACGATGAAGAATTTGTGGGAAAAACTTGGGACTTTGTACCAATCTAAGTCTCTGGTGAATAAGTTGTTCCTATGAAAAAAGTTGTATAACCTAAGGATGAAGGATGGAGACTCGGTGACATAGCATCTGAACGCCTTCAATACTGTGGTAATTCAGCTGTCATCTGTTGATATTAAAATCTCAGATGAAGATAAGTGCATTAGTTTGTTGTGTTCTTTACCAGACTCGTGGGACAGTCTGGTTATTGCAATAGGTAGCAATACAACTACCTTGAATTTTGATGACATTATCTCAGCCTTGCTGTCGGAGGAAATGAGACAGAGAAATATGGAGGGTCAAAATGGAGATGCCTTATCTGTACGAGGAAGGTCCCAAAATAGAAACAAGAATAAGGTTTCAAGTGGGAGATCTAAATCTAGAGGGAGATCTAAATCTCCTGGAAAGTTTGTAAAGGTGTGCTGGAAATGCAGAAAGGAAGGGCACTAAAAAAAGGAGTGCAGATCTAAAGCTCATGAGAAAGGAAAGGGATCTAATGATGCTCCTTCTGCAGAGGAAAAAACCACCTCGGCTGAAGGTGGGGATGTGTATTTGGCTTCTTCCTCAAGTACACATGTAGATCATGAATCATGGTTTATTGACTCAGGTGCATCCTTTCACTTCACTCCCCATAAGGAGTGGTTCTGTGAGTATGAGAAATATGATGGTGGTGATGTCTTCCTAGGGGATGATAGGAAGGCCAGAATCGTCGGACGTGGAAAGGTAAAGCTAAATCTGCAAGGTGGAAGGATTATAACACTTCCTGGTGTTCTGCATATTCCTGCATTGGCCAGAAATCTGATTTCTGTAAGCAAGATGGATGATACAGGTGTAAAAACAGTGTTCAAGAAAGATGCCTGCAAGATGGTTCAGGGAGCACTGGTATTAATGCGGGGAGTTTGGATTGGAACTCTGTACAAGCTACAAGGTAGAAATTTTATTGATGGGTGTAATAGTTCTGTGCTTCCTGAAAGAGGAGCGAAAAGCCTAGCTGTCTCTGGAGAAAAGACCATGCTATGGCATCAAAGGCTTGGACATATGGCATAGAAGGTATGTCTAATTTCTCTCTAGATTTCGATTTCTGTGAACATTGTGTATATGGGAAGCAGAATCGAGTGAGTTTTCCTTCTGGTGCTAAGAGGGCGAACAAGATATTAGAGCTTATGCACAGTGGTGTGTTTGGACCTGTTTCAGTTCCATCACTGGGAAATTCTGTGTACTATGTTTCATTCATAGATGACTTCTCAAGGAATACATGGATATATTTCTTGAGGAATAAATCTGAAGTCTTTGACAAATTTAAATAATTTAAGGCTCTGGTGGAAAACCAGACAAAGAATAAGATAAAGGCGCTGAGGACAGATAATGGTGGGGAGTTCTGCAAGAAGGAATTTCAAGAGTTCTGTAAGAAGTGTGGTATAGCACGACAGAAGAATACTCCATACACACCTCAACAAAATGGAGTTGCAGAAATAATGAACAGAACATTGATGGAAAAGGCAAGAAGCATGCTCAGTGGTATCGGGTTAGGACAAGAATTCTGGGCAGAGGTAGTGGAGACTGCATGTTATTTAGTTAACAGATCACCTTCATCAGTGTTGGAGGATAAGGCTCCACATGAGGTATGGACTAAAAAGAAACCCTCTCTTTCACATCTAAGGGTATTTTGGTGTGATGCATATGTACATGTTCCAAAGGATAAAAGGACCAAGTTGGATAATAAATCTGAAAGGTGCATCTTTATTGGGTATAAGGATGGTTTAAAGGGTTACAAGCTTTGGAACTCAGAAACAAGGAAGGTTGTGTACAGCCAAGATGTGGTGTTTAGAGAGGTGAAAGATGTTGTTACACATGAAGTCCTACCAAAGGAACCTGAGAAGATAGAGTTTGAGCTAAATGAGGATGAATCAAACTCTACAACAGAAGAAGATTCAAAAGAGGAAGAGCCACAAACCCCAGCTTCGAGAAGATTAGTTCGGGAAAGAAGGCAACCAGAAAGGTATAGTCCATCTTCTTTTTGTTCATTTTTTGCCTTAACTATAACTGATGATGATCCCAGAATAGTCAGGGAGGCAGTAGATTCAGAGGATGGAAAACTCTGGAAGGAGGCCATGGTTGATGAAATGGCATCCTTGCACAAAAATGAGGCATGGGATCTGGTGGAGTTGCCGGCTGGAAGGAAGCCCATCAAGAGAAAATGGGTGTTTAAAATGAAGATGAATGTAGAAGGCAAGGTGGAGAAATACAAAGCTCGGTTGGTAGAAAAAGGTTATTCCCAGGTGCCAGGAATTGATTTTGGTGATATTTTTTCTCTTGTTGCCAAGGTTACTTCTATAAGATTACTTTTATCTGTTGCTGCTGCATTTGATTTTGAGATAGAACAGATGGATGTGAAGAAAACATTTCTTCACGGGGATCTAGAAGAGGAGATCTACATGAAGCAACTTGAAGGATTTATGGTGAAGGGTAAGAAAGAACTAGTATGTAGGTTGAAGAAGTCTCTGTATGGGTTAAAACAATCACCAAGGATGTGGTATCAAAAATTTGATACCTATATACGAGGACTTGGCTTCACCAGAAGCAAGGAAGATCACTGTGTTTATTTTAAATTAATTGGTGACCGTGTTATTTATTTGGTCTTGTATGTGGATGATATGTTGTTGATTGGAAATGACAAAGAAATTATCCAAGATTTGAAGACCCAACTGTTCTCCAAATTCGACATGAAGGATCTTGATGCTGCAAACTATATTTTGGGCATGGAAATTAAGAGAGATCGGGCAAAGAGGATGCTCTGGTTAAACCAGAGGAAGTATGTCGAGACTATATTGCAGAGGTTCAATATGCAGGATAGTAAACCAGTGAGTGTTCCTATTCCTGTAGGTACAAAGTTGTCTGCTGAACAGTGTCCCAAGAAACAAGAAGAAGAGGAGGATATGTCCCGTGTTCCATATGCAAGTGCAGTGGGTAGCCTGATGTATGCAATGGTCTGTACTAGACCAGACATTGCACATGCAGTGGGAGTATTGAGCAGGTTTATGTCAAACCCAGGGAAGGAGCATTGGACAATAGTGAAGCGGGTTTTCAGATATTTACGTGGCACTAGTGATTATGGCTTGTGCTACCAGGGAAGACGAGGATTGGAAAGAATGTTGGACATTCGTGGTTTTGTTGATGCAGACTGGGCTGGAGATCTGGACCAAAGAAGATCTACAAGTGGGTATGTGTTTAGCCTATTTGGAGGTGCAGTCAGTTGGATGAGTAAAAGACAGTCTGTAGTGGCGCTTTCAACTATAGAGGCAGAATACATAGCAACCACTCATGCAAGCAAGGAAGCAGTTTGGTTGCAGAGATTGTGTTGAAGTATGGGGTTGGTATAGCAAGATATAAGGATAGACTGTGATAGCCAAAGTGCAATTTTCTTGGCTAAGAACCCTGCTTATCATTCAAAGACAAAGCACATTGATGTTCAATATCACTTTGTTAGAGAGATGGTTGAGGCTAAAAGGGTGTTGCTGGTAAAGGTGGACACTTTGAATAATGTTGCAGATGCATTGACAAAGTCTGTGAGCACTCAGAAGTTCTCTTGGTGTAGAGAAACAATGGGTGTTGAAGAATTGGCCCAATGAATAAGCTCTCCTGTGGCCCCCTATGGAAAGAAAACAACAAGTGGGAGAGTGTTGGGTATGTGTTATATTCTTTCCACGACTAGCCCCACGTGTTGTACGTTGCGCCGGGCGCAGCAGGGGGGTCACAGGGGGGGCGGCAGCCCCCCTTGTCGGGGTCCAGGGCAGCGCTCCGACGAAAAAAATTTTGGTATGCAGTCCCACTCATATGCATACCCACCCATGTTTTGTGCATGAGTTTGCACATGGTTTTGGGGTACGATGGTTTTCGACCCCTGGTATTTTTTAGATCCGGTCAAGGTAACTACGGTTATGTTCTAATCCAGGGTTAATGGATTGGGGTTTATGTATGCTTCGGCATGTATATATATTTGTTGTAACACTAAAAGGAAAATAATGAAAAATCAAGCTGGTCGTCCCAATTTGGGATCCAGGGGAAAATCTCTGTGTTTATCTGTTTTATGTTTTATGCTTTTGCTATTGTTTATTTTCTGATATAAGATTCGTGTGTAGATAATTTCTATTTAGGGTTAAAAACTACATTTTAGTAGCCTCATGTGGTGCCTACGACCCCACAGCCCGCGTAATGGTATGGAGCACCACTCTGAGTGCTAGATCGGGAACAGTGTGGATATCAACCTTCCCGCTACCCGATCCTATTTGTTCCCCTAGGCACACTCTTTCCATTACCATTGACATCTTTTCACCAGATGGCCTAGTACCTATCAAGATCGAGACTGGACCTTTGAGAGACAATCCAGTTATGAAGTAAACATCGGATACTCCGAGCTCTAACACTTGGTCTTGAAGCCTAAACATCTCTTCATTCTCATCCCAGATACTGATTAAGTATTGCAGCAATTCAGGTTGTGCCCTGAGACATGGTGTCAAGAAGAACTTTTTTAAGCCACAATCCTGGAGAGCGTTCATGCATTTCTCGTTCCCCATTGCCATTTTATATTCTTCACTATGCTCCCTTTCTTTCCATTTGAACACCATTGTGGCTTTGTACCTATGCCAAAATGGTCACAAACACTTCATTAGATCCCTTGAGCATTCAAAAATCCAATTGATTTGTTCATTTTTTGTAAAAATTGAGCGGAAATTTGGGTTGCGCGGTTGGCACGACTATTTTGCTGACAGTCACACCAACTGGCGCGACCCCTTTGCAAAAATAACCCAATTGGCGCAGGTCCGTGCCCCATACCCGCGCCAATTGGGCGAGCCCTAAATTGGCAAAAATCCCCTCTGGGATCCTAAATCACAATGGAATACTATAAAAAATGGATTAAAACATAGCTAAGGGAAGCGCCTCTTACCTGGAAAATACAGGATCTGAAATGATGCATTGGATCGTCCACAATCGTCACCACAAGCTCGCAAGGAAAAAACTCATTGTAGCTCTCCACAAGAGGTAAAAAGTAAAAGTAAATATGTTTTCACTATTTTGGTCATATTTATAACTTTTCAAAATCAAATTAGGTTTTGAAGCTTATTTTTCCAATATTTTATTATATTTTGTCGAAAAATGGGTTTTACGCTTGCTTTCTTGTGCAGCAACAAGTTTTCACATGACTAGGACGACGATATGAGTTGTATTTTATACTTTTTCGGACTCAGTAAAAACACAAAAAAGTCACTACTGGAGTCATATTTCAGCTCTTTTCTGACTCTCTAAACATGAAAATATTGCCGAGTCGCTTGCCGTTTTGATCTTGTTAAATTGGCTATGAAACGACATCTACCCAGTATACGTTTACCCCTTTTCTGAGCTGGGATAGATTATTTACGAAAAAGGAATACCCTAGCCTATCATGACTAGGAGGTTTTCTCAGACACAATTTTCTACCTTTTCGGATCTGAGGAACTATCTATGAAAAGGGACTATTGGAGTTTAATTTTCCACTGTCTTTTCAAACTCTCTAAACATGAAAAGACGCCGAGTTCTTCCTTTTTCAGACTCGTTAAAATATGATGACATCGGACTCCGTCATAGTGACGTTACTCAAGTTTCTCCTTCCTAGGGCTCGTTAAATGTACTAGGTTGGATTTGTCTGAAGGAAAAACTTATATCACAAGCATATGCTATCCCATTCAAGCTTGTTTCCAAAAATAACTGGGGTACTCGCCAGACATGGTGGGGAAAAAATGGAACCAGTATCATCATCGTGTCGGTAGTATGTCACTCTCGAACATGGCACTTGTCTGCATTCGTGTCGGGTTGGGGACATCTCATCTCATTTCCTGCTTCCTTCCATGGGTTTGGGTAATCCTTTTTGACCTCTCATCCGCTCTTTGCCTCGTCATCATGACCTCAGAATTTTTGATGTCAAATACTGCCAAATCCAGTGTCGTACTGCCAATATGTTCAAGAGAAGTTGGCCTCTGCAGTTTTCAACCCTCCTCTGATTCTCTATTGATCCTGATACACAAAAAATTATGTTCCTCTGTCTCGCATCGATGATGTGGGAAACACTACGGCCCACCTTCGATCAAGGTCACTTCCTATCGACTTCAACTCATTATCCAAGAAGCTAATCTAGAGACTCCCTTCAGGTACCTTGGAGCCTGCATGCCTCAACGGCAGGTTCTTCACATTCGACGCAAGGTTTTCATCATTGGCCTTTGATCGAATGATTCTGTGGGTGTTCGACGTCAGCTCACTATTCACATTCCGTGGATTGTACCTCTAGTACCTTGAGGGCCATCGTCATTATTGGTGGTTGCTCTCGCGTTTGTTAACGACTTTCATCATTGGCTGGTAATCAGATGATGTTCTTGCATGTTCGACTTCAGCTCACTTATTCACATGCTAGGAATTGTACTCGGTTTGGGTCGAGATGGAGCACAAGACCCTCGGTTTTGTCTGATGGAATCCAGGCTGTGGATTTTTTGGATTATCATCATTGGTTACATGACTCATTGATTGGATGGTTGCGACCATACTTAACTCTGCTTGTTGATCCTTATTGGATGGCTGCATCCATACCTTGGATCCTGATTATTGTATACTCTATTATGGATGGCTGCGACCATACCACATATCATGTATTTGAGATATCATTTGTATTTTTCTATGTAGGTTTTTCGATGGCAGTGTTTTCAGTTAGGCACGTTCTCATAAAGCATTTCACCCCTCTCTCTCTCTCAGGCCTCATGCTTTAGGGGGCATCTGTTACACAGCATTTTGTCACCGTCCCTGCAATTCCCCTTCCCACACATTGGAGGGCCTTTCATGTGACCTGTGAGAAGTGACATAACCTAAAACCAATTTCATGGCATCCCCCTTGACAAAGACAATCATTACTCTGAAGAAATGTTTCCTTGGAAAACCCTAAAAACTGATCTTTTGGCCTTGGCGCGACTAGCTAGTTCAGCCCTTGTGCAAATGGGGAAAATCCACCATAGAGGGCGCGCCAACTGGCGCTCTGTCCCAGTGTTTCACTCGCGCCAAGCTTAATAACATGGTTAACCCACGTTATGTAAGGGACCACATGTAGCTAGGGAATAAAGTGATAAGCCCATTGTATTGGATGTATGGTATTAAGATACTAACCACTTTATTTATTAACTATGGCCCAATTATTTATCATTCTTATTATTACATCATATTATTCCCTTGGGTACCTCCCTTTGTACCCTATATTATCCCCCGTAGGTACACTACATAATATTCACAAGTGGGCTAATTTTCCATGATTTTTCTAAAAAAAAGATTCGCCAATTTCCATTTTTTTATAAAAATTATTCACCCAAATTTTACAATATAAATTTATTTTACGTTAAAATTCACCAAATTTATATAGAGAGTATTTATAATATCAATATAAATTTGAATAATTTTACAAATACATCAATAAAATCTTTATAATTTGTATATTAGGGACTATGGAGATTCGCCAATTTTTTAAACTTCAAGATAATTTTCCATCCTTAAAATTTTCCCTGATTAAAATCCGTCAATCATTAACATAAGAATTATACTGATAATATTTTGAAAAATAATTTTAACAGTAAAATTAAAATTTTAGACAGCAAAATCTTCAAGTACTGAGGTCCATAAGCCTAATGTTTTAATTTGGGCTCTAATACCACTTGTAACGTACCTGATTTTTTCTTCTTAACTTATAATTTCGCATCTAAGGACTATTATTCACCTTCTTATGATTTTATAGATCTTAATTTTTTTCTTATCTAGGTTATCACACTAGGTACCCCTTAAGCATAACCAACCATTTAAGTTATAACACTATGGACACTTTAAGCGTAGCTAACGATTTCGGTTCGATGCCTTGATTCTTTGTATTATTAACCCATCTAGGTGTTACAGTACAAATGCCCTCCTCATCAGCTCAGAGGAGAAGGACACATGGAAAGAATAAAATGACCTAGACAGAGACCTATTTTTCCAAGGTAACGCTATCTAAAGACAGCTAGTTTGAGTTATAACGCATCCCTACCTCATTAAGGGAGAATTAGTGCCTATGTTAATGCACAGTCTTGCCTAAGGGGTGGAGTTATCTGTGTTTCATGAAAAAAAGGGACGAATTCCACAATAACTAACTGACATTTCTGTCTTTTTCTCAAGGAATCAGTCCAAAAAATAGGAAACCTACAATGCAGGCCTCTGGTTTGACATCACTAAACCAAACTAAGCATCCAAAGAGGGAAAAAGCTAGGAAAATCATGGAAACATTATGGATTTTTTCCTATTCAAACTGATAAAGAAGAATGGCAAGGTTGATCCTATAAAACACTTATAAATTGGATGCTAGGGATCATTCTCAAAGGTCGAAAGGTTGATTGTGTGAAGAGTGAACTTTTTTTGTTAAGTGTGTAGCTTCATGGTTGGCTAGGTTCATTTGGAACTCCTGGCATAAGAATTGTCACACTTGGATAATTGAGGAGAGAGAGTTAGGAGTCGGAGCACTGAGGGAAGCTTGACCAAACTGATGGTTGTAATCTTCCTTCTTTGAATAATATAATTACCTCTATTTTTTCCACTTCGTGTCTTGTTGATGCATTTATTGTTTATTTTTTTAAGATACATGTTATAAGTGGCTTAAATCTACATGGTTTATTGTTTGATTATATACTTGTTTAATTTGTAGTGATAATATTGTGAATATTACGCTACTTCGTTGTTTGTTTGCAGGATTTGAACTTGGAGTCGGTGAGGAGGACTTACGCCACGCTGCTTTACGCTATCCACCATATCTGCCTTATACATCAAGGTAATCCTTCAATACTTCACTTTGTCAATCAAGCATTAGTATGAACATGTATGTAGTTTCTTTGTGAATTTTGCAGCTAATATGACTGCCCACCTTGGGTCTCGGGAAGTCACAAGAGGGATATTACTCCAGCTATCACTTATGAATTTTACCCCTAAGTAGAATTGGCGACCATTCTATGAACTAATCCTTAATTCCCGATTGTTTATTTCCGAGCCTTTGGTTCTTTCCCTCTATCACTTCTCGTTCTGCTCACATCCCTTTATGATCATTTCATATGCTCTGTGACCATTTCATCACCTCACATTGTTTAGAACAAAACTTGCCTGACCATTATCTGCAACTTATCCTCAGTAATGCACCCCCTGTGTGTGTTCCAGAGAGTTATAACGCATCTCCTACTTGATAACAGTGTGTTAGTCTTGTTATTAACGCACTATACTCCTTAATAGGCAGTGTTACTCAGCCTAAAAATTGTTATTTCACCCCTGTTGTGATTCCCCTGGTTGTTGAGTTGCTAGTTGTCAGTTTGGCTTCTCTATTTTGGATCCCTGTGCTTGTTTTCCTGCTAGCATATCAGTTTTTCTAGTTTGAAAATTTATCTTAGTTGAACTTACTTTTTGAAAAGAATTTATTTTATTTTTTTATATTTTCTGAGATATCTAATTTCATTCTGTAATTTTTGGGTTAAATAGCTATTAGTGAGGATAGATATCTAAATATTTTTAGGATGAACTACATTTATTGGACGTTTTTAGCTGCATGGATGTGTGAAATAATTCTCCTTGTAGAAATAACTCTTTCATCGAACTGAATCTTAAAATCATTTTCTGCGTGGTTTGAGTCAGAGTCACATAAAATTTCATATGTCCAAGCCCCCTCCGAAGACTTATAAGAAAGTACACTAAAATTAAGTGCTAATAAAATAAATCAATAACGCTTTTTTGAGCTTACACCAACATTAGTTCAGGCTAGGATCTTGCAATAAGAAGAGTGAGAAAACTGCCCAAGATCGTAAAACTTGAGACTAGTGTCATTAAAGATTGAAAATATTGTTACACTCATATTATTGGGACTGCTCCACTTATACCAGAGTTAAGTGTGAGACAACATTGGGGTGTGTGAGAAGTTAGCTCACCTTTGATCATATAACAGCGAGAATTATGTGTATTGGGGTTCCCCTTCGGGATGACGAAAATAGATCGAGGATCTAGGTGTTTTTCCCATACATCGTGTTGTCTATGACTGTGACCCCCTGATAGTGTCTGTGATTTTAGGTACCCATAGTTTCCATACTTCTAGGTACATACACAATGTGACTGGGGTAGGCTTCCTTGGTACCTGACACAGACGGACCTACTATGTCTTTGGTTTTTGGAATGGTACTTGTCTTCACAAGAGTGCTCTGCCCCATTATCTTAGGTTTGGGTGAAGCTCAAGAGTAACTGTAACTATACATATGACCATCTCTCTCTGTATGCTATTGTGATACTAGGTTTAATCTCTAGTAAACGGTAGTAGTTAGACAGTGTCTTACCCCTCTGGCTTCTTGATTGATTGACTATAGAGTTCTTTTTTTTAGGTGTTTGGTTCTACTATCACTGAGGCCTAATAATACATCACATTAGAAATTTTATCAAATTAACTGGTTATCGTGGCATCCTTCGACCCTCGTCCTCTTTCTATGTGGCATCAAGGTATTCCTCCATTGACACTAGGGGAAGTGTCGAGTCTCAATGACCCAGTGCCTTCTTCGGAAGGGAAATCTCTAGCGTTGACCCATGATTTTCACAGTGCTCCTTTAATTACAGAGTTTCCTAAGGATCCTTTAATTTAAGGAGTTGTACCTCCTTATAATCCTCCTCTCATTGACTCGTTGGGGCCACTATTGATTCAGGTAGCACCAGTACCATCCATGTCTTAGACTACACCCACATCAACTACACAACAGGCGACCTATGGGTCATTGCCGCTGGTGGCCAATTCTTTTCCACCACCATCTTCCCTGCCAGTTGTCATTTCTTCACAACAGACAGGAAACCCTAGTAACTATACTTTTCTTGGTCCTAGCAACTTGGTCACAACAACTACAAGTCAAATTCCAAACTCTTTGGTATCCGCTCCTATCATTTCTGCTCTTGGACCTTGGACTTCTTCTTCTACTAGCGGGGCTACCTCGGTTCCCTTCAGCAACCCTTGTGGTTGGAATCCATTATTGAGTTTAAACCCCTCAAATGCTATGCCAGGGGAAATTATTTCCATCACTTACATGCGAGGGGGCACTTATGTACCCCTACATTCTATGGGACAATCAGGTCCATCAATTGTTAATTCCATTCCTCTTAGTGGTCAACCTTATGGTGTAGGGTCTATGCTAATGGGAAATTATGCGACTAGTAGTATGCCACAAGAAAACTCTATCATGTATATCTGGGTGACCCTTCCCCAAAACCAAATGGGAAAGGGGGAAACTATTACCCTGGGGGAAACCCGTTATTTGTCCCCCAGTAAAATATCCCCTATGGACAGCAAAATTACATCCGTACACCTCCACTAGCTGGAAATTATTATTAGACAAGTCCTACTTATCCCGTTGGAAATACTTTGATGGGAGGACCCTACAGTCCAAATAGTTAGTCAACACCTCCTTGGTTAGAATCAGGGACAAAAACGCAATTTTCATTCTTGGCAAATTTAGACATCCAGATCTATATAAATTGACCAATGATCCCATCAATCATAACCCTCTTTGGCCTCCTATACCTCATAATATTCCATCATATATCCCTAAGTTTGAAGGCAAAAAAGGGGAGGATCTGGCTGCAACTATCTCCACATTTAATTTATGGTTTGTTTCTAATTCCATAATGGACGATAGTATCCATCTCAGGCTCTTTTCCCGAACTCTCACATGCAACACTTCCAAATCGTACATCGACTTAACACAAGCTACAATCAATAATTTTGGTACCTTAGTAATGGAATTTCATAAGAAATTTCGAATACCTATCCGATACGAAACCATAATGGAACTCTTAACCTCGTTGCACCAAGACAACACCACCCACATCTCCGATCACATTCATGAATGGAGACGTAGGAAGAGGCTAGTCAAAGTGCCAATCGTGGATCGTCTAATATCAAATTAGTTATGTAAGTCACTCTTGCCACCCCTTGCTAAGGACGTTTTCTTATCTGGTGCAGTCATAGAAGACCAATCCGTCCGTCATGCACAGCATCTAGATTTCATCTATTCACAATCTAGCACATTCTATGAGTTACTCCCTCATGCCCATGGAAACCCGAATCCTCCCTCTACTCAGCTACCCGGAGCACATCACAACAACCTTGTTGGCCCAACATTTGGTGTAGCCATAAAATAGCTCAGCGGGCATGCTTCCCAGCCATCTTTGGTTGCCACTACTCCTACCCAATGGGTTTCTCTTTCCACCACTGAGGTACACTCTGTGTAATATACACAAAAACATAACGGTAAGAACAAGAAGAACAATAAGAAAATTTCTCCTTCAGAAGAGCATCCCAACGCTCAGGATAATCCAAATCAGAGAAACATTGCTAAAACTAATAAAGGAAAGAACAAAACTATCAAATTCCCTTGCAAAAATTGTGCAGAGCACCACTTGACATATAAATGTCCTCAGCTGCAAGAATGCATAGATTTTATCATGCAAAATGACTTTGGAACATATGTTTTCCTTCACAATCCTTTCCCTAATCCATAGCAGCAACAACACATGGTTTCAAACCCGCCACAACCCCTGCCAAGGGGCAATGGTGGTGCTAATCCTTTCGGTGAAGGATCATCTGCCATTTATGGCATGGATACTATAGAACTCCAAACCCAAACCAAAACCCATGGAAATCTAGTCATTGATGCTCATGAACTTGGTTCAAGTTCGAATCCACCGCCGCCCAATGATATTGATATCGAAAGGCCTGCTGCTTACCCTATCATTCATCCATCCAAAGGGACCCTTCGACGAACAAATCATAACACCTCTTCACGTGATGCCCAAAATTACAACATTATAGAAAACTTGGTGCAAGCATTGTCAGCTATGTATGCACTCAAAGTGTTGCAAACCTACCTAGTGCAAAGGAAAGCCATGCTTCGACCATTGGTGAAATTGGCCCCCGAGATTCTATGCTAGCCATCATCCACATGGAAAAATGTAAACCTAGCCTTTCGCACCAGCTTTATTTCCACATTCAATTTGTGTCGAAAGGGAGGTCGATCCATCACATTGTCATAGACGAAGGTGCTTCAACCTGCATAATGTCAATTGCGTGCTAGCTCACTTTTTGTTCTCGCACTTTGTCTCCGCCATCAAATTCCCACAAAGCATTTGATGTCCACACCTTCCTTCGAAAAGGCTACCTTTCTAACTACCCCATTACACTTAGTGGGAAAACGATAACTGTGGACATCGAAGTTGTAGATTGTCATCTCGACTATAATCTTATTTAGGTCGCAGTTGATCTTATGCCATGACTGCCATTGTCTCTTCGTTTTTCCGACTCATTCTTTTTCCTTTGGATGGGAAGATAGTTATAGTGGACCAGCTATCCTTTTTCACCCCAAATTATTCCACATCACCTAGTAGTACTGTGCCCTTATCAGGATGAGTTCCTAACTCTTATGTAAGTTTCAGTACTGGTCTTATGAAGGAAATTTTTTTCCTCTCCCATCACCCGAGGTTCCACACACGGTTTCAATTCTATCCACCATCTAAAATGGCTCTATCGACGCTTGGATCCTACTAGCGCATTTAGAAATTGATTCCTACAAAGATCAGATTCCACTATCACCGGTTGAGTTGCCTTATCAAGCCATCCAATCAACATCTGAACCCTTCACTGCTTTGGTTTCAACCAATGGTACCACCCTCTCACCCAAAAAAAATCCTTCTAAGGATCTCCTCAATGAAGCCTTGCCTATGGAAGAAGCTATCCAAGAGATCATGTCTCTAGAACAACGACCTTGGGGAGAGTTTCACCATCGTGCTTCAATGTCTAATTCGGACACGATCACTATACAAATCCCATATTTTGACCTACCTGAGATAGTTCCATCCACGTATACAACTATTCAAACTATCAGTGTAGAAGGAAACATGGCCAATATTTCTAAGACCATACTCATATACATCTCGGTCAAAATTGTATCGTGGAAAATATACATATTAGAGTAGATTGCAGTCTGGAGGAAATTTCTTGCTTCACATCCCTTTTTAAGGAGTTCCACAATGTTTTCACTTGGTCTTATGAGAAAATGACCGAAATAGATCCTTCTATTGATGAGCAAGAGATCAAGAAGTTTCGACCATTCTTTTTATGGTATTTTTCTCACTCGTTAAATCGAAAAACCTCGAGTTCTCTTCTTTGGGCTCGTTAAACTTACACAAAGAAGTAACGAGCCTTCTTTTTTGAGACTTTTTCTAGCTCGTAAAATATAGAAAACCTTGATTTTCCTTCTTCGGGCTTGTTAAACTACCACGATGAAGAACTATGAGCCATTCTTTTCCATATTTTTCTAGTTCATTAAAAACCGAAAAAGACACTGATTTTTTCTTCATTGGACTTGTTAAAATTTCACGTAGAGGATCGCATTTTTATTCGTCTGACTCGTTAAAACTTCATGAAGAATATTGAGTTTACTTCACCTCCTCGTACTCATAAAAAAATGAGGTAGACTTCCATTGAACATATTTTTATCACTTTATCTGGATTCAATGGACTAACTTACGGAAAAGGAACTATGTCGGGCATACTATTATCACTTTGTCGCACCTAGCCATCAACCATGACAAAGGTACCCCCTTGAAGTAGTATTTTACGATGTTTTTCATACTCCATAAATATGAAAAGATCATTGAGTTTACCCTTTTGGACTCGTTAAACCTAATCAGATGAGGGAAAATTTGGAAAAATTAGAGACTCAATATTTTATACTTTGAAACACTATTTGGCAACAACGCCTTGAACATGGCACTCCTTAGAAAATTCTCTCACAATTTGTTGAACCCTACCATTCTATGAGTTTAGCCTTCTTATGTCGATGTCCCTTCATTGGTGAAACCTAACACTCTTTGGTGTTCATAAGCCTAAGCTGCCTGGTACAATGTTTACTGTGCCTTCTATTTATCAATAGATCTCGCTATCTCCAGCTTCATGTATCAACCAAGACATCATATCGTAGAAATCATTTCCCGTCATTAGTTAGTACCATTTACTCTTTACTATCTTCGAAAAAAAATCATATTTTTCTCTATTTGTGTCAATTGATGTAGGATGCCTCATTGCCTTCCTTTTGACAAATCTCTTCATATCGACTTCAACATCTTATCTAGGAAGTTGATCCAGAAACATATCAGTACCCTGTGACTTGCAAATCTCAGTGGAAGGTTACCTTGTGTTTGACTGGGGGTTTTCATCAATGGCTCCCAATCGAATGATTCTACGAGTTTTCAACATCAACACCATTTATTGACACTTGATAGATTGTATTATTAATCTTAGAGACCATCATCCTTATCGGTGGCCATCCTTGCATCCGTTAACATTTTTCATCATTGACTGGTAATCAGATGATTTCTCGCATGTTTGACTACAATGCCTTTATTCACATGTGCATAAATATGCAGTTTTAGAGAGGCAACCACCAAGACCTTGGGTTGAGGCTTACATCATTCAAATTTGTTTCCTCTTCCAAGATGTTATATTGTTTTTGGAGACAGCTTATCAGATTGATCTCGTCATGACATAAGATTCCACATTATGATTATTGGTGGGCATAATAATCATATCTCTTCCTAGAGAAATAATTTTGATACAAATACTAAGCATGGGAATGCCCGAGTGAGGACAGATATTTATATTTTTGACATATGTTTTCTTGTTTCAAGTTTATCTTAGTCCTCCAACTCCTCTCGCTATTCTACAAATTTTATAAACAATTACGGACATCATCTTCATCTCTGACCTCACACTTTAGGGGGCATATGATACATTACAAATGGCCTCCTCATTAGCTCAGAGGAGAAGGACACATGGAAGGAAAAAAATGACCTAGACAAACACCTATTTTTCTAAGGTAACGTACCCTAGAGATAGCTAGCTAGAGTTATAATGCATCCCTTTATCTTTAAGGGAGTGTTAGTGCCTAGGTTAATGTATTATCTTTCCTAAGGGGCAGCATTATGTGTGTTTCATGAATAAAAAGGGACAAATTCCACAGTAACTGGCTGACATTTCTGGCTTTTTCTCAAGGAGTCAGTCCAAAAAGCAGGCAACATGTAGTGCAAGCCTCTTATTAGACATTACTAAACCCAACTAAGCATCTAAAGAGGGAAAAATATAGGAAAATCATGGAAAATTTATGGATTTTCCCTATTTGAGCTAATGGAGAAGAATGGCAAGGTTGATACTCCCAAACTATTATACATTGGAGGCTAGGGCTCATTGTGAAAGGTCAAAAGGTTGATTGTGTGAAGAGCGAACTTTTGTTGTTAATTGTGAGGTTTCATTATTAGATAGGTTCATTTAGAACCCTTGGCCTAATCATTTTCACACTTGGATATTGAGGAGAGAGAGTTAGGAGTCAGAGGACTAAGGGAAGCTTGACCAAACTGATGGTTGTAATATTCCTTCTTTGAATAATAGAACTGCCTCTATTTTTTCCAATTGGTGTCTTGTTGATGCATTTATTGTTTATTTGTTTAATATACATGTTATAAGTGGCTTAGATATAAATGGTTTATTTTTCTATTATATACTTGTTTGATTGTTTGTAGTGATAATACTGTGAATATTATGCCAGTTCATTTTTTTTTTGTAGGATTCGAACTTGGAGCCGATGAGGAGGACTTCTACCACGCTGCTTTGTGCTCTCCAACAGATCTTCCTTATAAATCGATGTAATCCTTTAATAATTCACTTTTTAAATCAAGCATTAAAATGAACATGTATGTAGGTTCTTTGTGAATTTTGCATCTAATATGACTGTCTTCATTGGGTCCCAAGAAGGCCCAAGAGGGACCTTACTCTAGCTAACACCTATGCATTTTACCCATAAGCACTATGTAATGTGGGATTTAAAATTAAAAAACCCTCCCTATTAAATTCTAAGTTAGCGTAACCTTGTAATACATTAAACATGGTGTTGCATCTCGATTCAAAAACCATTCAAACTATTAACTATCAGCCTTTGATGTGTTGATTTCCCTTACCCTCTATGGCCAAATCTCAGATTGATACTACTACGTGGAGGTATGCTCTACTCACAGGTTTCCAACGACACATTTTCCATGTGACCCCTTGTTCCCTCCATGTGACAATGCTAGTTTCCAAGGTAAGTCAAGAGGTGGTTGGTATCTGTCAAGTGGAGAGTTAAGATTCATGCTGGGTATAGATCGATAGTCATGAGTGTTTCAGTCAAACCCTCATATTTTAAACTCTATTTCATTTTTGGTTTTCTCTATTTCATCTCTGAAGGGTTTGGGAGTGGGGATGGTGGAGGCTGTGTAACTCGTGCAAAGCATGAGCAACCCCTTCTCTCCCTAATCATTTTCAACCCTTTCTTACCACCCACTAGAATTCGAGTCCTATTGGATAACACGATGGTCTAGTTTTATCCCACTTACAGGTATGAACTTTGTCACGTATTTCTATGTTTATTTCGTCGAAATTGTGACTGCCAAATCTTGCTAATTTGACTGATATACTGGCTATTTTTATGGTTGTAAGGGCATTTTCAAGGTAGATCCATCATGCCTTTCATGTTGTTGGACTGAAGAAGGTATTCACGGTTAACCTTGGAGCATATGTTAAGGTAATATGTTCTTCTCGTTCCCTTACCTCACTACTTTCACTGAATACATGGTTGAAGTATTCACTATTTTTTTTTTATCTTATATTCCTCCTTCTATTTTGTTGACAGCCCTAGTTCTCCATTGGAGTGACTATCTTTGGCATTTTTACCTGAGTAAATCCATTTATCTTTTAATTTTTCTGGGTTCTTGTTTTAATTTGGCTATCTACCTCCTTTTTACCCAGGTCTGTGTTTTCAGTAACAAGAAGTTGTAATAGAAGTTCAAACATGTTGCTACCACCTAGGCGTTCTCTATATCATGTAATTTCACACAAATTTCTGGTAGTTCATTCCTTGATTTTTCTGCATCCTGAATGGTTACCTTATGCTCAATTTCTGACAAGGGTTTTATTTCTCTGTGTGCACAGGCAGAAGGAGAGTCGATATGAAAGAAGGAATTCAAGTAATATCTCTCTCTGGAATTTGTTTTACTGAAGTTTCTATTGTACGATGGTATATTTTCTACCAATATAACTTAATTTTTGGTGTCTTTTCTTACAGGTTTGCCACTATAAATCTTGGCACGCGTTAGGTTTTTTTTTTTCCAGATCAAAACTTCTTACAAGATTCTCATTCCTCTAGGTTGATACTCTTCCCACCTTGTCATGTCCCCAATCTCAGGGAGGACCTTTGTGCCTTCACTCATTAGCATTTCTATTGATTGGGCTTGTTTCTTGTAACTTTTGTCTTTATGCCCGAATGGCCAGGGTGGCTTCTTGTAAAAATTGTAAAATTTTGACTTTGTATAACGAGGATGAATGTGTACTTTAAAATAGGCTCTTCAGTCTATGTCACTTTTGAATAGAACATATCTATGCCTTGCTTTGATTATATAATACTGTATTTATTTCTTTTATATTATTACTCCTTATGCAAATTGTTGATGCATTAAAACTGAGTCATTCATCTGTCTTGCATTATGATTTGCTTTTTCATAATGTCTACGCCTCTAGGTTTGTTGTGTAATTTTCCTTGATCTGCATTTATGAAAATCAAATGTAAGAGACCTCTAAATTCTGTTACATTTTCTATTAGTTCTTTCGTGTTAAAAAATGAATTTTCAGAATCTTTCTCTTTAACCATTCTAAATTTAGATGAACCTAATGCTAGATTTGGAATGGAGTGGATTCACACACTATACATTCAACTTTGGCATAAAGGTTGCGTCGTCTTTATATATTGTTCTGACTTTGTTTTTTTTTTTTTCCTAATTCATATTTGGAATTTCCGAGTTTAAATACCTGGGAAAATTTTAGGGTATAATATTCGTAGGTGGGCTAATTTTCCATGTTTTTTTCCAAAAAAACGATTCACCAATTTCCATTTTCTTCTAAAAAAAATCACCCATGTTTTATATTATAAAATTATTTTACCTTAAAAATAGCCAAAATTTTATATAGACTAATATGAAATCATTAGAAATCTAAATACTTTTGCCAATATATTTCCAAGAATTTTACAATTTTCATATTAGGGATTAGTAAGATCCTCTAAACTTTAAGATAAACTTCCATCCTTAATATTTTCCTTGTTAACTACTCAAAATTCCTGCTAGGATGTTATTCCTATTCCTAAAATAGAAAATTATAAATCTTTGTTATGCATTTATAGGCACACATATATATTTGAATAAAGAAGTTTAAATTTGATTCTCGAGTGTACCTCATCCTTATCCTAACAATGGGGTTTTTCATAGTTTAAATGTTGTTCCTTTCCTCACTATTTAAACAACCCCAATAGGAACAAAATAGAGTAGCCCTTTTGAATATGTATGAAAGTACAAATAGATCTTAAGTCATCAATTTCCCCTTGTTTTTCATAATATTTCTTCCCTACTCTATTTTTTATTTGAATTTATTTATCTTGGCAATGCTTTATTAACACAGATAAAAATCCAATCACTTTTCAATATTAATTATGTCTTTAGTATATAATTAATAATTTAATTTGTTTAAATACTACTCTCTACCACTAGTGTATAAGCAAAGATGTAAGGGAGTTCAATAACTCAAAAGGGTTTTTATAAATTTACCACATATCACCCTTAAATCAATGCAACTAGTGATATTGTCATTATTGTGTACCATACTTATTAATCCAATAGTAATAACATAAATTATGTTATCAGAGCCTACAAATTATACTAATTTATACTTAATACCATTTTAGGAATTTATTTCTTCATGATAACTTGTCTATTAGTTGTCATATATAATAACGATATTACCCTCTAAAATCTCATTGTATTAGTATTGAATAATACTCGATACTAATGTATTAAATGGAAAAAAAACGACATTTTGATGCCCCTTCCCTGTACTGATGCAGGAGCATCAAGACCTTTTTCTCCATTTGTAAATATGGGGTGTGATAATATTAATTTGTAAATATGGGGTGTGATGATTTTTAATATTTTGTTAATTAATTTGAATTAAATAGGAGAAGGTGAGGATTTATGTAAATATCTTTTTATTAATAAAAGGATATGAGGAAATTTAATAAATTGAAGGATTCTAGGGATAAAAACCTATCCTTTAGGGATGTTGAGAGATTTAGGGGTTTGTTGAGGATTTTAAGGGATTGAGCATTTAATGTAATGATTTTTAGAAATTGTATAAATAGGAGGGCTTTTTGTGAGAAAATAGATTGAGTGAGTGTGAGTGAGAGTGGTTGAAGAAGGCTTGAATAGCCAAGGCTTCTGGCATTTTGTAAGGGCCAATTGTTGAATATCTAGCCATGCACAAAGGGTTTTGAGATTGATTTGTATTTGTTTATACAATAAGGAATTTTGTGTGAGTTTTATATTTGTGGTCGAATTGGTATAATAAGTTAAAGTTTTTAAATTCAGTCATTTGATAAACCAGCTCTGCACATAAGTTAAGAATCGACTTTAACAAGTATTATAGCTCTTATTGAAATGAGGAATCTGTATACTTTTATGTCGATTTGTAAGGGTGTATTATGAAACTATGTTCATAGATTTGAACGAAAAGTACATTGGGAAAAACTGTTAAATTGAAATTGGGTTCAATGCAAAATTAACCATACATTGTATGAAACAGAGCGCAAGTTTTCTGTAGAGTTCTGGACATTGGCAATAAAAACAACGATCGATTGAAATGTTGGTGAAGTCGATCTATATTGCAGGTAGCCGAACTGCAAATAAATTAAATTGAATCGATGTTCAGAGTGGATACGCGTGGCTGGAAATCGGTGTATAGACAGCGCTGAAGGCGTTAAACACTGGAGATTCAATGTTAAAGTCTCAATTCAGGAATGTGTTAATGCGTTAATGTTGAAGGAGAATCCTGGATCGATTCTCATCTCTGTTATGAAATGATGGAAGCGCCGCTATTCTCATGGCATTCTGCCTGCATAATAAGTATTAATTTGTGAATGATGACTTACCATTAATAATGATTGTGTTTAATGCAGTTACACATTGTTTGGTTGTATAACGAGAAAAGCACAGTGGACAGAAGTGTCAAAGCACAGTGGACAGAAGTGTCGAAGAAGCAGATTGCTGGAGTGTTTGTAAAGGGTGTTGTAAGGAGTTCTAATTCGAATTGGTAATGCGATACAAGTTAAATCGGTTCCTTGCACGTGCGTGGAGATGTGAAAGAACGGTGGAAGACAAAGTCAATTAATAAAACATGAGAGCACAGAACAATTGGCACGCTGAAGAGATGAAAAGGGTGCGACTTGGTAATTATCCAGACCTGTCACTTTGAAAGTCGGCAAAGGTATGTCATAATTGAGTTGAGTTGCGAATATGAATCTGAAACATGTTTCATTAAAACCGCATTGTATAGCCCAGAATTTGAAGGCGTTAATGGAATGAAAAGATCGATTGTGGAGGTGATTTGTGAAGATCAGTTTGATGCAGTATTATGAGATTTATACCAGTTTTCAGTTTGTATTATACGCTAGACGCATTCTTAACCTACGAGATAAATGATATTTGAGTGATTTCATTGTTATGCATTGAATGACTGAAAGAAACTGGCGTATTAATGGATGAGTGAAGAATTTCATATGTAAAGAATTTGTCCAGCTTCAGAAAATGAAAAGGACGCAGTTGAACAGTAAGCACATGAGGTAAATTTCTTGAACAATGGTTTATTGATGGAATAAGATGGGTTAAAACAATGTAAGCTTGTTTTAAACCAAATGATACACGTGTAATGATAACAAAGGGCGCACTTGTTTGATGGAATTTGTTTATAGATCCAATCTTAAAAAGAGTTTGGGTTTGTAATTGAATGGTGGTATGAAAGTCTATACTCATGGAATTGGAAATGAACTTTTGTACAAAGTTATGTTTTGTGATTTCAGCCCTATGGAATGAGAATGAGTTCTGATGAAAGTATGGTGGAAGTTTTGGGATAATGTATATAATCTCATGTGAATATTGGTATGGTTTAGGAAGCATTTGAGTATTGTTTTTGCCAGAAAGTGAATGGATCGAGATTGATAATATTGAATGATTTTGAACATATATAGGAAAGCTTCCTCACGTTCAAATGGGAAAATGATGAATTTTCCAGTGACTGATGTTTTGATTTGGGTAAATGCTGAGTATGCATTTTAAAGCATGGTTATTTGATGATCCTGGTATTGCAAGCTTGAGGCTTGCGTCATGTACTCACTTAGTATTGAATGGTACTAATTTGTCATCAATACTACATAGCAATTAAAACATATAATTTTAGTAACGCGCAGTACTAAGTGCATATTAAAACAACACAAAAATTAGTACTACCTGCTACTTCTTATGATATTGAACTAGTACTAGTTCCTCAATATATAAGGCTGAAAATAATATTAGTTTCTCATTAATATAAGACATAAAATGAATAATGAAAACTTATGCATGCATCCTATAAATTGGTCATTAGCATGACATAAGTATGAATACCAAAACTTCATAGTTGTCACATACCAACTTGAAAGACGATTTTCCTCCCATGCACGAGCTCCTCCCCAAAGCTCTCCCCTGAGTAAAGATCTATTTTCCCCCGGTACTGACAACAACTTGTCATATTGGTGAAGGAACTTTTAAGCCAACCTTCCCCAGCAAGTTTCCATAATGGCGTCCTGTTATTCTTGACTATTTTTTCCCATAACCTACGCTTTTCTTTTGTTTTTTCATAATTTTTTTGTTTTTCTTATTTAAAGCTCGCTTTTCCACTGCATTGTTTTTCCTACCCCCTCCGAGTGAATTTTCCTCTTCACTAAGGTATCGTTAGATATGTTTCTTCCATCTAATTTTTAATTTAATGTATTTCTCTCCAAGGGAATATTTTTTGGGAGATTAGGAAAGTATACAAATTCTATCCTATCCTCACGGAATTGAATTTTGGGATCTCTTAATACTCGGTCTTTTCCAATTAAGTATGAAATCTCCTCAATAAATATTAAAAAATATAATTCCCAACATCATAATTGTTTCATAGGTCCACATCGTATTTTTCCTATCTTACATAATTAACCTAAAACACAGTAAACTACAAATATGGGGTATTACACTTAAAAATACTAGATAACATGTTTCAAACAATATATTAATTCATATATGTTTAATGTTCTACATGATGCAACAATGAAGGAAAATATCAATGTCATTCTAAGAAAAGAAAAATTATGGAAAATGTAAACAACGAGGAATTGGTCCCTGGCTCATCTAGAGTGGTTTTGGAGCTTAATTAAAGGGGGGTAGATTTGTAGAACTATGAGGGATCTAGTGGAACAAACGTAACGTACTTTCCACTTATAATACAAAAATTAATCCAATTATTCTAAGAACCAAATTATATCTAAACTACCGGAAGCATTTCCATAGCAATGGTCAATCAGACATGTACGACTTGTAATAGCAAAAACATACAGCAAAAAAAATAAAGCATTCAAAAGGTAATATCCCTAATTGTATAAATGATTTTCTAGAATTATATGTATATATTACTACAAATGATTCATTTATTAATATAGATTTTATTATATTTAGTTTTGATATATCATAATAAAAATAATTTATTTCTTTTTTCAAGAATATTATGAAAATCTCAAATTATCAACGCGTCGATATGTGAAACATGTCAGTAGGAATATCCAAAAAAGTGTATAAGAAGATGGTCAAAGAAATGGACATAATTGCACCATGGGAGGAGCCATCTCAACAACAACGTGCTTCAAATGTATGTAATCATGATTGACTTTGTACATATAAAAAAATAATTTAGTATTAAATATTAATTTTCAAGTATTTTCTTGCATAAAAGAACACAATATGGAACTCATTCAACTCATAAAGCTCGGCGACAAGGAAGAAAAAGGTTGATTTCAAATTTTGTAAGTAATTGTTAATATTTCCTTATAACAACTGAATGTTTCAATTTTTTATATTTGAAGTAATTTTACTGCAACCATCCTTGAATGTCTTCAAATATGTGCTAACATACAAAGAAGAGCCATCGGAATAATTGATTGACATTGGGTTAAATAAGGGTTGTGAGTATATGTTGGCATATCAAAAATTAATTGAGGAATTTGTAAGTATTTATGTTGTTTTACTTCTCTGATTTTATAATTAATAGAACAAAAAAATACTTTATATTAAAAATATGGTTTAGAATTGGATTTAGAACATGAAGGAAACAAATTATGGAACTACGCCAACAGAAGACTTGTTGCAACAAGGCATGAGACTTGATTTTGAATCAATATGCACAGTTTATGAGTCACTTCTTTCTAAGGCACATTGATTTTCAATTTACATTGATATATATTATTTATTACAATTTTCATTATTCCTACCAATGTAGATACACTCACTACACTTTATTTTATGTTTGCAGATGGAGATGCAAGATTAAGAAGATGAAACTAATTGATGAAATCAACAAAAACCTCCTCCAAATGACCCAAGTGATGTAAATAGCTCAAACACTAACAATAGTTCCAACAAAGAATGATGATCGATTTGGGTATCAATGCAACCTATTTTTTGAAATAATTTTCTATTAAAATCAGACATTTTGTTTAATGTAATGGACATAGTGTCCCAATTCAAAGATAATGTGTTACCAATGAAAAACCCATTTTTTATGATAAAGAGCCTCTTATTGATATATAATAAATACATTTTAATTTATTTTATTGTGTTATCCAATGTCGTTGTGATATGTTACACCATTCATTAAATATATGGATGATTAAATATTATAATGAAGAGATATGAAAACTTATAATATAAAAATTTAATACAAACATAATATATAAATGCACTAATAAAATTTTAATTTATATGAAAACTCTTGTACGATATATGTCTAATTTTTTATGAATAAAAAAAATTAAAAAATTACAATAATTGCATTATCACAGGTTGATGTTTCAAAAAAAGAGAAATTATCATTCAACAAATCGGTGTGCTTGTAAAATCCAAACATGTCGATGCTTTATTTTATATTAAAGCATCGTAACGACATATTTTTGAATGTTTTGTGCCTTTTAAGAAAATGACAGCACCAGTGCATTTATCTCTTCAAACATCGGTCCTGTTTGAGATTAATGACCTAGTTCATTGTAATTATTAACACACCAATGCTTTCATATAACTAACTTTGTGGTCCTACAAAATATTATTTCCAGCTCGGTGCATTATGAAAACTAACAACATCGGTCCTTTTGTATAACTAACATGCTAGAGCCTTTGTACAAACGATTTGCATTAGCACTACAAGTTTAAAAAAATCAACGTGACAACAATTATTTTTTATGTACCCGAGTGTCGTTACTTAGAAGAATGCCTCAGGGCTTTTTTATCTCTTAGCACCGATGAGATATATATTACGCACTAGTACTCTTTCCATTCAACACCTCGGTGCTTTTATGTATGTAATGCACCAATGCTACTTGTTCCATTAAGTGCACCACAAAACAAAAACTGCTAGAACCTCCGTCCACAGAGATTTTTTCAATTGTGGTGAAGTTCTGTTAAAACCTATGCTAAAACATCCACTATCCTAATCAAATGTTTTAGAAATTTGTTTTTTGAATTTTTTGTCACTTTTATAACACTAAAAACCTTCTTTATAAATTTTTCTAGAATGTATTTTCCTTGTAGTGTAATTACATACATCGAACATCAGCAATAGGAACAAATGAAAAACCCCACTCATTTATTATAATATCCAACCAATAGATAGTGTAACCATACGAAGGGTAATCATCATAATATTTGACTAAATATAACTAGAAAATTTTCCTTTGTGAAAGATAGCCTCCTTTGGCAGCGTTACACCACCAAAAGGAGGTTTCATCCTTCTCCAAACTATGTCCGCACTCGCGTAAATAAAAAATTGTGATTCCATGTTTTTGCACACATGTTTCAGCATAACCCAATCATATTTCTACGTACTAAATTACTCCAACAAAGAGAATAATCCCCACTCACCAATAGTAAGAGGTTCAATATTTGTAAAAGGGTTTACTATGAAATAATTATTAGAATGCAAAGAACTTCCACCTGTGTTGAACAAAATCATCGATTCAATTGTACATTGAATTTTGTATCCAAAGTGCAGAAAAGGAAAAGGAAATGGATAAATTTTTCCTTTCTCGCTAAAGTGAGATGCAACAAATAAATTATCCTCAATATGAGCTCGCAAAGAAATAAATACAAATTCTATGTCGGTGCATCAATTGCAAGAAGCGAGAAAAAAATGGTTTTCCAATAGAATACTCCATTCTTTACAAACCAAGCCAAATTTCATTAGCACCAATAAAGTAAGCTAATGAAATACAAGCTCAAAAATAGAAAATGGAATAAACTTCCAAATACTTGGATCCATGAGAAAATCAAAAACTTTCCTAAAACAAAAACAAATATTGCATGTTACATTACCAAAGATAAAATCCTTAAAAAATAATTATCTTATTAAACATGAAAATTGTAATCTTAAACATGTTAAAAATATTCTTAGTATACATTTCTGAAAGAAAAAAAATAACATTATTTTAACACAATTTCAAAAAAAAATTATTTTTTGAAAAATTTATTTTTTCTTTTAAAATGTTATTTCAACTCATAATTATTCGAAAATAACAATACCCCATATATATATATATAACCCTACTGGGATTGGGGTCATGTTCCCCCTCCTACATCCGCTCTAAGATGTAGGTGGGGATAGGGGTCACCCCTTCAACTAATTTGTGTGCAATACCATCATGGATTTAGACTACCCAACTAACTTCAACTCTTACTACTATAGAAATATTGTTTTTATCAAATTCCATGCCACCAATTAGTTTCTTTTACTTTCATTTTGCTTTTGCAATCGCCTATGTTTCAATTAAACCATCTGTGACGTCCAATCATCTAACCTCAACTCCATGCGAATATATTATTGTTGGTCCACATCCTGTTAACTAAATTTACCTTATTTTCTCCTTTGGGCTTTGTGCACAATCAATTCTCTAAACTACAAAGCTAAAGAAATATAAATCTACAAAACTATAGTTCACAACAATACAAAATATTCAAAACTAAAGTAAAACAAAGCTATATATTGAAAACTAAAGTGCACAACAAATTCCATATCAAAACATACGTCTCTGCATTCTCTTACTTGGTAGCAGACAAACCGCCGCAAATTCTATAAGAAGATTGAATGGAAATTCAAAAATATTATCTACAATATTGTCTATATGTTCTTACATCCACTCACTACAATCATAAGAGTGGAATGATAATTCACTCCTTTACTAATTTGGAAACCAATTTTATGTTATAAATATAATGATTCAATAAAACCCCACATTTTCTATTGATCTTATTGCAACCAAAAAGAAATGTTTTCTTTAAATAAAAGTAGAATTAACGAAGCTTATAGAAAAATAAAACACAAAATTAACGAATATTACTATTCAAATCATTGTATGTATGCACATAGTGCCCTAGTCTTTTTGGATATATCTTGGCATGAAATTTGATTCTAACAAGCACACCTTTCCTTTGCTTGATTTAGCAATCTAAACAATCTGAATAAAAAATACACAACTTGTCAAGCAATAGAGAACGAAATGAGCTAAGTAATACCAAAAATTGTTGTTTCATTTAATCTATAAAATGGTGTTCTTTTCTTCTGTATTGAAACATTTGATGAACATTAATGCCATGATCGCCACCATGGGCACTCTTCAGTTTCATATGAGGCTTTGATCCTTCACCGCGCACCCTTCAGTTTCACATGAAGCTTTAATCCTTCACCGCCAAGTTTCCACCACTCTTTGAACTCCCTCTCTTTGCAACAGTGGATATAGTTATTAGATGAAGAATATTAGCCCAACAATCAATTGTGCCCTTTGATATAAAAAAATATGAAATTCCTTATCCACTGCAAGTTCAAGTATATAAGCCTATTCGCAAACAAGTGCTTGCAACTATAACTTGCTGATAGAAATAATATGCGGGCTTACTTAGTTAATTCACCTCCAGAATGATCACTAACTATAGTCTCAACCCATCATTTTCCCATCTTCTCCTGGCAACATGGATTTTTTGCTGGAAATACTCCCAACCACCGCCATGAATAAAAGTGGCTGCAGCCCACACCTCAATTGAATTTTTGTGTAGGGAAGGACAAAGCCCAGGTTTTAAAATCCGAAGGAGTTTCACGCAAAATCTAGAAAACAGAGTACCCTACCTTACCCTATGTTTAAATATTTACCCGCTGTATTCACCTACCTGTTTTCCCGCACTTCGTAGCCCGCAACATTTAACCTATAACTCTTAGTCCCTTCGTCGATATCTATATTTTCGCTGATGCGATATCGGTGGGATCCACTATACCTTAACGCATTACCGACCGTCCACAAACCTTTTAATTTTGCTTTATTCCTTACCTTTTTTCTTTTCGCACATCCCGGCGCTTAACCGCACGCACACCGCACTTCGCAACTTTTAACATTTAACTTTAAGCCCCGAACCGAAACCTTGCGATGTTGCGATGTGACATCGTCATCGCACATCACAAATTATAAATTTCTCATTTCACAGCATTTACCTTTTAGCGCGCCCGTAGCCTGTACTTCGCAATTTTTATGTTTTACCTTTTTAAGCCGCCCGCAGTTTACACTTCACATATTTTAAGACTTACTTCTTAGCAGCCAACAATTTATGTTATTTGAGTTGCGATATGATCACAATCACACATGGCAAGCTCAGGAGGATAGCGCACATAGGCGTCCGCAAGCTTAGGAGGATAGTGCCCGCAAAGTAAATGATTTAATTTTCAATGTGATAAGTGCCATTGCACATCCCAATCACAAGAACTTAAGGTTTTTTCATATCACGCAATGTTAAAAGTTAAAATCGTCGATTTTCAATGGAGGGGTGGATGTGATGTGGTTTCAAAGCCAAAACCTATAATATTTCAAGTTCGATATTTTGTGTTTTTTACGTTGTTTCGTGTAGAAAATAGAAGATCAAAGTGGAAGGACGTTTGGTTGTTACCCATCCATTCCTATATTGAATTTCCTTAAATTTTCAGGTTTCAGCCATTTTGTATTAAAGGGAATGTAATTTCTTTTGTTTATAGAAATTAATGAATAGAGAAGAGTTGAATAAATATAAATAGAATTCATGTTTGTGTGTGCATGTCATTTTCGCAATTGCATTCTCTGTGTTGCGGGGGGAACACATCCCTCTGTTTATTTTATTCACATTTTCCAACATGGTATCATAGCATGTCTAGGATATGAGTGAAAGAACGAGCAGCTCTTTACTGAAGAAGATGAAAGATTGTTCTGAGAAGTTGATTCTCTAGCAGTGAGAAGGTTTTGTTTACACAGTCAAGATGGCAGCAGTAAGCACAAGCTTGACTAATCCCCAACTACCACAGTTCAATAGGAATAACTATATTTATTGGGCTATTACAATGAAGGCCCTGTTCTCCTCGTAAGATATTTGGGAGCTCGTGGAAAATGGTTTCCAATAACCAGCATATGCAGCAGCATATAATTCTTTGACACAAGAAGAAAGAGATTTTTTGAGGGATAATAAGAAGAAGGACTTCAAAGCCCCCTTCTAGATTTTCCAAGCAGTACATGAGATTATTTTCCCAAAGGTTTGTAGCAGCAAAAAAGTCTAAGGAGGCATGGGATACCCTCCAGACAGCCTATCAAGGAATGGAAAAGGTGAAGACAAAAAAACTTCAAATGCTAAGAAGATATTTTGAAACTCTTTGTATGAAAGAGTCTGATAATATAGACTCATTCTTTACACATGTGATTGGGTTGGTTACCCAATTTAGGTCTCATGGAGATACACTTGAAGAAAGGAGAATAGTTGAGAAAGTCTTTGATGCCATATTTGTGGCCATAGAAGATACAAAGGATCTCTCACGGTTTTCAATGGATGAGGTTCATGCATCACTGATGTCTCATGAGCACAGACTGAACAGAGAAACAAAATCCTCATTGGAGCATGCATTTAAGACACAAATTTCTTTTAGTCAAGGTAGAGGTTGAGGAAGATCAAACTACCGAGGAAGTGGAAGAAGCCCACCCAAAGGTGGAAGAAGCAGCCCTGCAAGCATAAGTGGAAGGGACAGCAATCAGAATCCAAGCCAAGGCTCATGCCAGAATCAATCAAAAGGATAGAGGTATGATAAATCTCATGTCCAATTTCATTATTGCAAAAGTTATGGTCATTAGGCAAATGAATGTAGAAAGAAGAAAAATGACATGGGTAGTAAACCAAGTGCAAATTTCACAAAAGAAAATCAGAACCATGGTAGTGTGCTTTTAGCTTGTAATGTAGTACAAGAAAAACACTACAATGAAAAGACCCTCTAGCGGATGTTTTTGAGGAACCCCATAGAAAAATACCCCATACATCCATTTCTAGCATAGGTTACTAGAGGAGGTTGGCAGGCGGAGGGTTTTTCGAATGTTTTCCGCTCGGTGCGCTTATCATTAAACGTCGCCCCGGTGCTTTGGAATATCGAAAGCACCGGTGTGCATAAAAACATTGGCACACCGGAAACTGTGCACTCCATACACACCCGTGCAGTGCGTCGTATTATTCTATAGAAACAGTGCATCACAACTCTTATGCACTGGTGCATTATAAAACACCGTGCCAAAACCGAAACCACCTGGTGCGGTAGAAAGAAACCGCACTGGTGCTTCATAAAGCAATGCACCAAAACACAAATCGACCAGTGCATTTGTAAGAAACAAAACTGGTGTGCCTATAAACCATGCGCACTGGTAAAGGGTTGCATTAAAAAAAAATTATGGCAAAAAACCCGAATTTTTCATTTTCCAATGCTTCTGAGCTCTCAATTACCGGTGCGCACTCTAAAATAGAACGCACTGGTACACACAAAACATTGGCACACCGGACAGTGTGTGCGATGTACACACCCACCCGGGGCATCCTATTATGGTCACGCATTGGTGCTTCAGTACTCTTCTGCGTCGGTGCATCATAAAACACCATGCCAAAACAGAAATGTGACGGTGTGTACTTATCCAAGAGCACCGGTGCACCTATAAAACTCACGCACCAGAATAGCATTAAATAAAAAAGAATTAGGCCAAAAAACCGATGCTTTAAGACTATTCCTCACCAGTGATTTATGAATATTCCGCCCTAGTGCATCATCAAAACATCACCCCAAAACTGAAACATCCCGATGTGGTGTTAGGGAACCGCCCCGGTACATTATTAACAAGGCACCAAATCTGACACTGCCCGGTGCGGTTTTAATCAAGCATACTGGTGTGCCTATAAAACCCCGCGTAGTGGAACAGGGTTAAATAAAAAAAACATTATAGCCAAAAAACCGCATTTTTCACTTTTCTCAGCGCTCAAGAGCTCTTAAGCACCAATTCCATTTCCCCTTCTCTGAGCTGCCTTGACATCGCTGCTCACATTGCACCCATTGCACGCACTGTTGCTCTACATTGGCCACCAATCTCCAGCTTGCATTTTGAAAAACGGTGTTCAAATTTTATTTTGCAAATATTACAGCCAATATGCCTCCTCGATGGTGAAATGTACAGGTATTTTTCTAGGTTTTCCATAATTAAGCCTTTTAACAGATTAGAATTTGAAATAACCATTAAAAAAGAAAAAAAAAATTTGTCACGCAATGCGCCTGAGCTATTCGGCTTGCACCGGATAGCGGTGCTTCCTGTAAAATTTAGAGGCCGCACTGCCACCGGTGCTAATGGTATCCACAACATTTCCAGGGCGGTTCTGAAATGTGCTCGACATAATTCTAAATTAAAAAAAAAAAAAAAAAAAAAAAAAATCGGTTCGCTCATTTAGTCAGGCACACCATTGACCATGGGAATCCCAGTGTGGTGCATTGATGGAATTATTCGCCCCGGTGTATGCTAGTGCACCGCATTCTGCATTCTGAGAGGGTCAACGGTGCATCCGAGTAAAATATGGTACCGTCAACTATGTAATTGTCATGAAGTCAGTGCGCTAACACGAATATATGCTTCGGGACGTATATTTCAATCAGCGCACCGCGTTATATTCGAATCCAGAATACTGTCTACGGCTTGAAAATAGAGCTGCCGCACCGAGGTCGGTGCGTTGTATTTCATTAGGAGCACGCGCACCTGCGCTACAACTTGGGCTTCTCCACATCGCGTTACTGCAGACTGCTTTTATGGCGCACCCACTAGTTTGTTTGTTTTTTTCAAAAAAAAAAAATTAAAATATATATATATATATATATATATATATATATATATATATATATATATATATATATATATGTATATGTATATTCCTAAATACATAGATGTTTTAATAAAAAAAAATTATTTAATATGTCAATGATTCAGAGAGAAGAGGAAGAACAGCAGCAACAATAGGCTGAACAATATAACATGATTTTCCAATGGGAGGCCTGAGAGAGGGAGAGAGATGCATACCCTCGCCCTATTACGGCAGATACCCAGGGTATCCTTAGGCAGGTATGCCTCCTCAAGTTATATGAGGAGGCTACTTCCCTAAAGGCCCATAGTGTGTTTTTGAGATATCTTATCCGTAGGTGGAATTCCCACCGACAGGCTTCCCAGGTTGGTCCTTACTTGTGGTACACACCCACTGAGGAGGATATTTATTTTATTATAGGACTATCGAGGGGAGGGGTGGATTTTCCCTCATTCCCAGACATGCCAGTTGGTTGTGTAGCAGGCGGTTAGTTAGTTTACTCCCAGAGATACATTGGAGCACATGTACTGTCTCCTTCAGAGTTTCAGGTACCTGGAGGTCAGTTACGTATAAGTGCATTTGGTAGACAAGACGTGCAATGCCTCTCACTTATCATTTCGACCATTTCCCACAACACCAGTGACGGGCAACGCATTAGTTTCTCACTTCATTAGGGTAATTTTGAGGTCTAAAATGGTCCTCCTAAGGAAAATGTACAATCAAAATTCACTTTATGAAAACCAATCACATTTTATGGGATGACATCATCCCTAATGGTTGAGGTGGCATTCCTTTAGTTAAAGGTACTTACTTGTCAAATTCTCAATGGTGGGTAAAAACTCATGGTTAAAAATGGCAGTGCTCAAAGTCATTTTAAAGTCAAAGTAAAGTACTCATAATAAATTTCATTTCACACTTTTTGAATAAAAATATATTATTGTCATTTCATATTTCTTGAAAGAAATAATGTATATCCCTATACATTTATTATATTATATTATATTATTTTTATATAGTATATTAATTACATGTTATTATACAATGTAAACAATATAAATTTTAATTAATAGCATATAATATAATTAAAAATTTATAAATTTATATTTATCTTTTATTTAAGTTATCTAAGTACAAACGACAAATGCATTAGTTGTTCAATGATAATGATTTTTTCTTGAAAAATTCATTCTTATTTATAGTCACGTCAATACACTTTTTTTATTAATTTTATTTTGGTACAACTTTTGAATTGAATTTAACTATGGTTAAATGGATTGTGGTGCAAAAAGTGAATTGCAAATTCATAAATATTATTTTATTGGTTTAGCTATTATTTTATTATTTCCTTAGGAGGCCCATTTTAGACCTCAAAATTCCCCTAATGATATTATGTTGATTCTTTAATACAGCAGCCATGACTCGTCAGGTGGTCTGCCATTTTTTTGTGGCAGTTTTGTACGGCCTTAGATAGATGTCATGTTCACGCACAAGGGAGGGTCAATTTCCCTTTTTCTTCAAAATTGTTTTGTTTATTTTTTTAGAGGTTTCTAGAGATTAGACCTTGTTTTTTTCGACAGCCTCGTAGGCCAATGTTTGAGGCCCGGATGCACATGTGAGGGAAGATGATGCCTAAGATGGGAGGCACTATGTTTCCAGCCAGGATATCGCATGATGCCCTAGACTTAATAGCCGGTGTTGACGGGTTACATCCATTCATTATGGTGCCATGTCCTTATTCTGGATTAGATTGGCGAGGGTGTCCCAACATCCTCTTCACATATGATGAGCCACTAGATGATAGAGGTAATATTACTGTTTTATTTATATTTATTCCAACGTGTTATTTAACTTATTTTTATTAAATTGTGTAATAAAATTGTCTAATTATTGTTTTGTACTTGTATATATTTTGCAGACATTGGCTCTTTTGATGGTGAGGAGATGCCGGAAACACCACATGATCCGGTGTGGATCCTGATGATGATCAGGACATGGCCGATGTCGAGGATGATCATGATCAATATGAGGCCGGTGCAGCAAAGAGACATGCTCCTGCTCATGGTGCACTAGTACTGCCTTATGTTAGGCGGTCGAACTTAGACTAGATATAGGATGGAGTTGGGCAACCAACTCTGTGCATTGATTTTTGATGCGGGCATCAGGCCCACTCATTACAGAGAGATACAGGTTGATGATAGGCTGTTATGGATGTGGAGAGACATGTCGCGTGACATGTACGGCCTAATGCGACATGTCGTAGGAGCTATGACAGCTGATAAGCGACTGAGGAGGATTTTTCGTAGTTATAGGCGTAGTCGATTCATGGCACATGATGGACAGTCCACGAGCAACTACTCATATGCATCTCATGATCATTCACCTCACGCCGTGTTTGATGAGCATGAAGCTCCACTAGAAGCATCTAGAAACAGTCATCATGGAGATGAGGCTGGACCATCGACCACGTCTAGTCAGCAGCCTGCAACATCCATCAGTACTAGTCATGATCATGAGCAGGCGCCTGGACCATTGACCGTTGAGGCTGCACTATTGACTAAGCAGGCCTCCACTACTACTTCTTATATTGATGTACTACCACCAACTGATGCATCCATCAGTACTAGTGATCATGATCATGAGCAGGCTCGACCATCGACAGTCGAGGCCGCACCCTTTACTGAGCAGACCTCCACTTGTACTGCTATTGATGTTGTTATACTACCGCTAGCTGATCCATGACATTTATACTACAGTTGTATATTTTTAACATTATTCAGTTATATATATATATATATATATATATGGTCCATGTATTTTATGTTCATGATGCAGTTGTACTTAATTTACATGTTGGTGATCATCATGATGTGGCGCATATTGTTAGGTCATGTTAGATATGTTCATTTAATGTTTAGCTTGTAGATAAATGTGTATATGTGATAGCATGAGTTATTTGACATCAGATGTATATTTGATGTTTGTGTTGTGATGATGTTAATATATAATGTTAATTTGATGTTTGAATGTGTTTTTTAGTCGAATATGATGTTTGTACGATGGTTATCATGATCGTGATGATGTTTATTAATTAATTTAATATTAAATTACCATGATATTTATTAAATATTATGTTGTGATTGTAATTTAAATTTTAATTTTAATTGTATGTAAAATTGTAAAATTGTATTTGTATTTGTACTAATTGTAATTTTAACTGTAATTGTATGTAAAATATTTATTAATGTAAAATTTTAATTGTAATTATAATATTTAATTTATTGTGAAATGATTGTAATTATATATATGAAAATTTGTAAAATTGTAATTTTAATTATAATTGTATGTAAAATTCTAAAATTGCAATTGTAATTTTAATTGAATTGTATGTAAAATATTTGTAAAATTGTAATTGTAATTGTAAATGTAATTCTATGTAAAATTGTAAATGTAATTGTATGTAAAATTCTAAAATTGCAATTTTATTTGTAATTGTAATTTTAATTGAATTGTATGTAAAATATTTGTAAAATTGTAATTGTAATTGTAAATGTAATTCTATGTAAAATTGTAAATGTAATTGTATGTAAAATTAAAATTGTAATTGTAATTCTAATTTAATCATAAGTGGAAATAATGTAAAATTGTAATTGTAATTTTAATTTTAATTGTAATTTGTATAAGATAAATATTGTACCTTAATTCTATTACTGTGAAAAATTTTAATGTATTAATGTGAAATGATTTTATTAAAATATTTAAATTTGTAAATTTGCAAATAATTGTAAAATAACAAATCTAGAATAATAGGAATTTTTGTAACATAATAAAATTTAGAAAATAATGAAAATAAATTCATGTACTTTACAATTATCATTATTTTATTATGATTTTACATACAAAAAAAAGAACTTTATACAGTTCGGTGCGCTTATCATCATAACATGCACTGGTACGTCGTATTATGAAGACGCACCAATGCTTCACAACTCTTCCGCACCGGTAACGAATAAACACAAATAAAAAAAATGTAACTCTATTTTCTTTAAGTGAAAAAAAAAACAGCAATTTGAAAAATGGGCAGCAAAATATTTTCGAAAATCTAATTTCATAAAATAATTCTTTAAATACTAAACACTTTTTATTATTTTACTATTTTTGCTAAAATTTACAACTAGATATTTGCAAGAGACAGACCTGGAGCAAGAGAGCACGAGGGCATTGTGGAGCAACGAAATACGTTCGAACAGAAGTATTTGGATAATCAGAAACCAAACCTCTGGTGATTCAAACCCTGTATCATAGAATTTCAAACTATCTCGTGATTAAATTTGATTTTTTTTTTACTTTTTTTCTGCATTTTTTTACTTTTTCTATAGTTTTATCCATTTTTACCCTAAACCCTTCATTTTTTTGTTTTTTTCCTTTCTTCTCCCTATTTCCATGATTTCAGAATTAGGGTTTTTCATTTTAGATTGACGTCCAACCCATGAGATGACTTGCATAGTCGGATCCCAATCCATTCGGCCATTGCGTGAATTTTTGGAAAAAATGGATTTTTCTTTATCGGTCCGCCCTACGTATGCTACCGCACCGGCGCACTAGATTATACAGCGCACCGTGCAAGTACTATGTAGAAAAAAATTGAAAACACTTTTTCTAAATCCATGCGTCATATCTGAAATAGAGCACTGGTGCTCCATTTAATGAGGATAGCACTGTACGGTGTATTACACCATTTTTGCGGTGAATTTATAATACCCCATGTACCGTATGGTCTATTACATTGTTTTTATAGTTTGTTTATAATACCCAACGCACCGTATGGTCTATTATACTATTTTGCGGTGCATTTTTAATATCCCCACGCACCAGCTGTGGTGTGTACCTCATGAAAGGCGCACTGGTGTCTTGAGATTTATTTTCTACATGAAAAGTTGAGAATTTATTTATAAATATATTAATGAATGATATGGTACAATTTTCAGATTGATAAAGAAATGACTGACAAGAGATCAAGTAACAAAAATACTGTTAACACATCAACAAAAGCAAAAAAGGCAAGTTCTTTGTAAATTCTTTATAAAAAATATTATTTTTGAATTATATGTAAGTTTAACTAATATGTATTGTTTACTATGTATCATGCAGAGCCACAAAATGACAAATCTTGATATAATTATTTCTAATCTAAGAGCAGAAGAGCGTAAATTTTAATGGAAAAATTGCAAAAAGATGAATCAAGTGAATGAAAAAATATTATCGATCCAATATGAGTTTCTTATTTTAATTATCATTAATAATATAGTTAAAATTATTACATAACATGTGTCAAACAATCTACTAATTTGAATCTGTTTAATGTTCTACAGGGAACAACAACTCAGAAAATGAATGTTGTTCTAAGAAAAGAAAAAAAAAATAGAAAATGCAAATGAAAATTAATTACTCCTCAGCTCATCTAGAGTGGTGTTGGAAGTTAACGAAAGGGGGAAAAACTCTTACAAAAGTTTGAGGGATCTAGTGGAACAAATGTATAGACATTCTTTCCACTTACAATACAAAAATCAATCCAATGATTACAAGAACCAAATTTTATCTAAACTACAGGAAGATTTTCCATAGAATTGGTCAATGAGACATGTCAAACTTTTAATAGAAAAACGTACAACAAAAAGAAGGAATGAAAAAGTAATATTCCTTTAAATGTTTGTCTAGAATTATTTATAAATATCACTTTTGTGATATTTACTTTTCATATATCAATATAAAAATTAAATATTTTATTATCATGTTACATTTTCAGGAAGATTATGAAAATCTCAAAAGATGAACGAGCTGATATCATAAATATGCCAGTAGGAATGTCGAAAAAGGTGTACAAGGAGATGGTCAAAGAAATGGACAAAATTGCATCGCAGGAGCAGCTATCTCAACAACAACATGCTTCAAATGTAATATGTAATCATTTAATTTTTCGATTATTAAGTACAATAAATAAACAATTTAGCATTAAATATTAATTTCAAAAAATTTCTTGCAGAAAAGAAAATAAAATGGAACCCATTTAGCACATAAAACAAGACGACAAGGAGGAAAAGGGTTGATCTATAAGTTTGTGAGTAATTTTTACTTCCTTATAACAACTTAACTAGATTTCATTTTTGTACTTTTTAAGTTGTTTTACAAAAATCATCATTGAATGTTTTCAAACAGGTGATAACATAAAAAGAAGAACCATCAGACAAATTGATTGAAATTGCGTTAAATATGGGTTGTGAGTATATCTTGGCATATCATAATTTAATTGTGCAATTTGTAAGCATCTATCGATCTTTTTCTACTTAGCTTCGTCTATAATTAATAGAACAAAAACGTCTTTTATATTAAATATATGATTTGTTATGGGGTATAAAACTTGCAGGAAACAAAGTATGGAACTGGGCCAAGAGATGAAATTTTGAAAGATGGCATGGTACATTGTTTTGAAAGAATGTGCATAGTCTATGAGTCAATTGTTGCTATGGTACATCATTTTTCTTTTCGATTTAAATTGGTGTATATTATTTAATATTGAAATTTTCATTATTCTCACCAATGTATATATTCTCATTTCAGTTTATTTTTATGTTTGTAGATGGAAGGTGAAGAAGAAGAAAACAATCAACGTCGTGAACAACACATTCCTGAAAATAACCCAAGTCATGGAAGTAGCTCTAGTAGTGGCAGCAGTTCAAGCGAAGAATGATGATCACTATGTTTGGATATCAAAGCAAGGCGTTTTATTTGTTGAAATATGTCTGTGAAATCAGACATTTTGTTTAATTTAATGGACATCGTGTCCCAATTGAAAGACAAAGGGATACGAATAACTGTCCCATTTTGGATGATAAAGACCATGGAAAATTTTAGGGGCTAATATTCACAGGTGGGCTAATTTTCCATGGTTTTTCCAAAAAAAAGATTCGCCAATTTCCATTTTTTTATAAAAATGATCTGCCCAAATTTTACAATATAAAATTATTTTACATTAAAAATCGTCAACATTATATAGACCATATATATAATATCATTATAAATTTGAATAATTTTACAAATACATCAATAAATATTTTATAGTTTTCATATTAGGGACTAGTGAGATTCGCCAATTTTTTAAACTTCAAGATAATTTTCCATCCTTAAAATTATCCCTGATAAAGACTGTCTTATATATATATAATCATAAAATATGTTTTAATTTATTCTATTGCATTCTCCATTGTCGTTCTCAAATGCACTAATAAAAATTTAATTCATATGAATATTGTTATAAGATATATATGTGTCGACTTTTGATGAATAATGAATTTTAAAAAACCACAATAATTTTGATATGATATAACAAATTAATCCAAACATCACATTCAAATGCATTAAGAAAAATTTAATTAATATGAATATTATTATAAGATGTGTCGACTTTTGACGAATAATGAATTTAAAACAATCACAATAACTGGACTATCACAGGTCGATGTTTCTAAAAAAACAAAATGAAAATCAGTTCGTTTATGTGTCTATATGCACCAGTGTCATTGTACGACCCATGGGCACCGCACAAATACCGATACCAGTTATAAATATTGGTGCGTTTGTGTGATACAGCGTACCGAGGCGTTTATGTATCTATAAGCACCGGTGCATTTTTACAATTAGTGGGCACTGCACAAATAACGATACCAATTATAAATCTCAATGTTTTTCTGTGATACGATGCACTGGTGCATCATAAACGTATGCGCACTAGTGCGTTGATACAACCTATGGGCACTGCACAGATCCCAAGACCAATTAGAATGACCCTATGCATTGTATGACCAACACTACACTCGATGTGGTTTTACACCTAAACGTCCCGGTGCATTCGTTCGACTGAGACAGCCCTGCGGCACCGTCTTTATGTACGCATGGGTGCATTAAATCCAGAGTAGCACACCGCTGAGAAAACATCCACAATAACCTCCGGCCGCCCATTTTTTTTAATTGTGTTGGATTTCTGTTAAAAGCTCCACCAAAACCTCCGTAACCATAAACAGATGTTGTAGAAATTTTTTTTTTGACAATTTTGGCCAATTTTATAACACTAAAAAACTCCTTTATAACCTCCACAACAGGGTCTTTTCCTTGTAGTGAAACAAGAATATTTATGGTTATTAGATTCAAGGTGTAGTAACCATATGACTAGAAACATAGCAATTTTTTCCTATATAGATGAGACTGTAAAATCTGAAGTGACAATGGGGAGTGATAACAAGGTATCTATCATGGGAAAAGGAAGAGTAAACATACTGACAAAGAAGCGAGAGAAAAATTTTTGCCAGATGTATATTATGTCCCTAGCCTGAAATGTAACCTTCTAAGCATTAGAAAGCTCATGCAAAATGGCTACGATGTGGTTTTTAAAGATGATGTGTGAAAAATCATGGATAGGCCTCCAAGTAGACATCTCATTACAAAAGTGCATATGACAAGAAATAGAATTTTTCGTCTCAAGGTTAGATTAGAATTGAAGGAAGGAGGTGTTGTAGCAGCTGTCACACAAGAAATATTTCACGAAGAAGTGAAAGATGAGAACTAGTTATGGCATTTGAGGTTTGGTCATCTCAATTTTAGAGGTTTGAACTTATTGCATAGAAAACACATGGTAAAGGGATTACCACTCATAGAGAAACCAGACAGCCTATGTGAAGGATGCATCTTGGGCAAACAACATGAAGAATCATTTCCAGCATGAAAGAGTATAAGGGAAAAGGCACCTTTGGCAATTTTCCACTCAGACTTATGTGGACAATGCAAACGCCATCATTAGCTGGCAGTCATTATATTTTGACATTTATAGATGATTACACAAGAAAGACATGGGTATATTTTCTTAAATAGAAAATTGAAGTGTTTAAATAGTTCTACCACTACAAAACTCTTGTTGAGAAGCAAAGAGGACACTACATAAAAGTGTTGAGAATTGATAGAGGTGGAGAATATATCTCCAATGACTTCCTACATTTATGTAGGGATCATGGAATACACATGAAATTTACCAAAACTTATACACCTCAGCAAAACGGTGTTGCAGAAATAAAGAATAGGACCATTATGGACATGGTAAGAAGTATGTTGAAGGAAAAGCATTTTCCAAATGATTATTGGGAAGAATTTGTCTCTTGTGCAGATTATATTATTAATAGATTTCCAACCAAAAATGTGATGAATAGAGTTCTAGAAGAAGCATGGAGTGGAACAAAGCAATTTTTCACTCACATGAGAGTGTTTGGACGTGTGGCATATGCACATGTCTTGGATCAGTTAAGGAAGAAGTTGGATAGCAAGGGGGAGAAATGTATATTTCCTGGATACAGTGATCAATCCAAGGCTTGCAAGCTCTATAATCTATCAACCAAGAAAGTAATAATCAGCAGAGATGTTCAGTTCATAGAAGAAGAAGCTTGGGATGGAATTTTAGAGAAAACAGTCAATGTGAAGACATGTATTTCACATGAAGACAAAGAGAAATTGACCACAGAAAGTAGTTCCTCAATAGTGGCTCCTCCTCCACCTACACAAGCTCAACAAAGCACACCAAAAGAAAGCAATAGAACAACATTGATAAATCAAGGAAGTGATTCTCCAAGCATACCACAGGGATTAGAAACTCCCTTGAGTTCAAGTGAAACTCCAAGCACATCTTCAGCAAATACAAGAATACCAAGGTTCATAAATTTAAGTGAAATCTATGAGCAAGAAGAAGTTGATAATAGTGTTGGTCTAAATTATTTATTTGCATTATTTTGTCATGTTTATGACCCAATCCATTTTGAAGATGCAGTCAAAGAAGAAAATTGGATTGAAGCAATGAATGAAGATATAGGAGAAATAGAAAAGAATGACACATGGGAGTTAGCAGACCTCCCACAAGGAAAGGAATTTATTGGAGTGAAATGGGTCTATAAGAACAAAACAAACATTTAAGGCAAGATAGAAAGGCACAAAGCAAGGCTAGTTGTCAAAGGCTACAAGCAGAAATAAGGAAGAGACTATGAGGAAACCTTTACACCCGTTGCAAGGATGGAGACAGTGCAGACAGTGTTGTCTATAGCAACACAACAAAAATGGAAAGTTTATCAAATGGATGTGAAGTCAGCATTCTTGAATGGAGTGTTGAAAGAGGAGGTGTATGTTGAACAACCTCCTGGATATGAGATAGAAGGCCAAGAACACAAGGTGTGTAAGTTGCAGAAAGCTCTTTATGGGTTGAAGCAAGCACCACGAGCATGGTATAGAAGGATTGATGCTTACCTGATGGATAATGGGTTCGACAAGTGTGATGGTGAACCCACACTCTACATCAAAGCAAATGATGGTAAAATACTTATTGTTGTTTTGTATGTAGATGATTTAATTTTTATGGGCAATGATGTTTCTCTCATTACTGATTTCAAAGTAGTCATGAAAATTGAGTTCGAAATGATTGACTTGGGTTTGTTAAGATACTTTTTGGCCATAGAAGTAAAGAAAACAAAAAAGGGAATTTTTATCTCCCAAGAAAAGTATGTTGAAGAAGTTTTAAAAAGGTTCAACATGCATAACAACAAGCCATCATCAACTCCAACTGTCATGGGGTTGAAGTTGTGTTGAACCTTGGTTAAACTGATGGGGGGGGGTTGGCGTGAATCATTTTAATGCATTCATAATCTTGTAAAAATTTCTTTTACACTTATTTACATCTTCATTTCATGATCAACTAAATATACAATGGAACAAAAATCTTAATAATTGAGCAGCAGGTATTAAGCAGATTAAATACATAATATCAACATATAATCATCATGCACATAGACAGCAGATATATGGAAACCCATAAGGGAGAAAACCACATCTTATTATTGTTGTGATGCAAATGCAAGCTCCAACTCCCTCTCACCACTGATTTTCTGTAGGCTCCAACCTACAGGAGGCTACTACCTCAATTTTTCAAGCTACAACTTGCAAGGAAGCTCCAACTCCCATCTATTTTCTACAGGCTACAACCTACCGGAGGCTCCTACCTCAGCCAGCTACAACTAGACTTCTATCAAGCTACAAATTGATATGTAAGCACCAACTTCCTCACACTGCAATGAAAACACATGTTGATTTACCTGGATATTAGCTCTCTTATATTCCTTCTTCATTGTTTTCTTTCCAGCCTTCAAATTTTCTTTATATCATCTCCGGATCCTCACAACTCCTCTCTTTTCTCCTTCTTCTTATTTCACTGTATCACTCATTTCTTCATTCTCTCTCTCTTCTCTTATGCATATTCTGGTAGCATTATTTATAGGGATCACCTCATAACTGTTTGCATTCCACAAGGAATTCGAAATGAATAGGTATGAATCTTTGCCTTCCCCCTTCTCATTTTCTTGTCTAGCACATTCAGAATAATATAACAGAATGTATAGATTTGTGTATTACAGTGGAGTTTTTCTTTGCCTTTGGAGACTTGCCTTTGCATCAATATAATAAAAATAATTAATTCATTTACATTTACAGTTACAACAAAAATATTTCACTCAGTCCTTTCCTCTCTTTGCTCGTTTTTCATTTGTCTTTTCTATTGCTGTCAGAGTAATTTCGGTTCCTACTATTATATTCAACCTAGTTCTACATAACTGTCACTTTGACCCAGCTGTTTGTTTCCAACAACGCCACTATATTCTTATTATCTTGACTCTGCCTCTTTTTTTTGTGCCCACATCGTTCAGCCTTCACCGCTCTTCTAAACACTTGGTTCTGCCTTTTTCTCTGTGTCGGGTCCTTACCCGAGCCTTTCTACCCGCATTCATACTTTCCCTTTTGTTTTACATTATAATACTCCTTTTGCTCTCCGAGACGATTTCCAAAGGAAAATCCACATACTTCCAGACTTGAAATGCTTTAGGCTTCAACTTTGATCTTTATCGCGTCCGCTCTCTTTATCGCACTTTGGTGATTCAGATATCCCATGTGCCTTTGTCCCTCTGATCTCCTGATATGCGATGTGCGAAGGGTCCCACTAGGTTGTATTATCGCTTTTTCGCACTTCGGAGTTTCAAACGTTCTTTGCTATATGGCTCCTTTTCTTTCCGATGTGATTTACAAAGGGAAATCACATACACCCGGACTTGAAATCTCTTAAATAATGGTTCTGAGCTGCATCGCATCCGGCTCCTTTATCGCACTTCGGCGTATATGAGTGCTATGTCTTCTGAGCTTCGTGATCTGCGATATGCGATGAACTTCGCATTACCGATTTGCATCACAACTTTGCATCGCATCACATCTTCGCCTCGCATCGCATTGCCACTTTGCGGTGTGCGATGAACTTCACATTGCCGATGTGCGATATTGCACTGTGTCGCCACGTGTCCCTTCTCATCAGCACATCGCATCACATCGCAACTTTTCTCTTACGATCTTCACCCCTCCGATCTTGTGATTTTCAATATGCGGGCCAAGTCCACATCATCTCCATGTCATCGTGCCACGTCACCTTGCCACATCATTACCACTTTAGTGCCACGTCATCTTGCCACATCATCTTGACTTATTTGCAATTTGTGGGGTCAGGACCATGTCAGCTGCCATGTCACTTGCCACGTGTCACTTATGGAGGCGTATCATGTTCATTCAGGAAATTACCACTTACTAGGTCTTACCCATGCGAAAACCATTTGTTGGTTTGTAAAAACCACTCACACTGTTTATGAATGTTGAAACAATGTTAACCCTTAAAACAATGTTAAACCTTCAGAATCCTTAGACCTTCGGAAATATTATAATGCATATTATAATATGTAATGACCTTCGGAAATAATGTTAAAACCATCGGAAATGAATATTTAAAACCTTGGCAATGTAATATTATACTGTGCTTTAAACAATGTTTAAAGCCTTTCGGCCTCATATAACCGGATTCCAAACCTTAATAAAACTCTACTGCATAAAATTTTGGGTCCATACCTTGTTTTAAACCCCGTGCAATTATCGATGCCAACACCATCAGATCTCCCACAGATCTAATCGGATGGCAATCACGTTCATTTGACCTCCGAACGTTATCGCCCAAAAGCAACACGAAATGGGTGGTATTGCACTATGACGTGTCGCAATATGACTTTATCGCATTCGAAATGAATAAAACTGTTCATATTCCAAAAGCGGCGAGACAACAGTGTATGGTTTCTCTAGAACCGCTTGTCCTTCAATCTTTGTTTTAAATCGCGTTCAAACGCGGATTTTCCCCATTTCTTCGTTTAACTTCAATTTCACATGAAAACCTCCTTTTCATTGCATAAATCAATAAACAGAGACTGATTATCACTGCGCTCTCAACCAAAGAATGAGAGTTCTAATCTTCTTCCGAGAAAACAAACCAGAATTCTCTAAATTCCTCTGAATCTTTACACAAAAGTAAATATACTAAAAATTCTACACAGAATGTATAATCAAATGGATTTTAGCAAATTCTACACAGATAAACAAAAATCTACAATTTTATTAAAATGGAGGGAAAACCTCTCAATCAATTCTTCTACGGCCAAATTCCAATCTTCAAACAAATTTTTGTCTAATTTTCTCGTAGGCTTACAATACAAAGCCCTGACTGTTCAAAAAAACTTCTTCCTATCTAAACCCTCCTCTTGTAGCCTCTGCCACTTTACTTTCTTTCTCTGCAACAATTTCATCTGAATCTAATCTACTCCCTTGTCATGGTGCTGCTCCTTTGTGCTCCTTTACCATGAATGACAATATTTCCAACAAGTTGAGCAAGAAATATTGCAAAAAGAATGTCAATCCAACATTGTACAAAAGCATGGTTGGTAGTCTAATGTATTTGACTACAACTACTCGTGATATAATGTATGCAGTAAGCTTTATATCCAGATTCATGGAGACACCCAAGGAGACACATTGGCAAGCAGCCAAGAGAATTTTAAGGTTTGCGAATGGAACAAAGGAGTATGGTGTTCTACACTCCAAAACTGATGATTTTAAGCTGATTGGTTACACTGAGAGCGATTGGGCTGGAAGTGTTGATGACAAAAAGAGCACATGAGAGTATGTTTTTAATTTGGGATCAGGAGCCATTTCATGGGCTTCCAAGAAGCAGCCAATAGTTTGATTATCAACAACAGAAGTTGAATATGTAGCAGCAACAGCAGCAGCATGTCAAGAATTTTGGATGAGAAGGATCTCAAGGATTTATGTCATGAGAAATTTTTGATAATAATAGCTCAGCTATTGCATTGTCAAAGAATTTTCTTTTCCACAAGAGAACAAAGCATATTGATGCCAAATACCATTTCATAAGGGAATTAGCTAACAATGGTGAAATTGTGTTGCAACATTGCAGGTCAGAGGAACAATTTGCAGATATCCTCACAAAGCCATTGGGACAGAGAAGTTTTGTTTATCTCAGAAAATGTCTAGGAATGATTGATGGTGGCAGTTGTGATTAAAGGGGAGTTTTGGAAATACTCCCAACCACCGCCATGAATAAAAGTGCAGCAGCCCACACCTCAATTGATTTTTTTGCAGGGAAGGAGAAAGCCCATGTTTTCAAATCCAAAGGTGTTTCACGCAAAATCTAGAAAGCAAAGTACTCAACCTTACTTTGCGTTTAAATATTTACCCATCGTATTCACCTACAGGTTTGCCCGCACTTCGCATCCCACAACATTTAACCTTTAACTCTTAAGCCCTTCGCCGAAAGTTATATTTCCACCGATGCGATATTGGTGGGACCCACTATACCTTACTGAATTACTGAAAACCCACAAACCTTTTTATTTTTCTATATTCCTTACCTTTTCGATTTTTACACTTCCCGCCACTTAACCGCCCGCACAACACACTTCGCAACTTTTAATGTTTAACTTTAAGCCTCACACCGAGACCTTGCGATGTTGCGATGCAACATCATCATCACACATCGCAAATTATATTTCGCATTTCGTAGCATTTACTTTTTAGCACGCTTGCAGCCCGCACTTTGCACTTACGTTTTACCTTTTTAAGCTGCCCACAGTTTGCACTTCGAATATTTTAAGACTTGCCTCTTAGCTGCCCGCAAATTATGTTATTTGAATTGCGATGAGATTGTAATCGCATGTGGCAAGCTCAAGATGATAGCGCACATAATCACCTGCAAGCTCAGGAGGATAGCACCCACAAAATAAACTATTTAAGTTGTGATGCAATAAGTGCCATCGCACATCGCAATCGCAAGAACTTAAGGTTTTCCCATATCGTGCAATGTTAAAAGTTAAAATTGTTGATTTGCGATGGAGGGGTGGATGCAATGTGGTTTCAAAGCCGAAGCCTATAATATTTCAAGTCCGATATTTTTTGTTTTGTACGTTGTTTCGTGTAGAAACAACAGATCAAAGCGAGAGGACATTTGGTTGTTACCCATCCATTCTTGCATTGAATTGCATTAAATTTTCAAGCTTCTGCCATTTTGTATTAAAGGGAATGTAATTTCTTTTGTTTATCGAGATAAATGAACAGAGAAAAGTTGAATAAATGTAAATATAATTCATGTTATTTCCGCCATTGCATTCTCTGTGTTGTGGGGGAAACACATCCCTCTATTGTTTTATTTCCAATTTCCAACAATTTTGTGAAATATTGGGATTTACATTAAATTTGAGTAAAAAATGATTTCTCCTTTATAGAACAATGATAACTCTAACTATAGTCTCCACCCATCGTTTTCCCATCTTCTTCTAGCAGCATGAAATTTTGTGACATATTGGGATTTACATTGAAGTTGAGTAAAAAAATATTTCTCATTTATAGAACAGTAAGAAAGCAAGGCTTCTTATTATTATTTAGACATTACCATCTTAACCGTAATAATGGCACTACCATTCTCAAGAAACTAAACCTAAGTACTAGCATGCCTTTCATTCTTGATTATGCCCTTGAATCTACCATTATTGATGTTTTTTTCCTCTGAAAAAATGGGTTACTGGAAAGAGAAGGTGAATCAGGAATAATTAGTAGTAGCAGATAAAGCGATATGGGAACCAAATTTCAGTTGGGCTAAAGAGAGTGGAATGTTGCACCCTCATAATGAATGAACGAATGTTGTGGGAATGCTACCATGAGATACTTAATGAGAAGGGAGTCGTGTATTACATTATTTGTTTGTCTAATCTCATTACCATTATAAATTACTCAGAGAGGATAAAATCTGCAGAGAGCTCTTCGGTTTTCGGATCCATGAGATGACAGATAATTACCCATTGATGAATACTAACTCTGGGTGATTTCTACAAATTAGATGTTACAAAGAAAAATATTTATCAATCCCCGCTAATAAAACTAGTGCTACCAATAATAAGAAGACCCAGGATTACCTGAGTCAAAATGTGATACCTAGGAAAAGTCGCGGAACATAGGACCAAGCATCACATGCCTAAACATAGAAATAAACATCAAACTCAAAGCTGAGATAGTAAGGGATTTTTCTAGAATTTAAGCTTAAAACTCTGATTTGTGGACCCTGAAAGAAGGAATTCTAAGAAAAGAACCTTTCAAATGCCATCAAATGGGAACTGCTTTAGACTTGTACTAATAGATATCATTGTAGTTTTTCTCATAATTCTGAAATTGAGGCATTTTTCCTGCCTATGAAATAATAAAGAAACCCTAAATCTTCTAAGTGTTATAAAAGGAACGCATTTTAAGTATAACGCGAGATCGAACAAGTGAGCCTGCAAAAGCAAAATCCAGAGAAAAAAAAGTGAAAATGGTGAAAGACTATAACCTACATAATTTTGCAGACCATATTCCCATATACGTGATAGAAATCGTCTCTAACAAATGGGAATAATCATTGGTTTCATTTCAAACGGGCATACATTGCAAAAGGTCATTGGTTTCATTTCAAACGGGCATACATTGCAAAAGGTGAAGAGACATACGTTTCAAAAGGTGAAAAAATCATCTCACATTATACCGAGTCCACAACTAGTATAGCATAGCAAATTTTTAATCCTAATTTCGTAAACAATAAATAGGATTAGAGCATTGGATTTAGATATGCAATGAAGTTATTCTTTAGAATTACAACTTGGTTGATGGAGAACAAATTATGGATATGGATTTTGATATGGAAGGAACCTGTTCTTGCGAACTACTTTGGTAGATTGAGAGGAAACTATGAAAATATGCATCTTTTATTCTTAATCAAAGAATTAAAATTTGTAATTAGCAAAAAGATTAATATATTGACTTTGGATAGGGATTCCTATCAGCCTAATTAATTAATTAATTTTAAATAACATTTTGAAACAAAATAATAAGAAATATGAATTACTATTTTAATTTAATTTATGGGGAAACTATTATTTATAGTTTATATATTTCAGGTCTTTATATACAAAAATATTTACAACTACATCTTTATTAATTAAATTTATTTGTATTTATAACTACATATTTATTAATTAAATTCATTAAATTTATGTGTTTTTTAATTATAAATTCAAAATATTATAGCTATAAATATGAATCATAATTACTTAAATTTACTTTAATGCTATGTGAATATTATGATTTTTTTCTCTTAAATTTATTTTTAATTTTATTAACAAAAATAAAGTTACAATATAAAAAATTGAATTGAATGTTATAGTGTAAAAAATTAAAACTTTTATGTTTGTTTAGGAGCTTGTCTTCCATATTCATAAAGATACAAGTGGCATGGTTTTCCTTGAATAATAGTGTTGAGTAGGGTTGGAATTTCAATATAGACCCACCCTTCCAATTTTATGGTTTTCACACTTCTCCACAACTTTTCACATTTTGAAAGATCTCGATGATTTTGATGATTTATGCTATATAACAACCAATAATGAATATTCTCGTTACTAATTTAATAACTAAATAATGAAGAGTTTTACCATTATTAAAAAAACACAAATGAATAAATTTACTATTTTATTTTTTATTTTTACATTTATTGATTTCTCCAATTATATTTATTAAATTTAAGATACCATTTGAATACACTTTATTATTACATCTTGTTTTATTATTGTTGTGTTAAAAAAAAAAAAAAAAAAAACACTTATCATAATGCTTATTTAAATACAAAATCATGCATATCAGTTCCACCCTGCACTATTAAAACACAAATACCTAACTGGAACAGTTTTCTAAATCCTTTTGAGCATCTAACAAAAGCATGCATCTGATTTTTTTTGTTATACTTTCCTCGAGTAAGAAGAGTTGAAGGTCCACATCCAAATAAATAAACAAACTGTGGTGACAGATTAATTTATGTGGCTCTACCTTGCTGCTATATGTTCCATATTTGAATCTGATTGCTACTTTCGTATCAATTAACCAAGGGTAAGGATGGTGACTTAATACCCAACTAAGGCCACAAGGGAGAAGGGTACTATCACATCAGGCAAAGACATGAGATGATGGTGGCCTTAATATTGTCTTATTATCAAAGTTAGGGAGGACAATCATCTTAATACTATGTTAGTATTACTGCGACGGAGGATTGTGATTTTAGTATGAGAGTATCACTACCAACTTAAGGCCACGAGGGAGGAGGGCACTATCATATCGGGCAGAGGCATGAGATGATGTTGGTCTTAATATTATCTTATTACCAAAGTGAGGGAGGACAGTGATCTTAATACTATGTTAGTGCCATTGCGATGATGATGGTGGTTTAATACCAAAGTGGGGGAGGACAGTCATCTTAATACTATGTTAGTACAATTGCGATGATGATGGTGGTTTAATACCAAAGTGGGGGAGGACAGTCACCTTAATACTATGTTAGTACCATTGTGATGGATGATTGCGATCTTAGTATCAGAGTACCACTAGCTATTTCAATAGCTATACTAGTACCAAAATGAGGAAGGATGCGATGGTTTGCAAATGAGGAAGGATGGGATGGTTTACATAAGTTAATTGACTAAGTATTTCATTCATATAAATTCTTATTAACTTCATTTATTTATATCACAATTTGTATATATGCCCAATTATTCACAATGAACATAATCAAAATATATATAATGAACATAATCAAAACATATATAATTAAAAAGATGAGGGTACTCATATAAATAAATTTATTTATATGAACACAATCAAAACACATATAATTGAAAAGATGAGGGTACTTATACTCATTTATATGAATTCATTCATCTTTCATGGAATTGAATTTATTTTTGCAAAATGAAAAATTAAAATATTTTTATATAAAAAAAATATGAAATGTATATAATATTAGGTTAGATTTATCGTAATTCTGCATTTATCAAGTTTTGAGAGTGATCAAAACTCTTTTCACTCTTCACACTCATTTCTGGACTTATAAGCTTCTTCTTTTAAGGATTTGTCTTCTAGTTTTATTTACAGGAGAAGAACCACTTTACAAAAATAAATATATCAAATTTTGAGAGGGATCAAATCTATTTTCACTCCAAAAAAAACTTTCACCTCAAAAAATTTAATTTAATTCCTTTTTTTTATAAATATTTATAATAATAATTTCAAATTTCATTTATAAATATCTATAATAATAATTTCAAATTTCATTTATATGGTAAAAAACTGGCTTAAGTTCAACTTCATTTCCATCCTGTTTTGCTTATTTGAATGCAAAAACACACCTACATTATATCCTGGATTTTAACCAGGAATATTAAGAAAACGCACTTACAGCGGGTTAAGCATTTCTATATATGACTCCAGGATTTTAACCAGGAATATTAAGAAGCCTTGAGCATTTATGTCATGACTGCAGAAACTTCGGTATATTCTTAATACTTTTAAGGATATTCATTCAACAGTTTTCGAAATCATTTAAGCATCCTAACAATTCCATGTAACAGTTTTCAAAATCATTTAAGCATCCTAACAATTCCATGTAACAGTTTTCAAAATCATTTAAACATCTAATTCTTTTCAACTTAGTCGGAGTAAGACGGGCTGGAGGTCCACATCCAAATAACCAGTTACCAAACTATCGGGACGGATTAGTTTGCGTGGTTCTACCTTGCTACAATGTGCAGGATGATTATCAGGTAGATTTCCATGTAGAAACCCACACCAAAGGGGTACAACCCCATTTCAGTACCAGTCGATGATCACCCACCAATTCTACTTCATAGCATCCTCTGCCCATATTGTGCAGAGTATATTTTGCATACAACATATTGTCGTTGCTTATACTACCTTCACCATAACCACACTCGAGAGGGAGGTCAACAACGTTGGATTTTCTGGTATCAGGTGGGCTACTCACAATTCTCCTAGCCATGGCCGGTCCAAAGAAGAAGTGTTCCACCATTGCTCTTGCAAGCCCATGCTGTGGGAGTCCAGCTTCAAGCGAGTCGAAAATGGTGCACAGCTCCTCCAGAGAACGAGAGAAGCTCTCCATGAAGTTGGCCCTGTTTCCCTCTCCGCCGTGTGGGCCCGTAGCGAGCGTAACGGCCTCGGGTTTCAAGTGGCGTGCGGCCACCAGGAATTCCATCAACTCCGATTTATTTCGCAGATTAACCATGTGAGGCAACTGCCATATGCAATTCACTATTACAATCTCCCCCTCACGAGACGGCAGGAGTCCCTCTTTCAGCCCTTTCAAATCCGTTTCCTCGAACGAAAATGATATTCCCACGGATCTTGCGTAATCCGAGAGCCTTCTTGCAGTGTGCCGGCCAGAATAAACCACACATTCTTCCTCGTCCTCTTCCCATTTGATTGCTGTGATTCTCAAATGACCAACACCTGCATAATTTCCATTATTCCTCAGGGCCTCCATTAATGGCGGCCATTGCATGCCCTCCATTATATCAAAGTCGATAATATGGATTCCCACATTATTAACACCGCCGGCGGCCGCTACTGCTTCCAGAATGCATTGGTTAGCAGTGAAGTGAGGTATTTGTGTGTAAGGATAAGCTACATGCAGCAGCTTTAAAGCTCCCAGAAAATGGTCCTTACTGCTCCTATTATTGGGCTCCAAATGAGCTAGGGAATTGCCCTTAGAATGAAGTAGAGCAAGAGCATGATAGAGATAGTAAGCCACTCTCTCCATGGTGGAGCCTGTGGGAGAAACCAACTCTTGCAACCTGCACAGTACGACCTCCACTACATCTTGTGCTTCCTGCGACATTGCCTCTGCGCACGCTGTCAAGAGATGTAGGAGCCTCAAACCTTTGTATTCCATATCCTCAAGGGCGCTATGATCGACATTGACAGAGGGCGAGCCTGACTTGTTTGTGGCCACGGCACAGTCAGAAAGCGGTTGATCCGCAGCAATTAGAGCAGCCGGATACTCATTGTTTATCGGGCATTGGAAGATGATGTTATCACCCCGAGGATCTTCCACGATGTTCTTATTGTCATCTTCCACATCTATATCCATTAAATAATCTTCAATTTCCTGCATCTCTGTTGGCGACGATTTAATGGAGCAGCCATGGTTGTCATCAACGAGTAAATAATTCCATGGCGACCATTCCAAATCCACGTCCAACTCTTCTACTGCTGCCGAATTACTATCCCAATCTACATTACTGAATACATGATCCCAATCTAATTGTTCAGAAAACCATGATGTTCCACTTCGATCTTCCATGCTGCCCATTTTGGACACTGTAAAAGTTGAACCTTCTGTTCTTAGATTCGATGCCAGAAGAAAGACATGCGGAAAAAAAAACCTTGATGGCCTGAGATTCTACAGCGATTAACTACTGATGATGTTATTATGGATTGATTGATATATAGAATTGCAACGTACGGGACAATTATCAACTTATCAATCAACATAAAAGGTGCCTAAGGACTTAGTCGATGATGTTATTATGGATTGATTGGTACATAGAATTGCAACATACGGGACAATTTACCGATTTATCGATTAGTCGAGGGAGATGGAGTTTTCTCGTTGGTCTGGTAGTTGGGTAGGATTAATATGGTCCCCATTCCAACACAGCGGAACAATGAGGTAATGGAGACGTGGACTTTCATCCCAAACTAAATTACTGTTGGGACAGCATCGCATTTCCACGCATTTTCTAGGGAAATCACTAATTATTGTTGGGGATGCAAACTTGTCAGTTTAAAAACCTATCAAACTAGGTGTAAGGTATTGTACCCAATCTATCCTCTGCAGAGTTAGGGAATCACTAATTAATTTCTGACGTTAGTTTGGTATATCAACTTATTACAGATCTCTAAAAATATATATAAGTGTAGTATTAATGAGAATATTTATTTGAAGTTGTTTTTTTTGTGTTTTTTTGGGGTTAAGAGTTTCAGTGTCAGAATAAGGGGAAAAAATTTGAGATTGAATTTTGATTTCTGTTATTTAAACTGTTTTTTATTATATACTAAAAAAAACCCCTAGGGCACTTACATTGTGCAAGGTTACCCATCAAACTTTTGTTTTCAATTAGAGAAATTAGACCTAAAAAATCCACTAGAAAAACCTTTTAAAAATAGCACTAAAGACAACTAATGTCTATTTTATTTTTTATTTTTTTTGAACTTATTTATTATTTCAGTATGTCAACTTACTAATGATATCTAAAAACACAACTAAGTCTAAAAATATCTTTGTAAAGTGTAGTATTAATGAAAATATCTACTTTAGTTAGTTAGTTCAGTATCACTATATCAGTATGTCACCTTAATAATGATATCTAAAAGCGTCTCTCTAAAACTCTAAAATGTAGTATTAATGACTTTCCAACTTTTATTTTCATTTCATACCACATCATTGTTAAAACATCATCTCATCTACAAGCATCAAATTTTTGGATACCAAATTTTGTTTTTTTAAGCTATAGGAATCACTTATTAATTGCTGCAGATGTCAACTCATTAGCCTAAAAACATCTATGTAAAGTATATCTACCTTTTTCAATTTTTGGTTTTTAGTTTTCTTAAAAACTATGAAAAACACCAATTTATTTGGGTAAGTCAATTTATTACTAATGTCTAAAACCATAGCTTCATATTAAAAATTATTAAAAGAATTATTAATATTAGATTATATTCCAATATAATTAAATTAAAATTAAAATATAATCAATTTAAATTAAAATATAATAGAATTAAAATTTAAAAAATAATAAAATATGTCAAAAAAAATTATTTAATTTCTCATTCTCGTCAAACTAGCTGTTTTTTTCAAGTGCTAGTTGGAGTTGTCCTTATCTATTTAAACAGGTTTCTTGATCAGATTTCTCATCTTGTCCGGATGATGAACCACACTAGTTGGTTTGAAACCCGTAGACCAAGTTTTCTTCCATGTGATTTTCACCGAAAGTTCTGATACACCATAGCTTAGTCTCAAAAGATATCTATAAACTGTACTATTAATGAGAATCTCTACTTTTCCAAATTTTATTTTTTTGAAAAGCTAGGAGAATCAACAATTATCTATGAGGAGTATTTGGTATATCAACTTATTATTAATGTCTTAAAAACGTAGTTAATTCTAAGAATGTGTCTGTAAAGTGTAGTATTAGTCATATCTACTTTTCCTTTTTTTTAAGATAAAAGAATCACCAACTAATATCTATACATTATAGTATTAATGAGAATATCTACCTTTCCAACTCTATGTGAAGAGTCAAGATAGATGAGTCAAGATAGATGTAATAAGGTGTCCAATTTATAAAAAGAGACAAAAAGGTTGTGTTATTTTCTAGATTTCTAAACATAGTCAATAAAACATATCTATAAATTATAGTATTAATGAGAATACCTACCTTTCCAACTCCATCTGAATAGTCAAGATATGTAGATGTAAGGTGTCCAATTTATAAGAAGAGAGAGAGGTTGTGTTATTTTCTATATTTCTCAATGTGAAAACTCAGAAAATTGTTTGTTAATTTGTTTTAATTTTATTTTATTTTTTATAAATGAATATATTAGTATATTATTGTAATAAAATTCAAATAATAATTTTTTTTTAAATAAAATCAAAATATTTTATTTTTTATTAAATTATAAATTATTGTTGATGATGATGATGATAATTAATGTGCACTAGAAATGATATGGTCTATTGGACTTTAAGAGATAATTTGTTAACTAAGATTATTTAAAATTGTATTTTTGTGATAAAACAAGAAGGGAGAGAAGCATTGTGAAGTCATTGTAGTTTTGTTGACTAAACAAGTCAAGGAGGTTGGTAGTGGGGTAATTTTTTTGGAAATGAGAACGAATGTGAGTAAGGGCCGGACAATCCAGGGAAAAGTGTTTTTCATCTTCGACTCTCTTCGTATCGCCGAGGAGGCATATTATTTTGTCCCAATGTATCTTGGGAATAGACCAAGGCACGGTTTCACTCTAGAGTTCGTGAGAATTAGTTCTAATCCTAGTAATATTCATTCTCTTATTAACATTCATTAAGACATAAAGGTAATTTTGGTTAGAAAACATGGGGTTAATTACCTCCTTATAGTATCTTAACTTCCTTTTCTCCTCTAACATCTTATCACTACACAACTTATCCTTTGATATGGAAGAAATGATGTTTTTAATATCTCCTTATTCCCCAAGATGATCTCCTCCTTTATCTCCTAATGGTCGAACCAAGGCTTGGCATTCTTATGCCACCCTTGCATGAGTCGAAGGTGGTTTTGACTAGAGTTAGAAGAAAATTTTGGGAGCCTCTTGCTTTCCATGTTATGCAACTTCTTCTTTTACATCAAATACCTAAACATAGTCATGCATTCAATGCGGTAAAGGATAAATTTAATGAAGAGAATAGGGTAAGGACCATTACCTTTAATATTTGGGTTGTAGCTTATGAATTGATGTTCAATCACTTCAATATTTCTCCATGAATCTCTAGATAGGCTACAGTCCCACACCTCACATTGACATAAAATAAAAGGCGTGGAAAAATTATCAAAGAGGAGTTATCTTTTACTCCAAACCAAAAGATCAGTCGCTTTACAATTGTTTTCAATCTCATAGTAATATTTCCAGCCTCCTAAAATCATTTTCTCCATGTTATATTTTGAGTTTAACTCATGGTGAATGTCAATACCTAAATATTTGTAGGAAGGAACATTCTCTAAGTAATTTTTATCAACCATAGATGCGATTTGTCTAGAAAAACTTGCTACACAAAATACCAATCACAAAAGTCTCAAATCTATACATGAAATTATCATATGTGATATTTTTTGATTTAATAGTCATAACTTTAGTTTTGACAGTGTTAATAGTCATACCCATCTTGGAATAGTAATCATGGATTGTTTTAAGCTACTTGTCGAGATCATCAGGAATCTTGGCAAGAAGAACAATATCATCAAAATAAACGAGAAGGGTAATGATTATACCAACGAGCTTGGTTCCTTCACAACCAACAGCTTCTAAGCACTCCTCAAGCTTGTTAATGTAGATGCCAATAATGGTAGGGGATAGGGGACACCCTTTCTCAACACCTGTAGAAATTTGAATAATTTGCTGAATTATTCACCGAGAGTATCCTGATTACACACTATTTAAGCTTCATGCATAATACATAACCTCTTCTACAATTGATCATCAATATGCGGAAATAGAAAGCAGTCACATGCGCTCATTAAAACATAATCAAGCACACATCAACACAAGATGTAATGGGGAAAGCAATAGCTGAAAACCCCCAACTATCTGTATATTATAATGATAGAGAACATGTAACAATACATATCACAAAGCTCTCACAGCTCTCAGCACTATCTCAATGCTACACACAAAACTAGTATGGAAAGTGAACTAGTCACAGGTTCAAATCTCCTCCACAAGTCTGCCTGCCTCTACTACGCAATCCAAGTTGATTAATGATGAGATCCAAGTTCGAATCCCACTAGCTCCAACTGCGCAATCCTCATTGGCAATCTCCATCAATGTGTGTGCAAATCTCATGCACAGGTATAGTCACAACTGATAGTCACACTCACCCTTTCACCCACCTCTAACACTGGTCTCCACTGAACTGTCCATGCATTGCAGTTAACTGGTGTGTTCTTTAGTTGATTTATGAGTTAATAATTAGTGAATTAATTAATAATTAATTCACACCACTCATCACTAGTGTATTTATCAGTTAGACTAAATACAACTAGTTCAACTAAGTTAAACCGAACACAACTCCACCAACTGTCTCATCAACTCCACCAAACTCTACCACTTGAGTTCTAATTGAAGTCAACCATGCAATAGCTCAACTAACCCTTAGGAAAAGCGTATTTCCTTCTGTCAGCTGCATGTGCCACATCCAAGCATCAAACTGAAGTGCTCCAAGAGGATAAGATAATGTTTATAGTCTAAATATTATTAAGGGGTAATAATATTTGACTGTTCTATTTTTAGCCCGGCAGTCTAAAAATAGAAACCGCCCAATGTCTAAAATAGAGGTCCATCTATTTTTACCAACTCGACCAATCATCCATAAATAGCATCCTGCAACTCATAGACCATGATCCATATTTCTAAAAATAAACATAGTCTAAAAATAGACTTTGCGCCAAAAATAGCCTGCGGGCCCACTTAGTGAAGGCGACTTCATTTCACTAAGCTCCATCATCTTGTTGCATTTTCAACAACACCAGTATTGTATTTAATTTCAGTAGACCAATCCTCGATGGTCTTAAGCTGGGAAATAACATTCTCGTATAATCTAATAACAACAACCCTTAACTCGAGAAGAACTATTATCTCATCGAGCCTTTTCCATAACTTCTCTTGAGGAACAACATAGAAAAAAAAAATTAATTCAACAAAACAACAGAAGATATCATTCTTATTGTTACGACAATCCTAGGAAATGGTCCTAAGAGTGAAAAGGTGGTCGATTGTAGAGAGGTTCCTTCTAAAACCAACTTGCCCAGTGGCTCTTTTACAATGGATTTCAAGCGAGGTGCTAATATTCTTTTCCAGAATGCACCCATACAAATTGGCTAAAATTTGGCTAATCATGATAATCCCATAGTTACAAGGAACATTTTTATCCCCGCTTTTAAATATACCCATGATAAGGCTTTGCATCCACAGCTTAGGGAAGTCATGTTTAACCACCAAGTTAAGGATATTATGCAAATGCGGGGTGAGGATGGACCTTCCAATTTTGAGAATTTCAGTTTGGTATCCTTCAATATCCCTATTTTACCCATTACGAGCTTCTTAATCTTAGACTCCACGTCTTCCAAAGAAAAGGTATCTCTCTCTATAGGAGTGATTTTTATGTTTCCCATTGTGTTTGGAGAGTCATAGAGGTTCCCAAGATAGACATCCCATTCCTTTGAGGGGATCTGACTATTTTCTTTTGATTTACGGACAAGAATGTTCCTCCAAAAATTTCTAGGCTCAACTTTAGATAGGTTAAGGAGATGATCTTTCCTCTTGTTAATATAGTCTCTTTTTTTCCTTTTTATGAGAGCTTTATACACATTGATTTTTTCATCCTTAATAGTTTGGTTGAGAGCATCTCTAATCACTTTCATGGCATATTTACAATCATTACCATACCACGGGTTGGAAGTCCTACTCTTCTTATTATATGATACCTCCCTAGAGAAGTTGTTAATGGTAGTGGAGAGGATAGTAATAAAATTGTGGTAGATGTGATCAATGTTGCCATTATATTTTAAGTAACCGAATTTCCTTGTTAAAACTTTTAAGAAGAGATTCATTTTACTTTTGTCAAAACACATGTGTCTTTGGCTCTCACCATTCTTGTGCATGCGGTTGATGTACATATCAAGGTTAAGGGTCATCGTTTAAGAAATCAAAATGAAAAATATGGTGGAAAACATGAGTCTCAGAAATCAGATAGTCCACAACATTGTTGTCGGCCATGAATACAAGTCATCTGCTAAAAGAATGTCACTTACTAATCCCATTAAAAATAATCAAGTCGTGAAAACTCCAAAATTTAATTAGCTAATGTCTTTAAAATTTCTTTGGACTTTACTAACTAAAACTATTTATATAACTTAATAATTATTAAACAAAATTTTCATTTCAATTACTTCAACAAATTGAGTTCTTAAAATTAATGTTAGTTTTCAATAGTTTTGAAAATAAATATTGTTTTTTTTTAAATAAATAAATAAAATTTATCAAAATAAAAATTAAATTCAAATAAAAGAATGATAAACAATGTAGACTTAACTTTTTTTAATATTTTTAATGTATTAAAATATATTTATTTCCTAAGATTTAACTAATTCCTAGGATAAAATTTGACACTACGGAATTAATTAATTTGGAGAACATTCTCAGGAGGGTTGGAATTTCAAATCATTTTTGTTGGGCAAATGGAAATTTGATGACGTTTTTGTATTTTTCATGTTTTTTATTTTAGTTTTTACTCAAATTTATGAGTATCGATCACCCCTTAACTAAAATTACTTTTTTGTGACAACTTTCATTAATCTCCTTATTTTTACATCTCATTTTTCATTAATCTCTCTAGTAAATTAACATATATATTTTGTACCGGTGCATGTTTATAGGTGTTCAGTTCAAATGGGAAAACGAAGAGTTAAAACAGAGGCTGCCAAAGGAAAACAGCCAGAGCAAGCTGAACCAGCCCCGAAGAAAAGGGGACGCAAGACAAACCAGGAACATTTGGAAATGTTAGCTGCTACCTATGTTATAGGTAATTCCTCTAACACAAGGCAGGTCATTCGAGGATGGGAGAGGGATATCCAAACTGACCCAGAGGATAATGAGGTAGAAGCAGACATTTTGGATTTTATACAAGATCCAGGAAACACAAGGGGACGCCTCACCTTGTTCAATCAGACTGTCCATACATATTGGATAGTAAAATGCTTAATAGCGAAAGACATGCAGAGCTTTCATCCAGTGCATACCCAAGCAGAAACAGTAAAGCAGGGGACAAGCATGCAGGCCCAGATTTTAGAAATTCAAGATCAACTACAGCACATAAAGATAACTCAATACCAGACGGTGGATAGAGTTAGTAGGCTGGATGATAAGGTGGGAAGGATAGAAAAAATCATTCAACAGATTTTACAACAGCTACAGCAAACAGATATGCCGGGTACCAGTGCAAAAGACCCAGCCCCAGTTTCTTCCTCAGAAATTTAACAGTATGCTTTTTAGAAAGACTGATCTCAATGATGTTTTAAATTTTGATGATATTACTGTTTAGAAACCAAACTATAAACTGCTTCAGGATAGTAAGTATAGGAATCATAGAACAGACAGCTCAGGAAAAGTTTAGGAGGATGAAACAATTTCAGTTTTGGACTGCTTATCATGCTTTTAGATGGCCAACAGACCTGGTTTCCTGCGAGCAGGTTGAGGCCAAGTTTTAACTGTTAAATTTTATATTTTGTAGCCTGCCTTTAAAAATATAAATAGAAAATAGAATGGACCCACCGAATTTACAAAAAAAAAAAAAAAACATACAACCATAAATTAAAAAAATCATATTAATTCTTTATCCAAGAGACATTACCTGACGCTCTCAATATTATTTTGATCACATATATATATAGACTCAAGTATGTCACATATATATTAATTCTAAGTTTTAACCTATGGATATCTATCATACAAGGTTGATGTAAAAACATTCCAAGCCATTATAATATTAAAATTAACAAGGATAAAATAGAATGATAAAATAGAATTAACAACATTGTTGTCGGCCCATGAATACAAGTCATCTGCTAAAAGAATGTCACTTACTAATCCCATTAAAAATAATCAAGTTGTGAAAACTCCAAAATTTAATTAGCTAATGTCTTTAAAATTTCTTTGGACTTTACTAACTAAAACTATTTATATAACTTAATAATTATTAAACAAAATTTTCATTTCAATTACTTCAACAAATTGAATTCTTAAAATTAATGTTAGTTTTCAATAGTTTTGAAAATAAATATTGTTTTTTTTTTAAATAAATAAATAAAATTTATCAAAATAAAAATTAAATTCAGATAAAAGAATGATAAACAATGTAGACTTAACTTTATTTAATATTTTTAATGTATTAAAATATATTTATTTCCTAGGATTTAACTAATTCGTAGGATAAAATTTGACACTAGGGAATTAATTAATTTGGAGAGCATCCTCAGGGGGTTGGAATTTCAAATCCTTTTTGTTGGGCAAATGGAAATTTGATGGCGTTTTTGTATTTTTCATGTTTTTTATTTTAGTTTTTACTCAAATTTATGAGTATCGATCACCCCTTAGCTAAAACTACTTTTTCCTAACAACTTTCATTAATCTCCCTATTTTTACATCTCATTTTTCATTGATCTCTCTAATAAATTAACATATATATTTTGAAATAACATACAACCATACATCCTCTTTACAAAAAAATAATCATATTAATTCTTTATCCAAGAGACAAGAAACATTACCTAACGCTCTCAATATCATTTTGATTATATATATATATAAAAACAAAAAAACAAATTTAAACACATAAAACACCTTCGTAACTTTAAAACCATTCAAAGCATGATCATATTCATATACGACAACCAAATTCCTAAGTTATTTCTAAGTTTTAACCTAGGGATATCTATCATACCAGGTTGATGTAAAAACATTCCAAGCCATTATAATATTAAAATTAACATGGATAAAATATAATGATAAATAAATTTATACAAATATAAAAAATAATATGAAATATTCTTTGGACTCCAAGGAATCTACTGGAAAATTATCTAACATCAACGGAATGCATAAGTATTCAACCAGGAACCTGGAGTTAAGTCACGTTTTCCACTCCACGAGTTTAATAATTTCTTCCACGGGTTCTTCTATTCCAATTGTTGTAGCAATATTTAAACATAAAAGGATTACACTTGTTTACAAGCTCCAAAATAATAAAAATATTTAAATTGACATTTTTCCCACCAAGTTATCACAATTTAGCTGCATTAAGATAGTGTGGATAATGTAGCTCATGAATTTCGTGGACAAGCCATGGCGACATAAACCCATTTCGCTCAGCATTTTGATGTACGTTAGTGTTAATTTTTTTTGCATTTAGATTATTTTTTTTTTTACTTCCTAATTGGTAAAATGGTTGTATCTGCAACAAAAATCTAACATGAAAAAGACCGGACAAGATACTGTGAGATATGATATTGATTTGCAGCATTGAATGCCATCGTCCAGTCTTACCCGAAGGGCCAAACACTTGAAAACTATAGCAAAGCAGGTGAACAGATAAATTTATTCGTTGGTATATAGATTTTGACTGTTTCAATTTGTAATTGGACGTCATTTTCACGGATAGCTAATCTATATTGCACTTAAAAGCTGCTGACGTCAAAAAATTTCGAGTAGCTATCAAACACGTTCTGAAATTGAAAATACGTCTTAAATGACGTCAAATTCCAGGGCTACAAAAAGAACTCTAGAATTTTGTTTGTTCAATGAAATTGACAATACGTCGTTAAATTCCAGGTCTGGTCTGGTTGGTTAAAAAAGAACTCTAGAATTTGGTTTGTTCAATAAAAGTGACAGAAAGTACAAAAGGATTCCAGGCCAGGCGTGGTCTGGGTTACAAAAAGAACTCTAGAGTTCTGAAATTGAAAATACGGTCAAATTGCAGGCCTGAATTTCCCGCCGTTTACGGATAACTCTGTGTGTACGCCAGTCATGTGGACCCGTGTGAATAAATTTGTTGGCAAACTATTTCCGTTGGGGAGCCCGAGCTAAATTTGAATTTGAAGTGATAAAATTTGGAATGATTTACATGATTCATTTTATTGAGAAAACCGTACTGCATTTAAATAAGATAGCGAATTAATATTCAAATAAAAATATGAAAATTTAAATAGGTGTATATTAAATAAAATATTTTGGAAAATATTAAAAAGATATATTTTAGATTAATAGTGAATCAATATTTAAATAAAAATATGAAAAATTAAATATATTTATACTAAATATAATATCTATGAGAATATGGATTCGTAAATTTGAAGTATTTTGAATCCAAAGTATATTAAATTTTTGTAATGTATGGAAAGTAATATAATATATTGTCTTAAACGATGTTTTCTGTTGTTTAAATTTTGTTTTTTTCTTTTTAAATAATTTTTGTTTAAAATTAAGTTGGAAATTTTATAATGGTATAGTAAAAATGTTTTGATAATTTTTTTAAGAACATTAAAAAATACAATTCAAACGATATAATACTCATTGTGACTTTATATGACTCAGCTATCTTTACTATTATGTTTTTCACTATTTCACTAGTTTTATATTGCACAAACAATACGTTACTCATTTTTTCCAAATAAATGTTCTAACATTTTTCCTAATCATGCACATCTGTAAGAATTATATCTTAATTATCATATGGAAATTGTTTCAGACATTACAATGTCTTTTTTCTAAGAAAATGCTCTAACATTTTTCCTAATCATGCACATTTGTAAGAATTATATCTTAATTATCATAAGGAAATTGTTTCAGGCATTACAATGTGTTTTTTATCAAGCTTGTTTTATCTAGATCATTTACCAGAAAATTAGAGACAAAAGGATTCTTTCTAACATTTTAACCCTCTAATTTATTCTAGGATTCTCTCTAACATTTTAACCCTCTAATTTATTCTTTTTAGATTCATTACAACACTCTATACTATTCTATAAACAAAACATTTAGTAATCACCAAGAAGAGACTTCTTTTTCCACCTAACATGTGAGCCTGACAATTGATAAAAAAAAGCGAAATCTACATTAGCTAAATGACTCTCCAGTGAGAACCTGGAGAGTGTACAAACACTCACACGATCTATTACATTCAATCAAGAGAACAACCTAGTACATATAGGCTTTCTTACCATCAGGTGGTTTGAACCACTCCCTGAACATTAGGACTTGAGATCTAATCTTAGCATCTCAATCCTATCATCATCATAACAATAATCTAATTATGAATTTCTCCATTAATTCCAACACTCCCCCTTAATGGAGAAAGGGTACTGAACAATAACATATGCCTGCTGGTCTAGTCTCAGCTAGGCTTACAATAAAAACATGAAAAAACCTTGTAACAGATTTTTCATCTTGGTATTTATGCTCTTGAATCCATACTTTTTCATTCTGAGTCGAGGCTTCATCTTCACTTTCCTCGCCATGAGATAGTGATGTATCTTCGCCTCATTTCTTCCCCTGTGAAGGAAAACTTGAATTCTTGTTATCATCTTTCTCGGAATTATGGCACGCCTAATAGGAGAACATTTTCTCTCACTATTTCTGGTGTCAATCATCTGAACATCAACGATGATATCCTCACCATTGATTACTGCAATTTTTGTGTTAATTTCATAAAGACATGGTATAGGAGCATAACACAATCCATGCTTCGAGAAACTTCAATTCTTCTTCAAAATTCGTTGATGTTTCTTACCTACCAATATCTGCACAAAAAACAATGTTAGATTTATAAATATGACCACAATTACTTTCATCTTCCGACTCCTTCAAGAGAGCTTTCATTTCACCATCTCTCCCTACTTCATCACATTTTGCTGACATAATTATGCCTTCATCTAGTTCTGTTGCTGCAAGCATGTTCTGCATTTGATCTGTATGTGAAGATAGGCCTTCCTTCTCACTAAATAGTAATTCATCAATAAGATGTTTTTCAATCATCATATTGATCCAGTCATCATGAGATATATAAGTCTCATTAAACTTGATTTCTGCATCAGGAAAAATTTCAGGTTCAACAATAATGGATGTGTTTTCATCATTACAAATTACAAATACACATTCATCACCCATCATTGCATCTTCAGTTTCATAATCAAATATGGGATCATTATCAAGAGCAATATCTTCAGCATCATTGCCCTCATTCAAACAGTATTTCATCTCTAAAACATCCCATAAAAACTTTGTACTAGGAATCTCTCCATATTCATATATTATGCTGAGTATGATGTTTTCATCTACTGCAGATGTTATAAGACTTAATACTACTGTATCTCCACTATCATTAATAACATATTTAACATAATACAGTAAATTTAACTTCCATAGTACTTTTTTTATTTCATTTGCCCAGCTTTCATAATTCAGACCTGAAAAAGATGGTAAATCTAGCATTAACCATTTAATAATCTCACCAAATTCCAAATCTGCACCTTGATTAGCAGTTGGTCCATCACTGTCAACCTAAAACAAATCACAAAATTCTGTAACACAATATTTTTCACTTCTTCGTTGATGCTTTCTCCTGAATTTTCTTCGAGACTCTTTCAATTTACTTTGACGACCCATTTTCTCCTTCTATTTTCTCCCTTGCAAGAACACTTCGACCTGCTAGCTCGCCATTTGGCAAACACTTAATCTGCCACAAACGAAACCACAGATTTATCCCTATCCAGCTGCAATCCTCACGTAGCCAGATATTGCTTTCTTTGTCAGATTGCTGAATAGAAATGCCTTATCTGGTAGTTGCACCACGCATCTCCCTTGCTCCCAGCCACGTAGAGGTCCGATGTTCAATTATCAAGTGGGCACGAAAAATAAAACTTTGTCACAAAGACCAAACAAAAAGAATAAAACCATGCCTTTATTCTCAGGCCTTGACTGCTACTCAGATCTGTTGAAAGCTTGATCCATTGCTACTACCCATGTCTCCTCTGCCAATGTATTAAACAACACGGGGATTTAAAAACACGCCTTTTCCTTTTCACACTACACCAGTCAAGTTGACCGCATCAACTCTAAGCGCAAGCCTTTCGACTTGATCCACCGAGATCCGTCAAGACTGCTCCTCTACGGACTGCGTCCCTTCACTAATGCAACAGTGATTTAGGCACTCCAGAGCTGTGGACTCCACGCAGCACGAGCTCCTCCACTAACACGAGGTCTAGCCTTCTCGGCTTCGACGTAGGATCCAGCCTCTGCTTTCACGCAAGCAGTGTCTCCACTAGCAATTATCAATAGGACTTATTCATGTGGCACCCAGAAACGAGCAACGAATCCTCCTTCCTCGGCGTCTACTCGACCTACACGATCTTATTGATCCCACCAATAGTCATCACGCACCATGCAACTTAAACCACGCCGCTCAGCATGCGTTGGCCGCACCACACTTCAACTACACTCACTACAAAGTAGGACTTCTCCCTCCGGTAAGCATTGAGCAGCAACCCTTTATCGTGGGCTGCCACAGGCTTCATGCAGGTTCGACCTCCACAGCCACCATGTTCCTCATTCGATGCCACAAGCATACACCTCCTCTTGCAAAAAACGATCTTCTCCCTTCTCTACCAAGATTCTCCTTTGGCATGGGCTCACAAGCTCAACGCTGGCCCAATCAACAAATCCACGCTGGCAGTGATAAAAATTCAATTTTAGAAGTGTGGGCGGATCAATGCACTTTCTCCTCACGGATGCGAGCTTTTCTCATAAATTCCTCTGAAATTTTCTCGAGGAAGAAAAAAAATAAAAATAAAAATATAGCTTCATACACAAAACACCCACAATGTATCTTCCTCCAATCAATGTCACGGACCACACAGAGGTACCCTTCCGTAACTTAACCTCTCTTGAGCTATGCTAGGCCTTTGGAGATAATTACATTTGGTGCTACTTGTGTTTGATGAACAACTTAATCAACATGGAAAAAAAAAACTTAGCATTGCTTAGAAATAGCGGAATCATTAGAAACTACCTTGGGATTGACGTAGAGGTCGCCAAGCTCTTCAATTGACTGTGCACGGGAATCACCCTGCCCTGGGAAGGTGTTTTGGCGAAACTGCAAGATGATGTGATGGATCATTGTAACATCAATCAGTTGAAGGTAACGTTGATTGCCCAGTTCGTGGAGGAGCATTTATCACCAACCTTCACGAGTGCTTGTTCAAGTGTGCAGGCAGCGGGCAGCAGAGATCTCTTGGCAATTAGATGAGATCGTATCCGCTCTCCAAATGCCACAATTCTGAACACGTTGTTAACAACACAAAAGATTCACACTGCATTCTGAGCTCTCTTCTGCGCGTCCACCAGTCCTAGGCCATCCGCAGTCTCACACGTGCACATCCAAAAACGACGATCTTCTTCGTCGCTCACGCATTCCAGGAGCAGCGTCCAACAATTCTCACGGACTCGGATCTCCTCTGGCACGTGATTTGGTTGGAGATCACATCTGCACGCAGCTCGATCTTGTCATCCATGCACGCATAGTGATCCTGCAGCTTCAAGTATGGATTCAAAAGCAGGACACAGACCCTTCCCTGCGCCAACAGTGTTCCATGCTGCCTGATCCTCATTCCACGCTGCTCTGATCTCTGACGCAGCTAACAACAGTGCCTATCACCAATTCAATAACGGACACGTCGGACAACACAACTCAGCTCTCCAATTTAGCTATTAAGCTACAACGCTCTGCAACATCCTCTCCCACAGATCTATCTAGCTTCGACCTGAAGCTCTGATACCATGATAAAAAAGAAAAATCTACATTAGCTAAATGACTCTCCAAGTGAGAACCTGCAAAGTGTACAAACACTCACACGATCTATTACATTCAATCAAGAGAGCAACCTAGTACATATAGGCTTTCTCACCATCAGGTGGTTTGAACCACTCCCTGAATATTAGGACAAGAGATCCAATCTTAGCATCTAAATCCTATCATCATCATAACAATAATATAATTATGACTTTCTCTATTAATTCCAACAACAATTACATTCAAGTCTCCTCTTATTGAGTCTCATACAGTAAAAGGTAAATGATATTTGTTTTCATGACCAAAGATGTCACAGGGAATAATAAAAATGTTTTTGGTAGTTATTTTAGATCATTAAATTAATTATATACTAAAAATACCATTCAAATGATGTAAAAATATGATATTATAAATGATAATAATGTTTAATTATATAGAATTTACTATAAGGTTTTAGATGGATAGTGAATAGCTACATTGTTAAAGAATTCTTTGTTATAAGTGATTAGTTTAAATTACTAGTGAGTAGTTTCACTTGGCTAGATATATATATATGTGAAATTTAAGATTTAAACTTTTTATATTGATTGTATAGTAAGAATAAAGAAATGATTGTATATAAATAGAAACCAACGGTTCAATTTTCAATTTAAATTTAGTTTAGTAAAATTTTAAGTGAATATTAGAGTAATTTTATGGATAATTATTACTTAATGAAAAAATTGTAATGGAAAATTTAAAATAGAATTGAAATATGATTTTAAGAAAACAGCATATGCAATTAAATTAAATTGATTTTAGCTAAAAAGTAAAATATAACATTCATTATCTAACAAATATATAATTTATTTTTGTTTATATTAAAAAAATATAATATTTCATTTAATATGTATAATTTTTTTTCATATGTAATAAATTATAATATAATGTTTATTTTAATTTTAATCTAAAATAATTTCAATTTAATTATTTATGATGTTTTCTTAAATTCATATTTCAATTCTATTGTAAATTTTCCTTAAAAGTCTTTGTTATCTATATATATATATATATATATATATAATTTGGCAAGTGAAACCACCCACTAAGAATTTAAACTAATTACTTATAACAAAAAATGCCTTAACAATGTACTTATTTAATATAATTAAAATTTATTATCATTTATAATATCATATTTTTACATCATTTGACTTGTATTTTTAGTATATAATTAATTTAATATTTAAAAAAAATAGCAAAACCGTTTTACTATATAATTAAAAATTTCCAATTTAATTTTAAACAAAAATTACTTAAAAATAAATAATAAAAAAATGGAACAACATAAAACATGTTTAAGATAATATCTTATATTACTTTCATTTTTTACTTAGATTTAAAATACTTTCCATTCAAAATGTTTCAAATTGACCTATCCACATTCTCATAAATATTATAATTAATATAAACATATTTAATTTTTCATACTTTTATTTAAATATTAATTAATATTAATCTAAAATATATCATTTAATCTTTTCCAAAATATTATATTTAATATAAACCTATTTAAATTCGCTACGTGCTGTACGGTTTATTCATGCAATTAAGAATGTGATTCTTTCTAAATTTTACAACTTCAAATTCAGTAAATTTGAATATACTCATTAAGCATATAGAAAAAAGGTCTGTGGTTTCACTGCGGGCTCACATAGTCGTACTCACAGAATTAATTATTAGCCAGCAGACTCTTCACGTTGGCAAGCGGGCTCCTCAACCGGAATGGATTGCAGAAAAAATTATGCACACCCGTTCACTTTTCAGAGTCAGGGTGCATTAAATATTTGTATAGCTAAAAACCAGGGCAACACATATTTTCCAAGTTATATGTTATTAAATATTTAATAACTCATAAACCTTCTATACTTTTTGTCACTTTTATTGAACAAAACAAATTAATATTTCTTTTGTAACATTCCAACTATTCAGTGGAAACACACTATCACAAAAGTATATTGAGGTATTTACAGTGTTTGCACGGGTTATCATAATTTATTTGAATGATGGAACTAAAATATTTTTCCAATATTTTCATTATGTAAATTACAGACTATAGTTTAATTAATGGTCTATGCATTTCAATATTTTGATTATACCACTGGAGCAAAATAATTAATTCAAGATTTAGTTATATCTCTTTTTGTCTCAAGACTCACACTACACACTATAGAGAAAATTTGAGACTCGATAGAATGTAATTTATGGTTACCACTAAAAGTTATTTTCGTCATGTAGATGTCCCGAAATCACACACAACATAGCCATTGTCCGATAAATATAAAGTAGATATTGTAAATCTGTAAATATGTAAATTGCAAAAAAAAAAGCGGTGAAATACTTGAAATAATACTAGAAATGAATTGAGGGTGTATATAGCTTGGGGTTACAATAAAATTCAAGGATATAACACTAGAAATGAATTAAGAGTGTATATAGCTTAGGGTTACAATAAAATTGAATTGATAGATATGTTTTACATAAAGATTGAATTGCATAATGGTATAGATTTCATTGTACAATGGTATAGAGGTTGTGTAATGGATTAGGAATTAACCCAGGCATGATCATTTATCCTCAATGTTCCACACCCCAGGCATGAGTCGATATTGGCCAAACACTTAGCTTGATTGATTCCTTTCTCTAAGACTTGGAAAAGTGTATGGATTCAAGTGGTTGGTTGCTTCCTAGATTCACCACGTGAGCCTTTCTAGATTGCCATTAAGTTGTTTTCATCATGTAGATGTCTCGAAATAACACAACATAACTATTGTCCTTTGTCCTTTGTGCATAAAATGTATAAATATAAAGTAGCTACTGTAAATATGTAAATATGTGAATTGCAAAATTGGCATAGCTACTCACCTTTTCATCTAGAAAAGTTGTGAAACACTTGAAGAATTCATTGAACACGGATTAGGGAGAGATGCTTCCAGGATCACCGCCTCTAAGGATATAACAGTTAAAATGAATAGAGGGTGTCTATAGCTTCGGGTCACAATAAAATTGAATTGATAGAGATTATTTGCATAAATATTGAATTTGTTACTGCTATAGGTTGAATTGTGCAATGGTATAGATGTTTTGTAATGGATTAGGAATTAACCTAGGCATGAGCCTTTATTGGCCAAACACTTAGATTGATTAATTTCTTTCTATAAGACTTAGAAAGGTGTATGGATTCAAGTGGTTTCTTGCTTCTTAGATTCACCAAGTGAGCCTTTCTAGATTTCCATTAAGTTGTTTCCATCCTGTAGATGTCCCGAAATCACATAACATAGATATTCTCCTTTGTCTTATGTGCATAAAATATATAAATTTAAAGTAGTTATTGTAAATTTGTAAATCTGAAAATTGAAAAATTGATAGAGCTACTCACCGTTTCATCTAGAAAATGTGTGAAACACTTGAATAAATCATTGAACGTGGATTGGGGAGAGATGCTTACATGATCACCACCTCTGAGGATACAACACTAGAAATGAATCGAGGGTGTTTATAGCTTGGGGTTACAATAAAACTGAATTGATAGAGTTTTTTTACATAAATATTGAATTTTGTAATGGTGTAGGTTGAATTGTGCAATGGTATAGAGGTTGTGTAATGGATTAGGAATTAACCTAAGCATGATATTTTATCCTCAATGTTCCATAACCCAAGAATGAGCCATTATTTCCCAAACACTTACCCTGGTTGATTCCTTTCTATAAGACTTGGAAAAGTGTATGGATTCAACAAGTTGCTTGCTTCCTAGATTCACAAAGTGAACCTTTCTAGATTGTCATTAGACAAAGAAGATTAGTGCATGAGTCTAATGATTATTGCTAAATATCCAATATAAAACAAATGCTTCTGCATGATTATTGGTTGTCTTATCTTGTCCCTATTCAATTTTTTTCTTTTGAAAATGATCCTCCTACACCTACCATCAATTGTTTTTCCTTTTGAGACCCCATCTAAAAACATACAAAATTTTCTATGAGAGAACTCCTAACCTTGTAACACCTCATCTTCCACCTCTAGATGAATTTTCCAATTCTACCACTATCTAGGTTTTGAGTTGATGATTCTAGGCTAAGAGGCAAGTGGGAAATTGTAGGCCCAACAACGTTTTATTCTTAGGAATCACATCAGTTTAATGCCCAACCCAACATAGATTTATGATGTTTTTAAACCTTAATATTTTATATAGCATGAAACACAACCATTCCCACAATAGGTGAATCACCAACCATTATAAAGAAATTGATCTAGTTTTATGTTTGTAAAGTTAATGTTCATGGACATGAGGCTAGAGATTTTTAAAGGAAATTAACAGCTCAATAAAACCTTTACTAAGGAAAGCCTAGAGCTTCCTTCATGTCTGCAGAATGTTATGTATAATGTTATCTATAGGAATAACAATATTGGAAAACTCAAAACCATTCCCACTATAGGAGAATCACTAACCATTAGTAAGCCAAGCCTAGAGTTTCTATTGAGTTTCTAAATTACATTAGCAAGGAAAGCCTACAACTTCCTTCATGCCTGGGGATTGTTATCTATAAGAATAAAAATATTGGAAAACTAAGAACCATTCCCACAATACGAGAATCAATAACCATTAAAAAACAATTGCTTGATTGAATTTTATACTGGTATAGTTAGTGTTCATGGACACGAGGCTGAACAATTTAAGTCATAAAACAATTTATAAAACTAAACTAGACTACATCAACATCTTAACGAGAAAATGAACCACGTTTCACTTGTTATATTTGGAATTCCTCCAACATCTACGTCATTTTATTATAGCACAAAACATTTTATCCAAAACATGTGTTGATATAATTGAACATATACAACCAATTTTGGGTCAATTTCAACACACTAGTAGTAGTTTTGTAAGTGAAAATACAGGCATGGTATTTTAATTGGAAAGAAAAAGGTTATCAAAAAAATAATTATTGATATACTTGAATACATACAACAAAATCCTCCTATAGATTTCGTTTTTCAAGGATATTATAAAAAAGGAATATGTATGAAAATTTGTTATGTTGCTACTATTCTTTATTTTGAATTGTCTCTAATATAATCCATGTTGTTGAACAATATTTATTAAAGTTTGCTAGAAATTCTAAATAAACTAACATGTTTTTAATTTCCTGTAGGAAAGAAGAAATACTAATAGTCTCTATAGGAAATCAGAATTTTAATTATTGTTTACTAAATGCATGCAATAAATGTGTAGGTAGATTCATCTATGGGAAGATTTATTTATGTTTCTCGTACAAGGATAAGTGGTAGACAAGTGACAAGGGGTACCCAACTATGATGTCCTTCATCAGATGAGGACATGATAGGTGATGTGAATGTCAACAATGCTCCCAACAATGTTTTTGAGGATGACCATGTGACAGAAGTTGATGTTGTCACCCCGTCGACCACATAGCCACCTTAACCACAATCCAAGGGGCAAGTTAAAATAAGAAGATCAACGTTATAAGAGGTTGGAAAAAAGAAGAAATGTTAGCTGCAATTGACGACATGAAGTTTAATGGATATTTTGTTCAGGAATCTGAAAAAACACATGGTATTCCTCCCTCGTCAATACATTATTGGATAAATGGGTTCACTCATAAAAAACGTACAGGACCTCTTATTGTTATGATTGAAGAGGAGGAGGTTGAGGTGGTTAAGTGGTGTAAGGAGATGGACCAATTGGGATATGGGCTAGAGTTGACACAACTCAAATCCACATTTTCTCAGATATGTCAGGGGAGTCCAAATCCATTTAAATATGGGTTTCTTGGTAAATCATGGTGGTTTGGGTTTTAAAAAAGGCATCCAGACCTTGTATTGTGTACAACTGAGGGACTTGACAGAGATAGAGCTTTAAATCTACAACCTGCAATTGTGTCTAATTTCTATTACACTCTTTCTAGTGCATACAATAAGTATTATGATGTTGCGGACCATATATGGAACTGTGATGAAATTGGTTTACATGTAGGAAGGAATTGTGGCATGCAAGTAATTTCTAGGAGAGGGAGTCAAAATGTGCCAAAGATTTTTCCTAAGACCATGGAGTGGATAAATATTCTATGTTGTGTCAATGCAATTGGTGCTTCAATCCTAGGCTTTTATTTAATCAAAGGAAAAAATAAAATGAAAAGTTATACACAAAATTGTGAACCAGGTGCATGCATTGTTGCTCATCCCCATGCATGGATGACTAACGAACTTCTTTTAAATTGGCTTTGTCACTTTGTTGCATATATTCCAGGTGGTGTCTCAGCTAAGAACATACACGTATTGATTTTAAATGGTCATGGAAGCCACATTGTTGTGCAAACAATTGAGGAGGCAAACAATTTGGGCATCAACCTATTAACATTGCCTGCTCATACTACTAACAAATTGAAACCCCTTGATGTCAGTATGTTTGGCCCTTTCAAGAACTATTTCTGGTCAGATTGAGTTGCATGGATGGTGAAGAATCCATGGGTTGAGATGAAAAGGTTTGAGTAAGTAGAGCTTGGAAGTATATCCTTTAAAAGGGCTCTCAGACCATCAAATATCAAGGCAGGCTTTAGGAGGACCAGAATATGGCCACTGAAATATGATTCTCTTATGCATGATATTTATTATCCTCGGTAGTTTCATGTAAATGGTCAAGAAGAAGGGAATGTCTTAAAAAATTTTGAAATGGAAGAAGTGGATGAACAGGAAGATGCAGTTGCAGCTGATAATATAATTTCCTTATCTCAAGGACACTTATATGGTGATTATGATGAACATGTAAGTGAAAAATAATACCATCATGAACTAATTGATATTAACATGGAGGTTTTTCTACCAAATGAAGCACATGTAACTTTAGTTGTTGATATTCTTAATCACTTTGTTGATCAGGCAACTTGAAATGACAATGTGGTTGAAAAGTACATTGATGATATTACACTAGGAAGCAAAAATGATCAATTTACATTTCCTAGCCAAGTAAACCCACCATAATAGTTAGCAGAAGCCATGATGCATAAAACATGGTGTATCAAGAACCAATGAAGAAAGAATGAACATGCCTTCACAACTAACATAATTAAACAATGCAATTTTTCATTTTTTCGTGGACAATAGATCAATGGAAGAATTTAGTGCACATAATGAGGAATCATGTGAAGAGAAAAATATTGTTCAATTAGTTTCCCCAGATATTGAAAGGAAAGTGTCAACCATAGACATGAAATTGGCAAGGAATGAGAAGTTACTTGGTCGATTCCTAAAGCTACCACTAAAGACAGTGTAAATGAAACAAAAAATGGAGCACCAGGTAGTATTTGTTTGGGCAGAAGTTCATATTTACTCACCTACGAATAATATATAGCTCTATTAGTTGAGTTTGAAAAAAAAGAAACTTGACATTCAAGAATTAAAACATAAAAAAGAAGGATTAATCCAAGGAAAATAAGGCACCAAGGATTATTGCAACAAAAATTCAAGCAGAAGTAAGGCTTGAAAGAGAGAAATTAATGCAAGATAAGGACCATAAATGTAATATTCCCAAATGGGGAAGCAACAATATATGAACACAAAACTGGAAATAGTAGTGTAAATCAACACATCAACAATGGAGACCAATATGGAGCCATAAAATTATGTATAAGACTATATAATCAATACAAAATAGTGAGGCATAAATCATATGAAATGAGGAAACAAGCCTCCCATAAACAATCATTCCAAAATATGAGTTGTTACTACAATACAAAATGTCGAAGAGCTATTATAGCACAGTCATATTAAGCATAAATATAGTTGGAGATCATACAATGATATAAAAATCCTGATATAGGCCACAATATATACTACACATACAGATCTGGGCACTAGATCAGCTTTCCAGGACAACCCAAGAGGGTTTCCAGAAAATGTACACAATGTGCCAATGTAAGCGGGAGCCCTAGGGTTGAAGGTATGCTGCAACAATAGAAATGAGATGATATGGATGAAACTGATTTAGAAACCTAAAAATATTCTCCAATAGATCATCCGGATGAAATAATGGCTCCTCCATGGAAGAAATCAACTCCCGAAACAACCACTGCAACAACCGCTGCAACTCCTTCCTAAAATAATGCAGATCTAGACTGAAACTGCACTGTAGAGGATAAAAAATCCTTGGAATGGTGCCAAATATGTCAATAAAGCCCAAGGGGCTTCTTTACAGTTCTTCCAAGAGAAGGAAACCTTCCTAAACTACAAAACTAGCTCTGAAGACACCCAATATAATCCTCCACTGTTGCACCCTGCAACACAGCACAACTCTAAGCAGAAATTGCGCTAATGAAGAAATTTGTAGGTTGGCCAAATTCCAGAATGTGGAAATGTAGTGCATTACTCTTCCAAGAGGCCTCTCAAAGAAAGAGGTGGGATTCCTGCTCGGGAACACCCCGTGGTGAACAACACTGCAATATTAGCTAAATAGTTGAAGAAAGAAATAAGTCTAAACAGACCATATAGAAAATAATAATCCAAACATAACCTCATATGGCTTCCATCCTCTTCCTTATATAAGTTATGAGCTTCCTCACCCTTGGCCCCACTCAATTAGGTCACTACCTCCATGCAATCAATCTCCCTCCAAAACTGCGTTGTCCCACCATGAATGCCACTCCTCCATAACAACGATATTTGATATGGTCAAATTTGACCCAATCTTCATGCTCCAGCCCCTTTTCACACATAAAGTTCTTCAATCCAGCTTTTAGATGACCTCCATTCACACTAGGATTGTCTTTTATTCCTACTAAGGATATTTATGGGTCTCCATACCCTCTTATTCCTCTATATTAGAGAAAAATCAAAATCTGATATTCCAATTAGTTGTGTGCTAATTTAGTAATATTATAGTCCTCCCCTCCCAAATGATTCTTGTCCTCAAGCAACTCTAAGGATAGAAATAAAGAGCCTCTCCTCTTCCTCCTGTAGCACCCTCATATAATAAGTTCCTCCAATGAACAAGATTTTGTCTCATCAATAAGTCTCCAAGTTGCTCCTCCCAAGTGTATAAGTATGCCAAAGAATCCAAATGGCTCACATCATGAACAAGTGGAATATCCATGGAAGCAACTATATGTGGTGTAGAGGCCTTCTTGAGGCATGGAATATGAAATATATTGGGAACTATCATTCGCATGTGAAGCCTCCATCCCCAAGCTATCATCCACAAAAAGTGAGTCACCCTCCAACATGGAAACTCATGAAAAATATCCTCCACCTTTGGCTCCTGCAATGTTGGTGGGCTGCATAACTGAACATGGTAGAAAAAATGGCCTACCCCACATTGTCTCTCTCTCCACTTATGGAAAGTGTATAGCTTCTGCTGATATTGGGCTGCAATAATGTTGCCCTCAAGATACAAAATTACAACTGGATCTCCAAAGACCCCTCCTCTAGTCTCATGAGCCCAAACTATTACATACAAAGTGAATGGCACATCAACACCATGTGGTATCCAAGTCAAAAAAATGTTGAAGGTTATGTGCAAGTTTGGATGGTACCAATGGTTTCTCTAGTGGATACAATGTAGTTTTACCAACTTCTATTGTACAACTTCATGTGGAAAGTTGTCTTCCAACAAGTTTCTAGCTATGCATGTTTATTCATCTACTATGAGATAGTAAATCGAATTATATATCAACTGTGCATAATAAAAATAACACCACATTTTCCCAAGGTCATGCAAAGAATGGCTATCTCCATCATGAATGTTGGTCCTAGAATGACCATGAAACCCAAAAATAATCTTGTCCTCTTGTAGAAAAATGCACTGTACATAGATGGTGAGAAGATGAAAATACTTTATGAAATGATCAATAAGTACATAAATACATTTCTTACCATGCATTGTGAGTAGGCTGAAATTGAGGTCCATAGATGAGCCCTCCCATGAGAATCTCCTCATAAAGTTCTACAAAATGAAGGGATGCATACTCCCCTTGGAACAACCCATCAATAGATACATACTCCCAAGTGACAACGATGTTGGCCTTGGTGATAAGGCTCTTTCCACTTCATGAATCCATTCTTTGACATGCCATATGCCAAAGTCATCCACCATCATGCTGCTATGTGTGGGAGTCTCCTTCCTATGTGGAAGTGCCTCTTGATCCTTCAATTCTGAAGGGTAACCTCCTTGCACTTTGATTGTGCCATCCCTTTCTCCTAAAACATCCTGTAAATTATGGGAGAAATACAACCCATACTCTCCCAAGAGTAGCCAAAGCAGCAAGAGTTGTTGTTGCCTCCTCACACCTCCATCATACAAATCATGAGGTGAAAACATGATGATTGACATGAAGAATTTCATATCAACACAATGCACCCAAACTCCTTGCTACCATATGATGCAAGTGCCATGCCAAGTCCCAACCAACAACATACTCTTTGAAATAGAATGTGTCACATGATGACCAAACTCTTGCAAGAGTAGCCAACATAGCCTTGCCTTCTACTACCCTGTGTCATAGATCTGCAAGTGGCTTTCCAACCTCTTGCTCATCAACATCACCCATCCAACCAATGGTGAGTGTCTAACATCATGCTCAAAATTGGCATTCCTCCAATGGAGAATACCATCCTCCCAAATCAGATTTCTATCTTTGCATTTCATGGGATGTTGAAATGCAACCTCTTTGAGATATCCAAATGAAGACCACTCCTTAATGACCAAGTTGATCCCATAAGGATCTAGATATACTGAAAGAGAAGTATTCTCATTGAGAAATGAATTTCTCATCAAGAAATATCCATCATAACAATGGAAGATAAGATTTCTCTTATAAACCATCTGCCTATCCCCTGCTACACATGTAGAATGGTCATTGGAATTTTCCAATAAAGGTCGGGCTCCCAACTCATCACTGATGCTCAATGAAAATGCTATTGATCTCCACGATGGTGCATATGTTGTCTCTAGATTATGCTCAATTTTGAATACATAGTTTGGCATTGCTCTGCTTAGGAAAATGTTCATCCCATCCTAAACAATTATACACTCCAACCCCAAGAGTTGTGTGCAAATCAACCATGATATACTAGGATGATTTTTTATCTCCTCCTTGAAAAAATCAAGGGTCCTCGGCGTAGTGATATTCTGCTACTCCAAAGCAGCAATGTGCTTTAACCCTAGGCCATGCATTTTCCCTGACAGCATAACAGGAAATGGAAATATGTGCATACCTTGGGAAAGATTGGGAAAATCTTGTACTACTACAAGGGTTCCTTCCTCCAGTGTGATGACTTCTCGAACTACTGATGATGATGGATGCTCCTCTATGGATAAATCAGCGCTGGTACAAGTCTCCTCGTCCTCATGCATCTCCAGAATAGTGCATGGGACTATAAATGTCAAGAGATCAAGACCACTTTGCAAAGGTGCAAGTGTTCTTTCTCCTGATGCAAGTGCTCCTGCAGAAAGTGGTGGTGAAGGCATCTTCTTCTCTAATTTATTCTTGTCAAACTTCTTGATCAACCTTTGAGTAAAATATTCATATGCAGTCATTCTTGCATGAATCAAATGGCTGAACCACAAAATGTTTGCTTCAACCTCAAGGTGCAGCGCTACAATCTCAACAACTTCTCTCTCTACTACTGGATGTAGCAGGAAAAATGCATCCAACTTCATTCCTCGAGCACTTGTTGTACATGTGGATGACCCATCAAATGTAGGTAGTATAAATCTATTTTTGCAAGGTATTATTTCTTCTTTGAGCTGAATGAACTGTGAGAGAGTTAGATTCTCCTTGAAAGCTCTAGGTTGAGTCTTATATTCTGCAATATACTCATTTAGAATCTCATTATCTAAGTGTCCTCCATCTCCATGCCTTTTGTCTTCTTCCACAAAAGAAAAGGGCGTAGTGCATTGTTTTGGAGCTCTATGCAATACTAGATCTTTCTTTTGCTGATAGGAAGTACATGGACCTTCCTCATCTTGAAACCCTAGTGTGGTTTCATTGCTTTTCTCCACTTTTCTTTGCTTGACCTCCTTGGTGAGGTCCCTCTTATATCTGAAAAGAGGTGAGATGAAACTCGTTCCTTCCATCATTCTGATCTCTTTCTCCTTCTTCCTATTCTCCTGATAGCATAATGGCTGAGATCCATAGGCTGAGCCAAGATTATGCTCTGATACCACTGTAATATTCCCAAATGGGGAAGCAGCAATATATGAAAAAAAACTGGAAATAGAAGTGTAAATAAACACATAAAAAATGGAGGCCAATATTGAGCCATAACATTAAGTATAAGACCAGAAAATCAATACAAAATAGTCAGGCATAAATCATATGAAATGAGGAAACAAGCCTCCCATAAACAATCACTCCCAAATATGAGTTGATGCTACAATACAAAATGTTGGAGAGCTACTACAGCGTAGTAATATTAAGCATAAATACAACTGGAGATAATAAAATTATATAAAAATACTGATATAGGCCACAATAGATACTACACATACAGATCTGGGCACTAGATCAGCTTTCCAAGACAACCCAAGAGGGTTTCCGAAAAATGCACACAATGTGCCAATGTAAGCTATGACCCTAGGGCTGAAGGTATGCTGCAACAATAGAAATGAGATGATATGGCTGAAGCTGGTGTAGAAACCTACAACTCTTCTCCAATAGATCCTCCGGATAAAATAATGGCTCCTCCACTGAAGAAATCACCTCCCGGAACAACCACTGCAACAACCCCTGTAACTACTCCCTAAAATAACACAAATATGGACTGAAACTACGCTGTAGGGGATAAATAATCCTTGGCCTAGTGCCAAATATGTCAATAAAGCCCAATGGGATTCTTTACAGGTCTTCCAAGGGAAGGAAACCTTCCTCCACTGCAAAACTAGATCTAAAGACACCCAATATAATCTTCCACTGCTGCACCCTGCAACACAACACAACTCTAAGCAGAAACTGCACTGATGAAGAAAGTTGTAGCTTGGCCAAATTCCAGAATGTGGAAATGTAGTGCAATACTCTTCCAAGAGGCCTCTCAAGGGAAGAGGTGGGATTCCCACTCGGGAACACCCTGTGCTGAACATCATTGCAATCTTAGCTAAATAGTTGAAGAGAAAAACAAGTCTAAACAAACCATATACAAAATAATAATCCAAACATAACCTCATATGGTTGCCATCCTCTTCTTTATATAAGTTATGAGCTTCCTCACCCTTTGCCCCACTCAATTAGGTCACTACGTCCATGCAATCAATCTTCCTCCAAAACAACGATGTCCCACCATGAATGCCACTCCTCCATAACAACATTGTTTGATTTGGTCAAATTTGACCCAATATTCATGTTCCAGCCCCTTTTCACACCTAAGGGTCTTCAATCCCACTTTTAGATGACCTCCATTCACACTAGGAGTGCCTTTTATTCCTACTAAGGAGATTTATGGGTCTCCATACCCTCTTATTCCTCTATCTAAGAGAAAAATCAAAATTCAATATTCCAATTAGCTATGTGCTAATTTAGGAATATTACAATAAAAAACAGATGGCAAGGCATGAAAAGGAAGCAATAAAGGCTCAACAAATGAGAGAACAAGGGATGACAATTGACAATGATCCAAGCACAGTTAATGAAACCAGGATGATTTCAACCACATTGGACTAAATTGCAGAAAATACACCATTATTCTAGGACCTCATAAATATTCAAGCGCCTCACTATTAGAATGGGGGTTTACGCACTTGCTATATTCCTACAAGCGTAGGTGTCAATCCTATGTATGCTTATCAAACAGCTCCACTTAACGCAGGGGTTGGATGTAGCACAAGTGTGAGTTATGGGTACTCAATTCCTCCATGGTTACATAGGGAACATTGGACTAAATCATATGGAAGGAATGAAACACCTCCTAATCAACCACTATTACATAGACCAACCTACTTGGATCAAACAGGGAACTCAACAAGTTTGGGCACTGAAGATTTTGAATGCAATCAAGAACAGGGGTGTGATATGGTTTTTTTTGTAACCACATTTTGATGTCAATTTTGAATGGATTTCCTCTTTTTCTTGTAACATGAATATTTTGGCTTATAATCTAGGTCGTTTTATTTCATACTATTTTCAACGTTGTAATCAGAAGTCATTTTAGAAGAAACATTCACAGTATTTGAATGGACAAATCCTAGGTGAAAATGAAAAAAGAATTTTTGTTCTACCTTTACATACCGAATGACCCACAACATCACATTTTTCTATGATTTGTTAAATAAATGAAAAATGAGGGAATAATGGAATCTTGATCAACTTACGTTTTATAATTTGAAAAATCCATAAAACAATGAACAATTACAGTAAACAATTTTGATCGATGCAAATACCATGACTCCATTTATTTTTCTGGTCATTTTCAACCTTATAATTTATCTCTCACTAATACAAATTGAAAATGAATTCAATTTAATTTGACAATTATTATATGGGATATCTCTACTTCCATTGCAATTTGGTTAATTAGAAACATTTTCTCCATTGAATAAAAAAATTCAAAGTTTTTTAATCAAACAAATCCACAACTGTATTATTGTGACCAGAGAATAAAATGCGAGGAAAACACAGTGGATGTTAAGAAAAATACCACATTGTTCAATTCAATTTTTTTGACCTATCATGACTCCATTGAATCAAACAATTTCAAAAAAAATTAATCAAGAAAATTCATAATTGTCTTGTTATGATGAGAGAATAAAATGTGATAAAAAAAAAAAGGATGCAAGATAGTTGATCTGAATTAGATCACTATGTTGTTTTTCATCCATCACGATGAATTTGGAGTGGAAAAAATAGTGGAATGAGTTAACAAGATCGTTTTTTCCAGTGGGACCTAGTTTGGTGAAATAGGGTCTGAAACCTTTCGAGAACGTTTCGAGGCATCAAATGACGTTTTTTGGGGGGAAAAACATTTTCGCTTTAACAAAAAACATTTTCATGTTATTCTAAACCTAAATATGTTTCCAATGCCACAAGAAGTGCATCAACCAGAGTCTATATCCAAAAGTTATGCCACTCAAAAGTTGACCTTCATGTTTTCATACCTATAGTTTGGGAGGATGTTGCGTCGGCCCCCATTATTTATGGAAAATAGGCTAACCACGAGTTTTTGATGTAAAATACTCTAGAAAAGTCTATATTGTAACTCTATCTAAGAGTATACGTGATCCAAATTAACAACTAGTAGGCTATCAGGTTTTGTTATTACTGGGTCACTATGAGGAAGAGGCATTCCATTATTTCGAGAGGATTTTGTTCCATAGCTAAGCAAAGATAGATAGGACATATAGGAGTTAGAGAATAAAAATAGGATATGTGCATTGTAGTAGTCCACGAGCCAGATGCATTACTTATTAGTACCTGCAGCCATATTTCTAGATAGAGAAACAGAGCCAAGCGACGTCACCTTCCAGATGGATTTTCCCTCAAAAGGGTTTCCCAAAGAGAATATCTTGTTTCTTGTGTGCGTGTGTTCTTATTTTGTCGTTCTCTATTTTTTTGCATAATTTCCATTCACATGCATGCACTAATTACAGTTAAATCCATAGATCTTAAAGTTTAATAAACTATAATAGTGTATAATTTTCACAATTTTAATATAATATTATTAGATATGTTGTGATGAACTTTCCAGTGGAATATCCATGACATTTTACGAAAAATTTGGTATAAGAGTAGGTTTCTTTGGGTATTTTTGTATATTTGTAGGGGATCTAGGTCGGCGGGGTCGAAAATTGTAACACCCTAATCATGGCTGATGAATCTCTAAACAAACCTCATGATATTCCAGAGGTGAGGTTTTTGCGTCTTGAACAACAATTCGTAGATATAAACCGAAATGTAAAAATCCTCATGACGGCCCTAAGAAATAAGCTGTTGATATTTGGAGAATATGTGGGTTCAAATGCAAAGGAAAAATCAGACAGGGGATCGGGAGATCAGGAAGACACGAAGAACCAACCGAAGAAATAACCAGGAAAAGATCAACCCAGTTTGAGTGTGGTGAATTAATCCTTTTTCAAAATGGAAGAAAAATTTGATATCAATTCGTACCACAATGATATTGATGCTCTGAAGATGAACCACTGGTTGCAGCAACTGTAAGTTTATTTCAGTATCCATCAAATCGAGGAAGGGAAAAATAGCTCAATCCCGCGGCTGAAATTAGAGGTACATGCACCGACTTAGTGGCATAGTGATCCAAGGGATCAGTAAAATTCTAAAAATTCAAAGTGCTTGAGATGGCTCGAAACTAGTGCCAAAACGAATATCTTGTCTCCCTGAATCCAATGCAGCTCATTTCACTCAAAACCGATATTGTATGATCCTGATATCGTGTTCTGACCGATTTTCCAAACAACTAAAATTTTTGTTTTGGGTTGCAGGTACACCTTGTTAGAAGTCCATACACTAAATAGGCATTTGACTGGGTTGTTGACTGTATTTTTATTAGCTAATTATTTTCCGCCATGTGTCTCAATCTGACTGGTTAGAAATTATGTGGTTGTGATTGGTTTATGGGTCGTTGTGTTGGTATAATGAGGCAAAGCCACATGAGCCAATGACTGGAAGACACATGACCTCCTCTTATTGGTGTAAAATTTTGTTTATAGGTCAAACAAACCTCCATAGGAATCGAACCACAGACCTCTTGAGTCGCAACATGGTGCTCCACCACCGCGCCACAAGTATTATTTAACAACTATATAAGTCTGGTCATATTTAAAGTTTAATGGGATTGTTAATGGGGTCGGGGTTGGGGTTAACCCCTATCCCTCGGCCCACCCAACCCACAAGACCACAGGTTAGGTGGCCAAGGGTACGAGGTTAAACCCAACCCCAACACCATGTTTCAACATACAATGTAACCACATGTCATATTTCCACACCATAGTTCAACATTCAAATCGATGGTTAACATTTATGGCGGGTCAGTTAAAATTTTATGGCGCAAAGGTCAAAAGTTATCAAACTGATGGTTCTGAGGAGTCACAACACATGTGAATGGGTTTGGAGTTTAATGTTATGGCATGGTGTGTTAACCAAACAATTACAGAACAACCATAATTCATTGGAAAGCGGAGTATGGGTTAGTTATGGTGCGGGGAGTGGAATCTGCCTTGGGCGAGGTTCATGGAACCTAACCCTGAATAAACCATGGCATATACCATAACCCGCAGTTCCATAGAGAGTTTATTACGGAAAGGAATCTTGAGCTTAACCTCCAGTGGGTTTTAACTCATCCCAATCACCACCCCTAGTTTCGAGCCGAGTTTAAAAATTGATGGGCTTCATTTGAGCTAACCCAGATCCAACGTCCTACAGTGCACCACTTGGCCCAATTTTTTCAGTTCGTGGGGGTTATTAGACAATCTAATGAAGCAAGAATTTGGACCCGAACCTGTGTGAATATCATCGGCGCGGGAAAAAAAATTCGCTCCACATGGCCGCAAAAGTTGGAATTTGTAGGATGAGTGGCAAATGGGTGCGATATAGAGGATTGCTAGTAAGAAAACTTCTTTGGAGAATAACTCAGTCAATTCTTGACCTTTTTGAGTGCAGAAAGAGCACATTTAGCGGTTTGTTACTGTTCTAGAGCCATTGAAGACAATATTTTTTCATTCTTAGCACTACAAATTGATGTAAACACATATTTTTGAGCATAATGAAAGAGGCCCAATAATGGAAGATGGACTAGGAGATGAATCCCATGAGGGGTGAACTACTTCATCATTTGTTGTCTTATGTTTGTTGTTACTGTACTTTTTTCTTTGCTATTTTCTGTAAAACTGAGATTAAAATCATCTTTTTATGTGTTAATGTAATTTACATAATTGCATAAGAACCTTAAACATTTCACTTGAAATTTTCATAAATTTGCAAGAGGAATTCAAGGTTGCAAGGTGCGAGCTCAAATCCTCCAAACGGAAAAGGAGGAAAGAGACACAAGCCTCCAAAAAGGAATGGAGGTAAAGATGAAAAACCGCCTCTAAATCCACCTTTCTCTTCGCCTCCATATCCACGATCATCATTTCCTACATCAACCCCTTCATAAACACCTCCACATTCTCCAAAGAGACATGGTAAAACTCCATTTTTGAAATTTGACATAAACTTTGAATTGCCTATGTATAATGGAGAGGCAAATGTTGAGAAATTCAATAATTGGGTTTGTTAGCTTGAAGTGTATTGCAAGATACAAATGATCAAGGCTGATGAGACCAAGATTCAGCTTGCTTCGTTAAGGTTGGAAAGTGCGACATTTATTTGGTGGGAAGACAAAACTCAAGAGGACATGAAGATATATGGTAAGGTTTTATCCTCTTGGACTAATTTTGTTGTTGCATTAAGAATATAGTTTTATCCTTTAGCATACAAGCATAAAGCTATCATGGATTGGAAAAACTTTAGGCAATTAAAAGGTCAAAGTGCGAAAAGTTATACCCAAGAGTTTAGAAGGAGAGCATTGATATTGGGTGTAGATTTATCCTCTCAGGACACTTTACTATAATAGATTGGAGGTTTACATAGCTACTTGAGACATACTATTCTCATGTTTAGCCCTACAAATTTAGATGAAGTTTGTGTGCAAGAAACACATTTAGAAGCAAGAGGGAAGAATGTTTATGATGAAACAAGTGAGAAATCCTTTGAGTCTAGAGAAAAGGGAAAGGGGAAGTTCAAAGGAAAAGGGAAGAAGAATGTTTCCGTCAAGATGGATTAAAGAAAAAATCACATGCAAACATTGTTCCAAAGAGGGCCATGATGAAGACCATTTTTGGAAACTTCATCCTTAGAGACCCAAAAAGTTTACAAACAAGGAGAAAGAAAGGGTTGTTGCAACTATACAACTAGATTTAGGATCAGATTCTGGGGATGAAACAAAGATCACAACCATGGGATTGAAAGGTATTGACATTGAAAGTACTAGTTCTTCAAATCGTCTTAATGAAACTCAATATGAAAAAAAAAAATAGAGCTCTTCCCTATTAGAGTGATTTCAAAACATACGAAGTTAGTTACACTATTTTATAGTGGATGACAAGAAAACTTATTTTAGAAGACATTGCCAAGAAATTGAATTTAGAAACCATTCCTCATACTAAACCTTATCCTTTAGGTTGGGTATGTTAGAATTCAAAATTGCAAGTGACAAGGAAATGCATACTTAGTTTGTCCATCACTGCAAACTTCCTTGATGGGGTAGAACTTGATGCAGTTCCACTTCATATATGTGGTATTTTTTTGGGAAGCCCCCCCCCCCTATATATATATATATATTATGAGAGCCATTTTTCATCGCCTTGAGAATAAATCATTTGTTCAAAAATGGGATTGAGTACATTGTTAGAGCACACAACACTAAAATGAGTTTATCTCTTTTGAATGTTGGACAAATGAAGAGGATTGTTAATACTAGTTAGAATTTTTCATTGTTAAACTTCAAACACAAAGATGTTGAGCAAACTAAACCCTTTCAAGGATATGAATCAAGTTTGAAATATGATTTCATTGATGTTGCTAATTCATGCGATAAGATTTTTCAGGATTCTAACATGTTGCCTCCTAAAAGAGATAAACAACATGAAGTGCAATTGGAACACGATGCATTATTGTTGAACATTGGTGTGAACAAGATGCCAGTGCTAAAGAATGAAGGGGTAAAAAAGAAAATGAAAAATCAATTTGATAAAGAGGACATTGATTCCAAGGAATCTTCTTGGGGGTTTCATAATGTTTTGGATTTCAAGACGGATCGTGCATGGCGATGGTGATCAAATTTTGTAAATATTCAAGCCAATTTCAATGGTAAATATGTTAAGCATCATTATGAATACAATGTTAAAGCTGAAGTGAACTTGAAATTGAATAAGCATACTTTGATTACAGACTGAGGAGGGAAGGTATAAATTCCTTCGAGGGAATTTTTCTTTTCTAAATATCTTGGAAAATTACATCAAGATATCATATTTGACAGAAATACAAAGACTTCAAAACAATGGAACTTGAAGTACCTTCATGAGAAGTTCAAAGTGACAAATGCAAGAAAAGTTAAATGGATTGATATTGGAAGGGTGACGGAACAACACCCTTATCTATTTTTTGACTTAAAATGAGATTTTGGAGGTCCAAAAGCTTCTATTCGGGAGGAATTATCCAGGGGATTAGTAAAATGCTCAAAATTAAAAGTGCTTGAAACAGATCAAAACTGATGACAAAAAGAATATCTTGTTGCCTTGAATCCAACACAACTTATTTCCATCAAAACCGATACCGTATGCTCCCGATATCGCATTCTGATCGATTTTCCAAAATACTAAAATAAAATAAATTTGGGTTGCAGGTATGCCCAACCATCAATCCGTACATTGACTAGACATTTGAGTGGGAAGTTAACTGTATTTTTATTAACCAATGATTTTTTTCCATGTGTCTCTATATGACTGGTCAAAATTTCTATAGTTGTGATTGGTTTATGGGTCGTTTTTTTGGTGCAATGAGGGAGAGCTATGTGGGCTAATGGCTAGTAGCCACATGGCCTCCTTTTATTAGTGTAAAATTTGTATATAGGTCACATATACCTCCATAGGAATGGAACCATAGACTTTTGTAGTGGCAGCACGGTGCTCCACCACCGAGCCACAAGTGTTACTTAATAACTATAGGAGTAGGGTTGTATTTAAAGTTTAATGGGATTGTTAATGGGGGTCAAGGTCGGGGTTAACCGTTGGCCCTCGGTCCACCCAACCCATGAGACCATAAGTTAGGCAGCCATGGGTGCGGGGTTAAACCCGACCCCAAAACCATGTGTCAACAAATAACACAACCACATGTCATATTTCCACACCACAATTAAAAGTTCAAACCAATGGTTAACATATATGGTGGGTTAGTTGATATGTTTCAACGCGAAGGTCAACAGTTATCAAACCAGTGATTCCGGGGAGTCACAACACATGTGAATGGATTTAGAGTTTAATTTTATGGCATTGTTTTGTTAACCAAACCACCGCAGAGCAACTACAGTTCATTGGAAAGTGGAGTATGGGTTAGTTATGGTGCAAGGAGTGGAACCTGCCTTGGGCGGGGTTCCAGGAATCTAACCCCGAATAAACCATGGCATATACCATAACCCGCAGTACCAGAGCAGAGTTTATTTTGGCAGTGAATTTTAAACTTAACCGCCAGTGGGTCTTAACTCAACCCAATCACCAACTTTAGTTCTGAGTGGGGTTTAAAAATTGGCTGGGTTTGTTTGAGCTAACTCAGATCCAATGGCCTGCAGTGCGCCACTTGACCCAATTTCTTCAGTTCATGGGGGTTATTATACACTTTAATAAAGAAAAAATTTGCACCCAAACGGATGTGAATCTCATCGGTGTGGGGGAAATTTGTCACTCCATGTGGCCGCTGAAATCAAAATTTGTAGGATGGATAGCAGGTGGGTGCGATTTGGAGGACAATTAGTAGGGAAACTTCTCTGGAGAATAACTGAGTCAATTTTCGACCTTTTTGAGTGCAGAAAGATCCCAACTAGGGGTTTTTTACTATTTTGGTGCCATTGGAGACAATATTTTTACATTATGAGTAATACAAATTGATGTAAACACATATTTTTTAGAATAATGAAAGAGGCCCAACATTGGAAGCTGGACGAGTAGATGTAGCCCACGAGGGGTGAAATCCTTCATCATTTGTTGTCTTGTGTTTGTTGTTATGGTATTTTTGTCTCTGTTATTTTATTAAAAACTGAGATAAAAATAATCTTTTATGTGTTAATTTAATTTACATAATTGCATAAAAACCCTAAACATTTCACTTGCAATTTTCATCAAAAACCTTCAAGTTTACATATACAGATCATAGAGCCCCACAAAAACCCTAAGGTTATAATGAGAACCTTCATTAACTAAGTGGGAGGATTTCAAAACTCTCATTAAGTCATATTTTTATCCCATTGGGTACGTGGAGGACCAGTGGATCCGCTAGCATTACTTCAGGAAATTTCGAGCCAAATTGTGCAGGAGTACACCACAGAATTCAAAAAGATGGATATAATGTTGGGTATCTCTCCAAAGAACCCATATGTACTCCTAAAGTATTTGGGGGGTGTCCACCGCCATCTTTATGAGAAAGTGATGCTCTTAAAGACAAAATCAGTGGATGAGGCTTGTGTACCAGCCCAATACCTGGAGAACATAGGCTTGAAAAGATTGTAATCAAGTGGATCAAATTAGAAGGAGAAATAGGAAGCTTCTAAGGAAGGGAAGAAGAAGAAAAAAGGGGAAAAGATAAAAATATTATAACCACAAAACACTAGTGCAAAGATCCTCGAAAACACTGCAACCATTGCAAAATTGATGGCCATACAGAGGAGAAGCGTTAGAAGTTGCATCCATAGCTAAACCCGAAGAACAAGAATAAATATAATAAGAAGAAAAATATCATGGCCACCGATTCGAGAAACCAAGTTGAAAGAAACTCAGACATGGATGGTAAGATCATATATACATCAATGCAGAAGGAGGTGAATCTGAGTAGCCTTCAACAATCGGAAGAGAAATAAATGACCAGACTCTTCCATATAAAGATACAGGTCAAGAAGACAAATATTGATGCTCTGTTTGACTCAAGATCACAAGCGAATATCATTGCAATAGGGGTGGTCAAGAAATTGGGGCTGAAATTTCATGGTCCAAAACCATATCCACTGGGATGGGTAAATAAGGATGTAGAGCTGAAGGTAACAAAACAATGCAAAATTAGATTTGGTATTAGTGTTGATTTTATTGATGAAGTAGATCTAGATGTGGTTCCCCTTTATGTATGTGGAGTTGTGTTTGGGAGTCCATACATGTACATGTGTGATAAAATATTCATGAGGAGAGCTAACCAGTACTGTCTCATCAAGGATGGAAAATAGTTCATCATCAACACACACAAAGGCAAGTTAAAAATTTCACTGGTAAGTTCCAACCAAGCCAAGAAATTGACCAATTCTAGCCAGAAGTATTTTTTATTTTTTTTAAGAGATATTTATTATGAAGAGTAGTCAATAAGAGGCAAGTCATCCATAGAGGGGTGTACTAAGAAACATAAACAACAATTGGAGGAGTTTCTACAAGAATATAAGGATGTTTTCTGAGAGCCTAAAGGGTTACCACCTAAGAGAGAAGTGGAGCACGAGATACACCTATTTCCAGACTCCTTATTTCCAAATATTGGGTTGAAGAGGAAGTGTGTTATAGAAGCAAGTGAGGTGAATAAACAATTGCAACAACTACTGGAATAGGGTGTCATTCGACCGACTTCATCACCATGTGGGTCACACATCCTAATTGTGCCAAAGAAGGATAGGATTTGGCGGATGTTTATAGATTACAGAGCATTGAATAAAATAACACTCAAGAACAGATACCCCCTTCCCAGGATAGACAATATTCTAGATCATTTTCAACAAACAAAGTATTTCACTAAGCTGGACTTGAAGTCTGGATATCACCAGGTTCGATTCAAAGAAGAAGATACTTGGAAGACCGCCTTCAAAACTAGGCAAGGTTTGTTAGAGTAAATTTCAACCTAAAAGTGGCCTTTTAAGGAAAAATAATAAAATAAAATGAAAATAATAAAATAATAGTTAAGAATTTTGGAGGGAATAGAAGAAAACTATTTTTTTCATTGTATTTTTGGCTTATGTCCTTATAGGTTTACTCAAATTTTAAGTTTAGACACTCGTTGGATGCAAAATTAAATTTCACATCCAACGAATATCCATTATGCATACTTTTGAGAATGCCCACATGGATAAAAGTTGAATATACATTAAAAAAACATGCTCAACATGTTTTTTTAACATATCTTCATTTTTTATCAAGGTGGGTCTTCTCAAAAGTTTGCACAATGGGTACGTTTTGGATGTGAAATTGTTTACATTTGAAATTCGAGTAGACTTAATAGGATGTAAGCCAAAAATACAATTAAAAAATAGTCTTTTTTTTTAAGTTTTCCCTCCAAAATATTTCATGTACCTCTTTTTAAATTTAAAGGATTTTGATTGGTTTACATATTGGGCTAAAATTTCCTCTAATGTGTATGACTGCTTAGTTATGCCATTTGGCCGATGTAATGCACTAGCTATATTTATGAGATTAATGAATGATATACTATGTCCTTTCATAGATTAATTTTTTACTATCTATATGGATGATATACTAGTATATAGTTCCACCTGGGAGGAGCATAGTTCACATTTGACGCAGGTGTTGGAAACAATGAATAATCGCAAACTGTTAGCAAATATCAAGAAGTATGTGTTTGCGCAATATTATTTAGTGTATATGGGGTATGTGATAGGTGGAGGAGAGATGAAGATATATCCTTCCAAGATGGAAGCCATCATGAAATGGTCGGTGCCTACTGATGTTTCTGAGGTCGGGAGTTTCATTGGGGCAACACAATACTTGAGGAAATTCATATCCTCATTTTCATTGGTAGCAACACCGCTCCACGCGATAACAACAAATGGACAGATTTTCAAGTGGGGAAAAGGCCAGAAAAAGGCTTTCAAGGAGCTAAAGAAGAAGATCAATCAAGCACTAGTTCTAGAATTACCAAACCTGCAGAGGCCCTTTGAAATGGAGATATATGTGAGTGGGTATGTTATGGGAGTTGTCTTGATGCAAGGAGGAAGGGATGTTTTATACCATTCTGAATTATATCATGGGGTAGTTCTTAACTACCCTACCTACTATAAGGAGCTCTATGCCATGATGAAAGATGTGAAGAAGTGGAAGCACTATCTGATGGGAGTGGAGACAATAATCCACACATATCACCAGCCATTATAGTACTTGCAGGCCCAGAGTAAGATACATTAGACTAGGCATTACAAGTGGATGAGGCTTTTATGTAAATTTCATGTGGTGATCAAGTATAAGAAATGAAACACAAACAAGTTGGACGATATGATTTCAAGACGACGCACATCAAAGATTACAACTTTGGGGTATCTTATGTACATGGATCCATTCACCCATGATGCATACAGAGAGGCATATTCAGAATATGGGGAATTCAAAGAGGTGTATCAGTAGTTTCTGAGTCAGAGTCATGTGCACGATGGCGACAACATCGTTGACTACCATCTCCAGGATGGGTTACTCTATAGGATGGATAAGCTATGTGTTCCTAAAGGTGAGTGTTTACAGTTGATTATAGATGCCCACAACTACAAGGTTATAGGGCACTTTGGTGTAGGGAAGACCATGGCTAACTTGCAAAGGTATGTGTATTAACCCAAGATGCAAGAACAGGTAGCTAGGTTCATAAGAGGATTCATGATTTTTTATACCATCAAACCTAGCAATAGTTAAAAAAGGTATATATCATCCCTTACCTGTACCTATTCATCCTTGAGAAATCATTTCCATGGACTTTGTGGGAGGTTTACCGACAACCAATAATGGGAATGACTACTTGTTCATGATATTTGATAGGTTCATTAAGATGTGTGTTATGATGCCCTGTTGATCTGGATTTATGGAGGTACGCTACAGAATAAAAATATAACCATAAATATAAAAATGTAGCATAAATGACACTTCATTTCATTAATTTCAAAGAACTAAAATTTGTTTACAGACAAAATGGAAAGAAACTAGCTAGGGCGTTGGTAGCTTATCTCTGAGAAGAGATGTGGTGGGTATAGGCCTCTGAACTATGTGTTTCAATGAGGCTCGAAGGCATATTATTGAGAAACAATGCAAAATCCTAAACATCCAAAAACCTAACCCTAGGAGTTGAAACACCAGAATATGGGTCCTGTCAGGGTAAATTGGTACATCAATTTCCCGATGTCGTAGCTTTGGCATACTATCCCTGTTTGACGCACATGATACATCGTTAGAAAGATCTATCTGAGGAATACAATTGCTGACAGCGAATATCAAGTACAGAATGGACTCATATTCATCAGAAAAAACTCATATCAATTGGAACAGGCTCATCTTCGCCGGAGGTTTGATGCCCAAAAAATGTCATTTAGGGCCTCAAAATGGCTCCGAAAGTTCAGGACTCGAAAAAATGCTAAAAGTAGTAAATTGTACTATGATTAAGGAAGATAAAAGATTAAAGAAACAATGGTGGGGCCGCAAGTGGAATAGGTGGGTGGCCACCAATATCCACTTGCATCATTCCTCCCCCCTTAGGAAGCAATGGTCCCCATTGCATTGAGTTCCTCCATGAGTTGAGGAAACTTTTGCTGAACTTGGTCCCTGGTGAACCACTTGCCTTGGTGCAAGAGTTGGCCATATTTGACAACCCGATACAGTTGGATATTCTATTGGCGAGTGTTCTTGATTTTCATGTCCATGATACAATCTGTGGTGGCCTGTTCCATACAGTCTGGGTTTAACTCTATTGGTGTGAGTTGTTATGCAATTTTAGAGGTGTCGAGTAGAGGTGGGAAATAGGGCCAAATGTAGTCCAAATTGAATACTGGGTGAAGACCAAGGAATGGTAGAATATTGAGCTCGAAGGCATTGTTCCCTACAACATTGGTGATGGTTTATGACCCATATCGGAGTGGACAAAGCTTGCAATGGGGTCGAGTGAGCCACTCCTTCTACAAATGTACCACAATTTCTCACCCACCTGAAAGTGGTGTGGCACCCGATGTTGATCATGTCATTGCTTGTACTTAGAATTTGGATATGTCTAATATGTCATGAAACTGCTGGCGGATGTGTTGAATGTGCTCAATGAAGTTTTTCTCTTTGTCATCTTCAGACTTGACATGAGCTGAGTCAGCCTAAGTAGCCACAAATGGCATGGATACATCAATGGAACATAGTGGCTAGAACTCCAGGCCCACCTGAAAGGGGTTGTGGTCAGTTAAGCTGTGGAGAGCCCGAATATAACTGTTTTGTACATAAGGAAGGCTCTCATCCCATGTGCGTGGATGTTTTGAATTGTACATGCGCAAAATGTGTACAATCATCCTGTTGACAACCTTTGTCTTTCCATAAGTTTGGGGATGGAAAGCTGTGGACTTGGTGAGCTTGGTGTCTAGCATTGACCAGATACTAGACCAAAATGTATTGAGGAACCTGTTCTCCTGATCTAAGAAGATAGACTGTGGGATCCCAAGTGTAGCCACACTCATTCAAAGAAGAGTTTAACAATAGCTTTTGTTGTGATATTCTTCTTGCAGGCCAACATAATGGCCATCTTCGAGAATTTGTCAACGACCACAAAAACACAATTGTTTCCATGCTTAGTATAAGGAAGGCCCGACATGTAATCCATGGAGATGGATTCCCAAGGTCGACTAGCGGTAGGTAGTGGAGTATAGAGGCCTTGCTTCTTGATGGTCCGTTTGGGAATGGAGTGAGTAGTGTAGGATCTGATGTACTTCCCAACATCTGTCAAAGGTTAGGCCAATAGAAATAATTCTGCAATATTTCCATTGTTTTATCGACCCCGAAATGCCCAGCAAATCAACTGTAGTGTGCTGCCCAAATCAACTTGGCATGCTTGCTTGAAGGAACACAAAGGTGTCCCAGGTAACATAGTAGTGCTTCCTGGAGGTGAAAATTTGGAACTTTCATACCCCCAAGAGGTCTTGGATGTGTGGTTGAATTATAGATCACTCTTGTAGAGAAGCGGCCAATCAGAAGTCTCGTGCCCACAAAAGTTGAGAATGGTGGTTAGCGCCACGATCTATGGTCAGTTGAGGGAGACTGTAATATTATTGGTGCCGCCCTTCTTATACTTGATGTTCAAATAAAATTTTTGCAAATATATGGACCACTTCTGATGGCAATAATTCTGCAACTTCCCTTCTTTCTGTATGAACTGCAAGGGTCGGTGGTTTGTGTGGATGACCGTTTCCTTCCCCAAAATGTAATGCTTCCATTGGCAGCACTCCTACACAATGGAATAAATTTCTTTGTCGTAAGTGGGATACTGGAGGACTGTGTCGGAAAATGTCTCATTGTGATATGCCATTGGATGCCCCTGTTGACTAAGAAATTCCCCAATAGCATAGTCAGAGGCATCTGTCTCGATCTCAAATGGTTGTTGCAAGTCTGGTAATGTGAGCACTCAGGTAGAGCAAAGGCGATGTTTCAATTATACAAATGCCTTATGTTAAGATTCTGACCAAAATAATTTTTCTTTCGCTCCTCCCTTGATGACTTGACTCAAGGGCCAAGTGATATGAGAGAATCCCAACATGAACCTGCAGTAGAAATTAGCAAGACCTAGAAAGATGTGAAGCTCTATTAGAGTGGTTGGGGCTGCCCAACCCCTAATTACTTGAATCTTGGTTGGATCCAAATTCACCCCCTGTTCATCAATAATGCATCCCAAATACTGAACCTGGGTCATGCCAAAAGTGAAATTCTCCAAATTGGCACAAACTTATGCTGCCGCAGTGTTTGGAGGACCTGTTGGATGTGGTGGAGGTGCTCTTCCCAAGTCTGGCTGAAGATCAGGATGTCATCCAAGTACACTACTACAAATGAGTTGGTGAATTTTCGCAAGATATCGTCCATCAGCCTCATGAAGGTTGCGGGAGAATTCGTCAACCTGAAAGACATGACCAACCATTCGAAAAAGCCCTCCTTGGATTTGAAGGCAGTCTTCCACGCATTGGAGGGTTCGATTAGTACATGGTGATAATGAGACTTCAATTTGATCTTGCTGAAATATTTTTCCCCTTTGAGTTGATCCAAAAGGTCATAAATCTGTGGGATCTGGTACCTATTCCAGACAGTGATCTTGTTCAGCGCCCGATAGTCAATACAGAGTCTCCAAGTCCCATCCTTCTTCTTCACCAACACGATCAGGCTCCCACAGGGCGATGAACTTGGCCGGATGTGACCTTTCTGCGGCAGCTCCTGAATCTGCCTCTTGATTTAATTTTTCTCCAGTACAGAGCACAAATAGATCGGTCCATTCATCAACGACGCACCTGGGGTCAGATCGATGGGGTGCTTGACCTGAAAGTGTAGAGGCACCCCTGTGGTTGAGGTGAAGATGTCCCTGTACTCCTCCACGACCTTGTCCATTTGTTGTTGTCATGGAGAGGAGACCTGTCTAGAGGTCGTGGCCATAGTCTTCTTCTTTCCATGGGGGCAGATCATCAGGAAAACAAATTTCCCGATTTTGGAAATGAGCTTACTGCATTGTTTTGCAATAACCAAAGAGATAGACATAGGCAGTGGTACCTTTGGTATCTTGTACAACTTATTTCCCAAGGTAACAATAATAATGTGAGGTAGGGACTCATACACAACATGTCTCTTCCACAAGTATGGTTGGCCTAATAATACATCATAAACATCGAGAGGAGCAATGTCACATAATACCTCATTTGTGAAGGGCTTGATGACATAGGGAAGGAGACATTGTTGGCTAATGCAGAGATACCGTCCTTGGTGAAGCCACCCGATGATGTACGGTTGTCAGTGTGCTCCGATCTGTAAGCCCAAATGCTTCATGATCTCTGATGAAATGAGGTTCTTTTGGCTCCCACTGTCAATAATGAAATGTAGCGGGGAACCCTTTACCCACATCTGAGAGTGGAAGAGACACTCCTCCTCCTCTGGATCTCCTAGTTCCTCCTTTTGGATATTTGTAGTGGCAATGGTGGCGTTGGTATCCGCATAAATAATATGCTTCCCTTTGTCATTCCCCTTGTCAAGTTCTAATTCAGAGTCAGAGCATGCATCTGATTCAAAATCCCTCATCTCGGCCACCAGTGACTGCATGGCTTGACACTCACTCGTGTTGTGAGTGGAGCTCTTATGGAACTCACACCACTTTAAAGTGTCCTTCTTCGGCTTTGTGGTGTTTTTCTTTGCTTGCGGCTTTGGTAGGTTATCTTGGGCCACCATGGCTTGGCTTTTTCCTTTGTTCTACAGTTTCGGGGCACCTTTCCCTTGCTTTTGATTCTGAGATCCAAAGTCTAGCCTCTTCTTTTTGAATTTCTGCTCAATCTTGGCAACATACCTGTATGTCATACCAAGAGAGGAGATGTCGAGGAACTCCATTTCATTTTGAATGTATCTGTGTAGACAAATACATTACTTCAACACCAAATGTTTCTCTAAATCTTTGATACCCAACTTTGTGCGCAGGATATGGAACAGATTCGTCAACTCATGCACATCTTGATCCCTTTGTTGCCACAACGTAGTCCATTGTATGTACTTGTCCTCATATCTCCTCATGGAATAATATTGTTCCTTGATGGCATCTAGGAAATAATTCCAAATGGGTACGAACAAGAACATAGAGGGTTCCTTTTCTTCCCTTTTCTCACAATAGGTTTCCCACAAGTCCTTGACATGGGGGGTAGCTTTGAGGAGTGCAAAAATAATCTTCTCTCGGTCGGAAAAGTCATGAAATAAGAAATATCATTCTAATAGATTCAACCATATATCTATGATGCCTGCATATATTTAGCCCTCAAATATAGGAATTTAAAAGTTAATTTGTACCTTAAAAGGAGTTGCACCTCTAGAGTGGCTGCTGGATGCAGATGCGTTGCCAGTGGGCAGTCGTTGAAGGATCTTGGAAAAGTTATCCATCATCGCGTTCCTTTGTTTTTTGAGGGCCTCCTCGAGAAATATTTTGATAGGATCGCCTGCTTCATCATATTTATTTTCATCCCCCAGGGGCGGTCGTCGAGGTTTGTGAGGCTGATCTTATAAAGGTTCAACTAGATCGAGCCCTAACTCCTTATACCCCGACATCGTTGGGGAAATGCAAAAAAGGATCAAGAAAGAGCAGACCACTCTGATATCACTGATCCATGTTTATGCATGAAATAAACAGAATACACATATAGCCATAAATATAAAAATTCAGTGGAAATAACACTTCATTTCATTAATATCAAAGAATTGAATTTTGTTTACAGACATAATGGAAATAAACTAGCTATGGCACTTGTAGCTTATCTCTGAGAAGAGATGTGGTGGCTATAGGCCTCTGAAATCTATGTTAAAATGAGGCTCAAATTCCTATATATTATTGAGAAACAATGGAAAACCCTAAACATCCAAAAATCTAACCCTAGGAGATGAAACACCAAAATATGGGCCCTGTCAGGGTAAATTGGTACATCAATTTCCCAGGATTGTAACTTTGGCATACTATCTCTATTTGATGCACGTGATACATCGTTAGAAATATCTATCCGAGGACTACAACTATTGACTGCGAATATAAAATCCAGAACAGACTCATATTTTTGGAAGGTTTGATGCCCAAAAAATGTCGTTTAGTGCCTCAAAACTACTTCGAATGTTCAGGGCCCGAAAAACTAATAAAAATAGTAAAATTTTCTATAATTAAGAAATTTGAAAAACTAAAAGAAAAAATAGTGGGGCCCCAAGTGGAATAGGCGGGTGGCCACCAATATTCACCTGTATCACCTCTAAAAATACCATGAGTAGACAAGAAGAAACAAACTTTTTCTTTGGACAGGTTTGGGTGCACATTGGGATACCAAGGAGCATCATTGCAGATAGGGACACAAGATTTCTTAGTGCATTATGGACTACATTATGTGAGAATATGGACACAAAGTTGAAGAGATCCACAATATTCCATCCATAGAAAGATGGGTAGACATTGTTGGAAATATGATGCAGAGTGTTGTCCTTGATGGCAACCCACTGAATGAAGATGAAGACATGAGACAGTTGACATATGTTGTCCTTGATGGCAATCCACCTGATGAAGTTATTCTTAACCTGTTGGACTTGGTAAATGATGTAAATCTAATATGAAATGATGTTTGCTAGCAATATGATGCTAAGGGTTGTCCTTGAATGGCAAGATGATGGCAACTTACTTGATGAAGTTGTGCTTGATAGAACATGTCTTGATGAACTAAATCTGATGTATCTACAGTGTGTACAGAAGGCAATGAAGAAAGGAATTCAGTATGTGCTAGATCTATGATAAAAAGAGTATGTCTCTAGGCATACGCGGATCTGCCTAGGAGAAGTCGTGTATGCACGCGGGAATAAACATGCCAAGTCGCGTATGGGCAAAAGCGCTCAAAAAGTGCAAAACCAGGGGTATCCACCATGGTATTGACCCATTGTATTGGGTAATGATTCGCCTAAATGACCCCGTCCAGGAATACCATCGGATGTAATGTGGTTTTGGCTCATGGTATTGAAAAAGGGTAAACCTATATAAAGAGAAGAAATTCATTGTGCAAAGGATGGGTGTGGGTGCAAGATGTCTGAGCTTGAATGAATACTTCTCTCTGGAGTATATCTGAATGGAAAGGGTTACAGTTGAATGAAAGATCTGAATGTAAGATGCACCGATGAAGGAGTGATGAAGAAGGGGATCTAGATCTGAAATGCACTTGGTTTTTGCTAGACCTGCTTATGGAATGATTAGATCCGAGATGAGGCGAACATCTGTCTGAAGTAAAGGGTTGAATCTGAACTGAATGTATGATCTGAAGAAGTATGCAACTTTGTAATGGTTGAAGATCTATACGCTACTTTGTCGCAGAAGAAGCGCGTATATACGCGGCTTTGCTGAAGAGAAAGCGCGTATGCGCAATAAAATTGGCTCTGTAATTTGTACTGAAGTATATGCGAGTCTGTGTGAACGGAAGCGCGTATATACGCGACATCCGAGAAAGGAAAGCACGTATGCAAACTAGGGTTTGCTGAATTATGTGGTATGAAATATCTGATCTGTTCTGCTGCATTACTGCTATCTGATCTGTGTTGTCTGAATTGATAAGTATCTGTTGGTGATGTATGTTTGAGCTTAAAAGTATGGAAAGGGTCCAGTCTGAAAATATGATGAAACGTGGCCTGCAAGTGGTGTCCTAGTGGAAGCTTTGGATCCAGTGTGAAAATTGATGAAACGTGGTCCTTAGAGGTGCTGAGGGTTGTAGCCTTCAGTCAGGGGGTCGTAGCTCCCTTCCAGGTGAGGCTGGTAAACGAGATCAGGGGGTCGTAGCTCCCTTCCAGGAGAGGCTGGTAAACGAGTCAGGGGGTTGGAGCTCCATTCCAGGAGAGGCTGGTAAACGAGCGCAGGTGGGTGCCTGCGTGCTGGTAGGAGTCTGCACCAGCACATATGTTGTAAGATGTTTTCTCTATAATAAAATATTTAAGGTTGAGCAACTGCAGCGGTGGTTTTCTCCCGACTTGGGTTTCCACCTAAAAATCCTGGTGTTCATGTGTGATGCTTTGTGTGATGGTTTATTCTGTTCTTACTGCACATGTTTATTGTTTATAGAACATCTAATGAATGAATGATGGAATGATATAAGTGAATAACTAATGGCATAATTATATCTCTGTGTATACGCGATTTTTATGAAGGATATCTGCATGTATACGCTAGTTTGCTTCAAAAAAGTAGCGTATGGGTTTTAGAGCATGAAAAAAGTAAAAAATTTCAGTTTTCCCTAAATATTGATTCACCCCCCCCCCCTCTCAGTATTTTTCCCAACAATTGGTATCAGAGGAAGCTTGATCGCTTGAAGGAGATCCGTCGCAATGGGAAAGAAGCAAAAGAAGGTCACTCAAGGAAAGAAGAAGCCTCATAAATCATGTATAGAAGATGAAACAGGTATTAATCATTGTTCTTGTATTTTACTTAACTGTATATGCAAAGATTATGATAGTGAAAGTGAAGATGAAAAAGATTCTGACCAAGCTCTACAAGTGCTCATGGCAAAGAAGCAAAAGGCTACTCAAAGTAAGGAGATGTCTCAGAAAACCTGTATAACAGAAGTTGACAAAGGTGAATCTGACAGTGATTGGGGTCCTTGTAATCTTATCGGTGCAAGCAATGATGTAGATGTAGAAAGTGATGTTGTGGATTTAAAAGAAGTCATCAAAGAACAACAAAGAATATTTATTGAGAAGGACTCTGCCTCCAAAAGGTTGGTCTTTAGACTAAAAAGGATGTTCGATGATGTATACAATCGAAGTAAAGGATATGAAGCTGGAATCATCTCTCTGCAAGAAGATCTTGAAGAATCAAATAAGAAGAATGAAGGACTTGAAGCAGAAAACGTTTCTCTAAAAACAGATCTGGAAAAATCAAAAAGGAAGAATGAAGGTCTTGAAGCTGGAATCATCTATCTACAAGCAAAACTTGAAACATCAAGTAAGAAGAGTGAGGAACCTCTACAATCATTTGAAAATGAAGGACTTGAAGCAGAAATCATTTCCCTCAAAGAAGACCTGGATAAATCAAATAAGAAGAATGCAGGACTTGAAGCATAAAACATATCTCTGAAAGAAGATCTCGAAGCATCGAAGAAGAAGAATGAAGAGCTGCAACAAACATGTGAAGAAAATGAAAATTGGTTGAAAGAAGAGATTCTAAATCTGAAGGATCAAGTAGAAGATGGAAGAAGGAAAGAAGAAAGCATGACAAATAAATGTCAAGCCCTGGAGGTTGAGATAAACGTTCTCAAAGGTAAATTAGAAGAAAAGGTTAAAATTTTGAGGTTTCAAGATAGTACTAAGATTCTGGACAATATTTTGAGTAATCAAAGGTCTCCTGCTATCAAACTTGGTCTTGGTTTCCATGAAACTGTTAAAGGAGAATCTAGCTCACAAGGAAGTGCTAAAGATTCAAAGGATGTCAAAGCAAAACCTGAAGTAGTGAAAGAGACAAAAGGGCAACCAACAATTATGAATTCTCAAAGGAAATCACTCAATAATGTTGAATGCTTTAAATGTCATAATTATGGGCATGTTGCAGCAAATTGCAGGAGCAGATCATTTCAGCCTCAAACAAACAATTCCTACATAGAAAGGTACTCTGGTTTCTTCAAGGGATATTGTTTTTCATGTAACAAGTATGGACATAAAGCAGCTGATTGTAAAAGGAGGAAGATTAGAAATACTCATTATGATTCTTGTGCTTATTTCTCTGGACACATGAGATGTTATTCTTGTAACAAGTATGGACATGTAGAAAAAGAATGCAGGTTGAACAGATATGAGAAATTGGATAACTTCAAGCACACAAATAGAAAGTTCAAACAAATCTGGAAAAAGATGGAGGACCGATCAGAAACGTAGGGAATTTTGACCCTACTGCAGTCATCCGCTTCTGAAGCTTACTTCTCTGATTGATTGCAGGAATGATGTGGGATACATTATGAGATTTAGTAATGTATCGTCACAAGGGGACCAATGTGTGATGTCTCTCATGATTGATTTGATTATTCTGGTTATATGTATTTTTGACAAAGCATCTGATATGAAGAAGACAGGTACAGGAAGTACAAGTTCAGGAGGAGATGAAGGAATGTGAAAAATTTCTATGCTTCACTTTCCATACGCGGGTTCTATTAACAAAAGTCGCGTATACACGCGAGTTCCAGCAAACACAGTCGCGTATGCATTGATGATAAGAGAATTTATATGATAGCTGAAGATGAATGAGGGTTGCACAAGTTAAGAAGGAGCACTGGTCCAGGGGGAGCAGCAGGTTGAATACTAATGATTGCATTGTTGGCAATATGACTGCTTATTCTTTGGTTTGTGTGATACTCATGCTCAAATGATGATGACTTGGTATATGGTTTATTATGATGAGATTTTGAGCCCTGTTTGCTGATAAGTATCTTTTGTGCTCACACATGGATGAGTTGGATGTCGTTTGATTCAGAAATAAGAATAGATCATGTAGAGTTTGTTACTATGGTTGAGATCTTTTGCCTACATATGTTACTTCATGTTAAATCTTCAAGATGCCTTGATGATTTGTTGGTAAAAGTGTTCAGGATTCACAAACTAAAGGGGAGCCTTAGTCATTTGAAAAGGATGCTTGGATGCACAGATTCAGGGGGAGGATTAGTCTTGCTGAGTATAATGCATTGTTGGCATTATGATGGTTCTGATATATGATCTCTCTTGAGGTCTTTTTGGTATTGGTTATGAAAAGTCATATTTGTATTTTTGATGAAAAGGTCATGTTGAGACCGATGATGTAAAAATTGTAATATTCAGTCATGTAAGGACTTGTCAAATTTGTAAACCCACTTGGTTGGGTAGCTGAGTCAAATTTTGTGAACCCACTTGGTTGGGTAGCCGAGTCAAATTTGTAAACCCACTTGGTTGGGTAGTTGAGTCTCATATGTAAATCCACTAGGTTGGATATTCGATGTAAGTATGAGTCATTGGTGATAGGAATTTCATAGAGTCATGTACTTCATTGGAAAATATGTTTGAAGATTCAGCATGAACTCAGGGGGAGCTTGATCATTTCAGTATATATCAGATCTGCAGAACGCTTCTTCCACATGTGGAGAAAAGTGGGAGAGTATGTTGGTTTTTGTTCTGCCCTTTGCCCTTGATGTCAAAGGGGGAGAGTGACATGGTGTTTGAATGAAGTTGAATGAAGAGAAAGAATGGTATAAAAAACGGGGAATGTGACATGGTGTCATGGTATTCTTAATGTACCTATCTGTTGTGGTAACCAAACACCATCGTGGTTGCCATCAAGTCCAAAGGGGGAGATTGTTGGAAATATGATGCAGAGTGTTGTCCTTGATGGCAACCCACTGAATGAAGATGAAGACATGAGATAGTTGACATATGTTGTCCTTGATGGCAATCCACCTGATGAAGTTATTCTTAACCTGTTGGACTTGGTAAATGATGTAAATCTAATATGAAATGATGTTTGCTAGCAATATGATGCTAAGGGTTGTCCTTGAATGGCAAGATGATGGCAACTTACTTGATGAAGTTGTGCTTGATAGAACATATGCAGGTGAACTTCATCGATGTATCTCATGTATCTACAATGTATGCAGAAGGCAATTGAAGAAAGGAATTCGGTATGTGCTAGATCTATGATAAAGAGTATGTCTCTAGGCATAATTTTTATGGGAGAAGTCGCGTATGCACGGGAATAAACGTGCCAAGTCGCGTATGGAAAAAGCGCTCAAAAAGTGCAAAACCCCGGGGGTATCCACCATGGTATTGACCCATTGTATTGGGTAATGATTCGCCTAAATGACCCGTCGGGAATACCATCGGATGTAATGTATGGTTTTGGCTCATGGTATTGAAAAAGGGTAAACCTATATAAAGAGAAATTCATTGTGCAAAGGATGGGTCTGGGTGCAAGATGTCTGAGCTTGAATGAATACTTCTCTCTGGAGTATATCTGAATGGAAAGGGTTACAGTTGAATGAAAGATCTGAATGTATGATGCACCGATGAAGGAGTGATGAAGAAGGGGATCTAGATCTGAAATGCACTTGGTTTTTGCTAGACCTGCTTATGGAATGATTAGATCCGAGATGAGGCAAACATCTGTCTGAAGTAAAGGGTTGAATCTAAACTGAATGTCTGATCTGAAGAAGTATGCAGCTCTGTAATGGTTGAAGATCTATACGCTACTTTGTCGCAGAAGAAGCGCGTATATACGCGGCTTCGCTGAAGAGAAAGCGCGTATGCGCAATAAAATTGGCTCTGTAATTTGTACTGAAGTATACGCGGGTTTATGTGAACGGAAGCGCGTATATACGTGACATCAGAGAAAGGAAAGCGCGTATGCAAAATAGGTTTTGCTGAAGTCTGTGGTATGAAATATCTGATCTGTTTTGCTGCATTACTGCTATCTGATCTGTGTTGTCTGAATTGATAAGTATCTGTTGGTGATGTATGTTTGAGCTTAAAAGTATGGAAAGGGTCTAGTCTGAAAATATGATGAAATGTGGCCTGCAAGTGGTGTCCTAGTGGAAGCTTTGGATCCAGTGTGAAAATTGATGAAACGTGGTCCATAGAGGTGCTGAGGGTTGTAGCCTTCAGTCAGGGGGTCGTAGCTCCCTTCCAGGTGAGGCTGGTAAACGAGATCGGGGGGTCGTAGCTCCCTTCCAGGAGAGGCTGGTAAACGAGTCAGGGGGTTGGAGCTCCCTTCCAGGAGAGGCTGGTAAACGAGCGCAGGTGGGTGCCTACGTGCTGGTCAAGTCTGCACCAACACATATGTTTTAAGATGTTTTCTCTATAATAAAATATTGAAGGCTGAGCAACTGCAGCGGTGGTTTTCTCCCGACTTGGGTTTCCACCTAAAAATCCTGGTGTTCATGTGTGATGCTTTGTGTGATAGTTTATTCTGTTCTTACTGCACATGTTTACTGTTTATAGAACATCTAATGAATGAATGATGGAATGATATAAGTGAAGAACTAATGGCATAATTAGATCTCTGTGTATACGCGAGTTTTATGAAGGATATCCGCATGTATACGCTAGTTGGCTTCAGCAAAGTAGCGTATGGGTTTTAGAGCATGAAAAAGTAAAAAGTTTCAGTTTGCCCTAAATACTGATTCACCCCCCCCTCTCAGTATTTTTCCCAACAGACATAAGTAGTCAATAGGAACTTGGTGCAACTTCTAAGGGGATACAACCAGAAGCATCTGAAGACTTGGGATGAAAATTTGGTATATATACAGTATTATTATAATATATTAGTCCACACTTCTACAAGAAAGTGCCCACTTTAGACTTGTTTTTTATATTTGACACCTTTACCTTTGGATATTTCATGTGGGAAGCAAGGGGGAGTGAGGGAAGATATTACAAGAGATGCTTTGAGGGATGGAAATTTATAAATAATATTAGGCAGATCAATCTACAGGTATAGTAAACACTCCAGAAGTCATAGGAGAAGTATAAGGCTAGGCATGATAAAAAAATGATAGAGAAATCATTCAAGGTAGGATTCAGAGTATGGTTACAGTTGAACAGGGAGAGGATGCATGGGGCTACTAATAAAATCAAGGATATAAGGTATGGTCCCTTGGAGATACTAGAAAAAGTGGGTGATAATTCCTATAGACTCAATTTACCACCATATATGTGCATTTTCACAGTTGTGCATATGGAGAATTTGAAACTCTATGAGCCTTCCATGCTAGATCTAGAAGAGGAATAAGTCATACCTTTTGTGGAGGATTTCGCACCAGACGATCGGGAAGAGTTGAAAGAAGATACAGTTTTGTAGAAGAGGCCTAGAACTACAAGACATGGGAAATATGACCTTTGGAAGGTTGGGTTGAAGGGACAACTTCCAAGAAAAGATAAATGGTACACCAAAGAGAAGGTGGAGGATAAATTTCGTCACCTCATTCAGTAAAATATTTTGGGAACCAAAATCATCCCAAAATGGGGAGGTGTGATCCAAATCAGATCATTATATTTTCTGTCATCCATTTCGATGCATTTGAAGTGGAAAAAGTGGAGGAATCAACTCACAAGACTGTTTTTGCCAGCGGGACCCAGTTTGGAAAAATGGGGTCTCAAACCTTCCAGAACAATTTTGAGATATCAAGTGACATTTTTTGGGGGGTAAAACTTTGCCACATTAACAAAACACATTATTATACACACATATATATTTCCAACAACGCAAGAAGCATGTCAATCATAGTTCGTATGCAAAAGTTATGCCACTCATATGTTGACCTTCTTGTTTTCACACCTATAGCTCGGGAGGATGTCGCGTTAGCCCCCATTACTTATGGATAAGGGGATATCCACGTGTTTGTGATGTAAAATACTCTAGAATATTCTATATTGTAACTTTAGTTAAGAGTTAATGTAGTCAAAATTAACAACTAGTAGGCTATCGAGTTGTGTTATAACTGGGCCACTAGGAGGAAGAGACATTCCATTTTTTCGAGAGCATTTTGTTCCATATTTGAGAAAATATAGCCATAAAATATAGGAGTTAGAGCACAGAGAGAGGATTTGTACAATGTAGTAGCCCACACACCATGGGAATTACTTCTTTGTACATGCAGCCATATTTCCAAACATAGAAAGAGAGCGAAGCAACCTTGCCTTCGAGTTGGGTTTTCTCCCGAAAGGTTTTCCCAGAGAGCATAGATTGTGTCTCGTGTGTATGTGCTTATTTTTTCGTTCTATAGTTTTATTCATAATTTCCTTTCACATGCATGCACTAATTACAATTAAATATAGATATACTAAATTTTAATAAACTATAATAGTGTATAATTTTTAGATTTTTAATATAATATTATTAGATCTGTTGTGATGAATTGTTTGGTGGAATATCCACGCCAATTTATGGATCAATAACATATCACAAAATTGATTAAATTTTTTTATCTGTCATCAATTATAAAGCATACTAAATTGAAATCATTAACATGATCCAATTATGTAGTATGTAACATCATTTATGTCCATCGAAAGGAGTTATTGTTTGAAAATTTTCATTTTATTGGAACACTTGAATATATATAGTTGTTATGAATAAAGTGAATGAGGTACTTGCTATATTGAGTATATATCATAGCATTTTCCACTTCGTTCTCCATAAAAAATGGATGAATATATTGGGTGACAAGAAAGCATACACACAATCAATTAATTTTTTTTAGCTTTCATGACTCCATTATATCAAACAAATTCAAAATTGTGTTGTTATGACTAGAGAATAAAATGTGATCAAAATGCAGTGGATGACAGGAAATAATACCACACACGAATAACTCATGTCAATATTTAATAGTCAAATGAAGACTAAATATCATGGCTTTGTAAGATTTAGTGTTTGTAATTTTCCTGAAGACTTTTATTGGATTTTATCCAAAGCTCTCGCGTGAGTGCCAAGGAAAGATAATAGCAAATACTTTCTTTAATTGCAAGGCATAGATTCCACCAAAAAACTTTAGAAGATTTGGATATATTTAGCTATCTAAGGAATGGATTTCCTCATTATTGAGAATGAGAAGAAGAAGGAAATGGTTGATGTAATGGAGAATCGATCCAACTCAGAGAGAATCCAATAAGGAAAAAAAAGAACTATGTTGCAGAGACAAATTGTAATAGTGGAATTATTAAGAATAAGAATTATGTGAATTTTTAACGTGTGGGTTGGTTCAAGAATTATTCTTGTGAGAAGGGGAACTTCAGTGCAGAATTAAGACTTCACATGGCTCCTATAAATATTGAATATTTTTTTGGAAAGACCGAGGAGGATCCAAAGTAGATCCAATTAGAGAGTATGCAACATTCCCTATAATCATATAGCTATTACCTCACTCATAAGAAGTTACATAAGCATTGAATTTGACAGAATAAGGAAACCCGTATAACCAGTTACATTTTATCAAATCGATCCAGAACCAGTTTACCCCTTAGAAGAAGTTTTAGCACCATAGGAAAAGGAAGAAGAAAGTTTAGCACCATAGGCAAAGGTATGAGACCATCCCGAGACCAAGAGACAGTTCAAATCCCAATTTTAGATCCTAGTTCTAAAGCCAACCTAGTTAGAATGGTTAAGGTTTTTTTATCCATCATCTCTACCAAAGCTTGCAAAGTTGCGAGGGTTTTTTATCCATCCTCTCTGAAATATCTTTCAAACACGCGAGGGTTTTTTATCCACCCTCTCTTCCAGTGCTTGCAAAGCCAGACAATGCAAAAATTATTAAAAAATGGTCTCCTTACTTTAGAATCGATACAATTTGGCATTCATCTTGATAAATTACCATAAACACTAAGCATAAAAACACAGAAGAGCACAAACTTCCCCAAGCATAAAAACAAAATGAACCCTAAGCATAAAAACCCAAAAGAGCACTGAGCATTCAACTCCATAAATTACCATACACACTAATCATAAAAACACAGAAGAACACATACTTCCCTAACAATGAACCATAAGCATAAAAAAATAGAAGCGCACAGGCATTGACCTCCATAAATTACCATATACACTAAGCATAAAAACATATAACATGTTAGGGTCCTATAAGTATAGGATTCATAATTTGGAATTGACTTATGATAGTCTTGTAAATATGTACATATTTTTCCTTCTGCAATTTGTTATCCCATATTTTGTAAAAAATAAAATAAAAATAAAAATAAAAATTCAAAAAGAGGGTAAAAGTCCTAAAAGAAAAATCAAAGGACTTAGAAAAAATATAGACCCCATAAGAAAAAAGAAAAAAAACATGAAAGTGTGCAAGTCCAAATGCCACTACTTTTTACTTTGCTATTGATGATTATGGCAGAGTGTCAATAAATGCCATAATCCATGATGAGTTGAACTGCTTAAACATGACTTGTCATGATTTCAATTTTATTGTTGTATTATAGTGAATACATATTAATAAGATAGTTTAATCCTGACTAATAAGTATATAGGTAGAGAATAAAGAGGAGCTCATCAGTTTCATTTGAGCCCTCGGATGAAATAAGGTAGAAGTATATAATGTTTGTTTCTTTCAAAAGAACAAATGTTCAAGGTTTCCAGCTCAAATGCACCTGCAAAATGGAAGAAAAAAGGTTAGATTAAAGTTGGGTAGGTAGAAAGAAGTGGGAAGAAGCATGTAAATATCCATCACTGGGAAAAAATAACTAATTTCCCATCCTTTATAGTTATTCTACATTCTAGACTTTCAGTCAAAGGGGTTCAGAGCATTTCTCTAACTTATGTTGGGACTGGACCCAAGGCTCAATGACTGTTAGTTGAAATTGTTGAGTTTCTATATTAATCCCTAATTATCATTATTTACCTTACATTTCATCCATCACAGCTCAAAATATTAAGTATAGAACTCTTCTTACTTAATGATACATGAAAGCCCATTTGATTAACTCCCTCCATCATACATAGCATAAAAACCCTCAAAAACATTATATCCTAAGTAAAAGTGATGAAATTATGAATGATAAAGCCTTGCTTTAAGTTTTCACTTTTCTTAGTTATATTAGTGTATTTTTGATGTATTACGCTGTCCCTTGTCATATTAACTTCTAATTTATCTATTAAATCCCTAAAAATGACCTTTTCCTATTTAATATAATTCCTTTTATTCATTATCCCCTAAACCCACTATTATAAGCTTTTATGCCAAAGTAATTATCCACATGCGGAAATAAAAAACCCCAATTATAACCCCTTTGGCATAAAATTAGAAATATGTAAATATCCTGCCCCCCTATAGTTATTAAGCCCCCATGGTTTAATAAAATATATAATATAATACAAAAACAAATAAGTATTTGGAAGTATAAAATGAATTTGAAAAATAAAAATACTTTCAAGCTTATTCTAAAGTTTAAATTAAAATAAACTTTAAAACCCTCGCAGCCTTTTGCAAGAGCTAATATCCATGTTAATTCCCGATTTTTAAACTAAGGTTTCAATTGATTTATAGTTTTACCCTTCCCAATGTATGAAACCTCACATTTTATATCATAAATAACCCATATTAAAGCCTTTATGAATCTCGCCTCACGCGCCTCCCCAACCTTACGTATAAGCCTTTGTTTTAAACGTATATCATGCCAAAACCCACTTATATGTATAAACCCATCGAATCTATAAAATAAACTTTGGTTATAAAGAAAATCACCCAAAGGTTTTCTATTTCCATTCCGCTAGCATTGAAGTCACTCGGGCCCCACCATGATTTCCAACCACACCTTCCCTTTTAATCACAGCCGTTCACTTCGATCTCTCAGATCTAATGGCCGGAAAATATTTTGCGTTCGCAAACCAAACGTTCACCCAAATGCCAAATCTATGCAAAATGGGCAGTTTTTGTCAATCCACCTCTCGTGACATGTCACAATTTCATTGTGTCGCGTTCATTTGACATAATACAGCTTATAGCCTATAGTCCGCGTGAACACAACTTCCTATTTTCACATTCAAAAACACAAAACCACTTCCTGCTGATGATTAGACCCACATTAAATATGTATTGCAATAAATTATATCCAAGATTAAAACCTTTGGATATATTGTTTACATACTTATTTTCATATTCCCGACCGTTGAGCAAACTCTGCATCATTGTGTTAAGATCTTCGCCCAAATTACCTGTTCAAATCCCGAAAAATCCCATTTTCACCATAGATTTCTATTTTGAAGACCAGCAAAGACTTTTTCCGATTCAACTATTTGAACTAGAGCTCGAATTTGACTATTAAAGTTGCAAAAGATCTTCCAAACTTCAAAATACCTGCAACCGAGGTACTTCTCATCAATTTTAACCTACAATTTCTAAAGTTAAAACCATTTATAAGTGAAGCCAAACATGAATTAGAGAATTCATCCATATAGTTTGCCCAAAAACGCTCAAAAACAAGGCAAACCCTCGCAATTTTTTTCTAGAAATTGTTGTTCACGTAAAAGCCTTTTTAAAACCAAATTCCTCAGTTAAAGATCCCTGAAAGATCAATTCCATAGCTAGGAAAGGTTTTAAAACCTGCAGATCTCCTCAAAGACACTTTTATAGTATAGATCATTCAGAAAACCTGTGTTTTCTGTCTTATACCAGTTTTTACCCATCCCAGATTCTTGAATTCAGCAATAAAGCACCCATTAGGACTATCTTTCCCTAGGAATTTTTGAATAAACCCTCTAATTTTCAAGAAATTGAACTATTGAAATTTTTTAAATCTTGCTCTAGTTGTAAAAATGACTAAGAAACAAATGACACCCAAATCAGGGGGGTCTAGGCCTGTCAAACCTAGAGGATCCAAACCTCCTAAGTCAAAAGCATCCAAATCCATGAAATCCCCTCTTGCACTCACTGCAAAAACCACTGTGTCTATTAATCCCCTACAACCACCACTATCTACTGAAGAAATCATCCCCTTGACTGATGTGGATTATAAAATTGCAGACCCTGTGGTAGAATTCAACCTATTAGAAGTTCACAATTGGTGTTATGAAAAGTTCCTAGATAAATATGACATGCCTATCTAGGTGACAAATTTACCCGAATATGTAGTCCCAATAACACACCCTCGCCAGGACCTTGTGAAGTTATGTCAAAAACACTATGTACCAGATCAGAGAGAAATTGTGAATGTTGATAGGGAGATTATGTTTTCTATCACTGCAGAGTCTATAAATGAAATGTTACAACTACAGTTTGACCCTAAGGCAGTCCCCCTATCCATTGAAGCATTAACTGTGTTATATTTGGGATTGGATTTCCCTAAGAGATTTATGATTTTCCAGAACTTTATGCCATCTCATGTGGACATTACAAAGCTAAATCCTCCTTACTTCACTTCCAAATTTCCTGAAGGGTCCAAAAATGTGATATCAATGCTATCTTTCATACTAGGATACTTCATAGATGAATTCACTGATGAATCCATCCTTACTTTTTTATCTACTTTATCTCCCGGTTAGCCTCTTGCTATGATATTTGACTATGCCAAGTTTATAGCTGATTATATCCATCATCAATTGACCAAGTTTCCCACTGAAGGGGTGTTCAGATATTCATCATACTTATTTCACTTGTTCTTGTATTTTCAATCTGACAAGTTTCCAGTTGCATCACAAAAAATGGACATAGAGGGCCAGCCTCTATCCATTGTTTTCTGGACCACCTTACTGAGGAAAGAAAGCACTGATTTTAGTTTTATAGAATTTTTAGATCTGTTTCTCCAACCAGAAATGAGTTTATTATATAAAGCAGAGTAGCCTAGGATAATTGAGGACATGAAGAGAATATTGCAATTATCAAAATAATGCAAGATGGGAGACTGGTATTTGTATGAAAAGCACACAGAATTGAGGATCTTTGGATCAAATCTATTGCCTTACAAATTGACAAAGTGTTTGACTATCAGAGTCTTTGCATTAGAATGCTTAAGACATGTTTTAAACTCTGATTCCATTAATTTCATGGCTTCTAAAAATAAAAATCAGTTCAAGTTGAAAAATCAGATTGGTCCTTTTATTGTATATAACAGAAATTTTGAAAAGGAAATACATAAAATATTATTAGAGTTAAAATTTCAAGAAATCTTCCCTTGGAATTATGACCCTCAAGGCATTCTCAACAATATAAGGGTCAACTGCAAACTGCCTCCTTTCATACATGAGCCCAAGCCAGAGATTGAAAAAATTTCAAATCAGACAGAATGGGTAGAAATCACATTGATAGATACAGTCATCAATGCAGAGCCAACGAAAAATATGGATTTACACAAACTATGGTAGTTGCAAAGCTGACTGAAAACTCTGCTAAAATAGGCAGAAATGAGGGAACCTATACAGCTGAAACCACCAAAGATACTAAATTCAAGTTGATTTACAATAAAAGGCTCAAATTCAGTTCCATAGGGAAAAAAAAAGCCATTGATGTTGAGGATACAAATGAGCCTGAGGTAAACAATGATGAGGTTACAGTAATAATAAAAGAGACTCTTGCAGACATACAAAAGATCAAACAACGGGTGAACATGATACTCAGATGATTAAAAGACAGAAAAACATGGAGGCTTCTTCCTCACACACAATGGAGGAAAAATACCTAGACATCAAAGAAAGATACAAGCAAATCAAACAAAAGAATGAAGAGATCAAAAGTGAGATTTACTCTCAATTTCTTAAACAGAAGCTAGGGAATCATAACAGGTTACTTAGTGCCTTTGATTATACAAAGAACAAGATGATCATGTCTTTTCTACAACCAACTACTCCAACTCCAAAAACAGTGGCTGATTACAAGAAGACATAATTTGAAATAGATGCTGAAAGTATTCATGAACTTGACCAGATAGAATTTCATAGGCACAAATCATAAATGCTATATTCAACAGTTGTGACAAAGGCCATGAGTCTTACAAAATTGCAAAATACAGTTTTGAATTTGTAGGATCATATGAAACTCGATAAGGCATCCATTTATGCCAAAGATCTAAGGATTAAGTCCTTAGAAGACTTAGTGTTGCAGGTGGGAGTTGATCCTTCAGATATTCAAGCTGCTTAAATACTGATTAAAAAGAAAAATGAAGACATTGCTGCTTTGAGGAAACAACTGAAGTTTCCTCAAAGTGAGCACCCTCAAAATAAAGAAATTCTTCAAGAACAGACAGAGAAAGAAGACATGATGTAGTTGATTCTCAAACTAACTGCTCAAATAAAAGAAATGGAAACACAATTGGATCAACTTGTGAAAGAGAAAGAAACTACCAAAGAAGTTGAAGATCTAATTATTCCCATAGTCATACCAGTAATTACCATAGCTATAGCCTCTACATTGGGAGAAAAATTAGCACCTAATGTGCCATTGGCAACTACAGTGCTAGTGCATTCAGCTACAACATCAGCAACAGATTCTTCAACCACACAGGTACAACACATAGATGATGTCGTGCATATATTAAAGGCTATGGAGGAATTGTCACTAAAAAACAATGAAATTGATAGTTTGAAGAAAATGATTCAGAATATGGAAGTCCCCAACAAAGCAGCATTAATCAATGCCAATAATTATGAGAAAATGGCCAAAAGACTTGAAGAGAAAATCAAAATCCTACAAAAAGACTTGAGTTTCACTGCACAAATTTCTTACATAAGAAATTACATTTGGACCAATATAATTGATGCCATTCATCTCCAATGGCCATCAATTCAAATTATCTATGAACAAAGAGACTTGCTCGAAGTAGCCCAAGTTGAAATTAAAAAGACAAAAGAAGAACTAGCAGATAAACCAGCACAAGCATTGAAGCTAATCACTTTCTTGAATAGTAAAAAAAGAACATAGCTAGAGGAATTACAGGTATATGATAGGATAGAGACCATTTTGCATATCAAGAAGGTTTTGAGAAAGAGAAATCTAATGAACACTTTAGAGGAAAAGTGTGATGCTATGAATATTTCAATAACCAAGTTCTTAACAAAATACAATATGCTAAGACAAGCCGGTATTCCAGATATTCATGTCTTCAATGAGACGTTGATGAATAAAAAAGAGTATGACAAGAAGATAAGGGATTATGAAAAAGAACAAGTCAACAAGCCACTGCCACAGGTCTCTCCCACAGGAAATTTTGTTCTTCAATATATTGAAGACTTGTTTTTTCTTCAAAATGAGATCAAGCATCTTTTTATCTTTAAGCCTAATTTTGACAAGTACACAAATGCTGATGAAAACATCCGGAAACTCAAATATGTAAAAATACCAAATGCAGAACAATGAAAGGCTTTTACAGATTTAATGTAGCAGTGAAAGGGAAGGACAATGAAGAAAACTACTTCAGAAACAATCAATCAGAAAATGAAATAAATAAAACAATCAACTGATTTTTTATTGATGGCAGTTTTCTTTTTACAGTAGTAAAAGAGTAAAAAATAACAGTCAAATTGTATTAGGCTCAAAGGGATAGCGTTAAAGTGTATAAGAAGAAAGAGTATAAGTGAAGGGTAGCCCAAACAAAGATATTTCATAAGCAGCCAGTCAGTAGGACAACTTACCAATAAAGGCTCCTTGATTAGATTAAGTTGTTCTATATATTTTGGATAAGAGGACAACATGCTAGTTGTTAAGCAGCTGTCCCTCTTATTTTGTAAAGATACTTGGTATTTCCTAAATATATTCCTACATCTCTCTAGGATATTTGTAAACAATAATTTGTATAAATACTTCACTCTTAGGAGTATTATGTGTGGAATAAAATTGCTAAGATTACTATAGACTTTTTTCTAATACATTGGAGGCTTACATGTGTTGATTTTGAAGTAGCAGACTGGACAAAGCAAATTGGACATCATAATTCATGATTCTCACGATAAGTTAAAAAGTAAAGTGCATCTATCTTCTCATTGTTTATTTTCCTGAGTTCCACTCATTTCATTATGTGTTTTTTCTTTCTTAATGAGTAACTAGGAATATTACTTCAGGACTATCTTATGGATCCCTGTCTTAACTAAGTTACCATTTAAATGTTTTCAACTGATTTCTGGTGTTAGGAATTATTAACTGCTCCTACTCCCGTTTGAATCCTGCCTCCTTCCTCTATTGTCCGGATCAAAGGATCCTTCATTGCCCTTTGTCCTGACTACACCATTTCATCAAAAACCTTTTACCCAAAGCTCTGAGGGTTATCTATCTTGCCCTGATTATATTTGCATCCTTTCGACCTTGCCTTCTAGTACTGCTATCTAGACTTAGACTCCATTAGCCCAATGGTCAAGTAGATTTCTCCCTAGTTTACCTTTAAGTGATTTTTTCCCACCAAACCAATTCGAAACCAAAACCAATTGTTCTATCATAACTAGCCTAAAACACTAAGCAAAAACAAAGTTAAATCATAAAGAGAGAGCCCTCTCTGAAATTTAGGAAGGCTAGATCCTAGATTTCCAAAGTAGGTTTCTGGTTACCCCTAGTGTTCTTTGACTAAAAACTCAAATCCCAAAACTTAACGAATTACTAGGGTGATGACAGAACACAAACTTCCCTAAGCATTAAAACACAATGAACCCTAAGCATAAAAACACAGAAGAGCACAAAATTTGTGTGGTTTGAATGTGTTAAAAAGCAAAGAGTTAATAGCTGGTACGAATGAAATCTTACCGGCCAACCATCGACGAAGCCACCAAGCCGCACAAACCTCACTACATCATTGTTGAAGATGTCGACCCCCTACCATACATCACCTGCAAACCCAACCGAGCTTACTTGCAACACAAATCACAAAATTGTCAAACAAAAATAGTGAGAAAACCATCAACCCAAGCAAATTTGCATGAAAAATTCATCGAACTGACCATTTACCCTCGAAAAAATCCACTGGAGCGTGAAACCTATATCTCCATTTTTGAACCGACTGAAATCTGGGCCTCGATCAAACACACACAACCCAACCAAGCACTAGTGTAGCATGGAAATAGAGCAACGAGGCGGAACAAACATAATCTTGAACCACAACAAGAGAACCCCTATAGCCCCCACAAACCACTTCACTTAGCACACAAACGGATTCCCTCAACAAAGAAACTAGTTGAGCGTGATGAACGAGCGTTGGGTGTCCAACATCATGGTGTCGACTACGCAAAAGTCAGTGTAGTAGAACATCAAAACTTTTGCCCCAATAAAAATAAATCTGTGCTAACGAGAGACTATACCCTAAACCGTAAATCACAACAAAAAACACGTGAAATGAGATACGAGTTAATTCCCGAGCTACTGTGATAGGTGGGTCTCCCAGTTGGCAACGTGTCGTACATGCGAATAAAAGCTAACATGGTCTATATCCTATGTGGCAGGGAGAGCACCCAACAGCTCGCATCCCTCCCTTACCATACTAAACTAAAGAGCAACTCTTTGCGCAATAATGAACTAGAGAGCACCTCTTTATGCAATAATGAACTAGAGAGCACCTCTTTGCGCAATAATGCCTCAAACTCTCAAATAATTTAATTATATATTTTTTAATTTATAAGAAGTTTGTTTTTAAAAAATGTACAAGTGTAGATTTATAGGTGAGAGGGTGTGTTTTTAAAGAATGTGTAGTAGAAAGATCATTAATCAAATATTAATTTAATTATTTATTAATATTTTTTAGATATTTATATATAAACAAAATATTTTGAGATGGATAAGAATGAAAAAATTATGATATTTGTTGGAGTTTTAAAATCAAATAAATTTTTATTATAAATTTATTTTTTTATATTAATATAAATATTATTTATTAATATTATTAAATTTAAATTTAAATATGAATATTTTAATTTAATTATTACAATTTTTTTTTTTTAAGCTTAGGTGGTACCTTCGATTTTCTATTAATAAATTTGGGCAAAAGATACAAAACTAGACCTCAACCTGCCCACAGGAAACCAGGTATTTTGGCCATCTGAGTTCGAAATAAGTCAACCAGAACATAAAAAGTCTTAATAACAGAAACCAAATCTATCTATACTGGATATCGTGCAGAAACCATATCATGGACAAAAAGAAAGCAACATTAGAACCGACAACAGAAAATGCAACAAGAAACTAGAGAATTTTAGTCTTCCTCAGAGTCAACAGGTGCTGGAGCTTTGGCAGAAGCTCCAGATAGCTCAACAGGGACCTGTTGTAGCGCTTTAAGCTCTTTCTCCAATCTTCCAAGTCTCGTATACTGATGCAACTGGCGTAAATTGATTTCTTGGACATTCCTGTTAGTATCCACCAGGGTTGACTCCAACTTTGACTCCACCTTTGTCTCCAATATAGACATAATCGATTTGGCAAGAAGACATTTAATTATCCAATAAGTGCGAACAGATTGCTGAAACAGAGATGTGCGACCCCGGGTATGCCCAGGATCCGGAGTCACAGTTTTCATATCTTCAAAATCCATGTCATCCTGCAAGTCATTATTATCCAGGATCTCAGATTCCCAGCCATAGATGTGACCACGAACATAATTAGGAATGTCATTCATAAAGGTTTGGACCAGAGGTTCAAGGTGCTGCTAAGTCGTCTTTCGACCACATTTCCCATGTGTTTCAGAAGAGGACTGTTTTCCCTTCCCCCCATTGGGCTTTCGGCCGCGCTTTACCATTGGAGAAAATACTGAAAAATCTGTTAAAACTTCCACCCATAGAAGAAGAGGATTCAACCGCACAGATACCATATAGAGAACACCATAATGAATATCACCATTTTCCAGGTCCGCTACTGAAATAAAGCGCAGAGATAAATGCCCCGCATGGACAGAAGAACATTGGAACATAACCAAACAAAGCTGAGAAATAGGCCGCAGAGAAGAATTGCCATCAGAACGCAGTAAGAAACAGGGGGAGATAAGCAGCCATATCAGAAACCCGACACCAAAGGTAGGCCAATAGAAGGGGCTGAGACAACCCATACCAAGATGCATGCAGGTACCAAAGGTAACCCAGAAGGGGGCAAGGTAGAAAAGCAAACCCCAGGTGAAAAATGAGGTGAAGCAAGGGTGACAAAAATGACCATTCTCCCAAAAACCCGAATGTGAAACCAGGGCATGGGTTGCCTGACCAGTAGCAGAGCAATTACCATAACCCGAATCGCGAACACTATGCATGCAACTTAACAGGAAACCCAAAGAGTAGACCAGGCTCATAATAGCTGAACCATGCCAAATACGAAATTGCGCAAAATACAAGAGATACTCGGGTCAGGGGTGAAAAACAGGAACAAAATAAGACTAGCAAGCTGTAACATACAAGACAAAGCAAATACAAAGTGAATAAACTAGATGCATTGACGAACTTCATAACCCAGCTGCATGAAATCAAACCAGAAGCGACCATACCACCATTCCCACAAATCTTGTAAAAAAACCATGAGATAAATCCGCAGACGAAAGGAGAGAAAATACGTGAATTGAAAGGTTAGAAGCGGAGATAAATACCATAGCTGAGAGAGCTCCGTCACCCTGAAACCATGGCAATCACCACTACTACATGCGCGAGCAACCTCAGGAACGAAAAGCCAAACGGAACAAGTAACAATGAAAAGGCAAACATCATTGCAAACCTTAACCTCGCACCCATGGAACGGTTTCCAAAACACGACTGACAACCGAGCTGGTTGATCCATCTGGAGGCTCTAGGAAACACAAATAATTTAAGAGCAGGCGTGCTAGACGTCCCTTCAGTTAACTCCTCGCATCAGTTGCATGCACCCACCACGTGGTAGGCATACATATTTCGCAAACCCTCCACCACGTCGGTGTATAATGACCATGTTAACACGATCGGACGGAGTTCCCGTGTGAGGCCTTTTGCGTTGTAAGGCGTGCTCTGTTCGAGGTACATGACATATGAAGCAGGAAGTAATCTGATCCAGAGAATTACAGCCCAAATTCTTTGTAAGAATGGTATGAAGATCAGGCATTGTCTGCAGCAACTCCCAATGCCATGGCCAATCCAAATGACCATCAACATTTTGGAAAGCCCAATTCGCAAGATAATCAACCACCTGGTTGCCTTGCCGTCGCACATGCACAGGTATGACATACTCGACTTGCCTGATTTATTGTTGAATTTCTTGTATCAATCTGGCTATTTGCCAGCTCTTAGGAATTGACTCCCAATTCATTCCGTGAAGAAGTTTTTTAAGAATGCCAGTAACCATGGCAGAATCACCTTCAATTTCAAGCCTGTTATAATGTTCACGTTGAGCAATAGCAAGTCCTAATTTCACAGCGGAAAGTTCCGCTTCATTGTTTGTAGAGTGCCCTAGGTCAATTGCAAAAATCGGGAGAGTTGTTCCTGAACAATCTCAAAATAATCCACCAACGCCTGCCTGTCCAGGATTCCCCTTGGATGCGCCATCATAATTAAATTTAAGAAATCTAGACTATGGTCGAACAAAAGTAGTTCTAACATGATAGGGTAACAACACTTGTTTCCAGCAGGAAGGTGCAACCATCTCTTCTACCAGATTTAACTGTTGAAGGATGCGACATTCCTGAGTGGAAACCATCCAATCATCATGATCCCATTTTTCAACCAAAATGGTTTCACGGATTCCTTGCTTAGTAACGGACCATATATCTTCAAAATTAAGTTTGTAGTCTTGAAAGATCCTGTGATTTCGTTCTTTCCATTGTGTCCAGAGGAGAAAAACAACTACCAACACCCATGCTCTGTTCACTACAGGGCTTTTGTATCCCCCTTTCCTCCAGTTTGCAATGGTTTGGGGAAAACTATTATCATGACGGTCAGTTTGTTGGAATAAGCGATGAAGGTTAAGCCATAACCGTTCCATCTCGGGACAAGTATTCAACAGATGCTCCATTGTTTCAGTAGAGGCTTCACACATAACGCACTTATATGGGCCATGCATTCCTCTCTTCTGGAGTTGATCCCATGTCAGAATCCTCCCATGCCCCACCAACCATAAGAAATTCTCTATTTTCGACCAATGCTTAGTAGCCCAGATCTTGTTCCACAATCGATTATCTGGGATATCCAATTGTTGCGCTAGCAGTTGATAGGCATCCTGAATCGAAAACATGCCCCGTGGCCGATAACCCCAACGCAAAATATCAGAACCCTCCTGTATAGGGATTTTCCTTGTCTGGAGTTCGTTGGCAAAATTTTCCCATTTTTGTGTGTCTGGAGCCTATTGCCAATGACCCTTGTGTTTCCATTTCCTCCAGAAGGAGTCAGGCTGATCATCCCAATAATGGTGAACTGCCAAACAGCGAGGGTTTCGAGTAAACAAAAATATTTCTGCCAAGTCCAGTCGGGTGAAAAAATTCTCCAGTTGCTGCCATGAGTCCTACCAAAATCCTGCGTGAGTACCATCTCGAACCTCCCAGAAACTATGCTGCCTGATAAGATGTCTATTGGCAGAGGCAAGGTTCCATATCCCGAAACCTTTTTCAATAGTAGGGTAATTTAGCCACTCTTTAACCATTAGGGCCATATGATACTCCTAGCCCAAATAGTCTGCCATAATGCCACTCCGCCTTGTAGCCACCTCCACCATAACTTAGCACCCATGACCTGATTAAGAGTATAGGGGTCCCGCAGACCAAGCCCCCCTTTTGATTTAGGTAAAGTAAGCTTATCCCATGATAACAAGGCCCATTTCTTCTTTTCCTGGGCACCTTGCCATAAAAATTTCTTATATAGGCTAACTAGATCTTCACAAGTTTTTTTAGGACAAGCCATGCTCGACAATTGGTAGATAGGGAGGGCTTGGAGAACAACACGAAGAATAATAACCCGACTTGGCAAGTTTAAGGCTCGAAAGGACCAATTGAGAATGCATTTCTGAATTCTGTTCAAAAGAGCTTTCCAATAATTGGTTCTGACCACATTTTCTGACAGAGGTATTCCAAGATATTTGGAAGGGAATACTCCTCCCAGTGTAAAACCAAGGGTTCGGGTGAGAAAGCGCTGAGATTGAGGGGCCGTATTAAAAAGGAAAACATTGGATTTTCCTTTGTTAACCATGATTCCTGAAGCCTGCATAAATGTGGTTAAAATATCCAAAACCTCTTTGCATTCACGAAGAGTGGCTTGGCAAAAAAGTTTAATATCGTCAAAAAATTGTTGATACGACAAAGTCAAATGAAGGCCCCATAAATTAAGCCCTTTAACCTCGCCAGCCATAACTTTCTATTTAATAAGTCTACCTAGACCCTCCGCTGCTAAGATGAAAAGTAAGGGTGATAGGGTATCACCCTGCCGGAGACCTCTAGAAGCAGGAAAGTAGTGCGAAGGATAGTCGTTTAATAAAATAGAGAAGTGAGCAGAGGAAATTGTGGACATCACCCACTGAACCCACCGAAGATCAAATCCAAAAGACAATAAAACATGCTGAAGATAATTCCAGTTAAGACTATCATAAGCTTTGGCAAAGTCCAACTTAATCAACATACCTTTAGCTTTAAGATGTCGAAGAGAATGGATAGCCTCTTGAGTAGTGATAATACCATCAAGAATTTATCGGCCCTTGACAAACCCTGTTTGTTCAGGTGAGATCAGAGTTGGCAGAATAGGCTTCAAATGATTCACCATAATTGTGGACAGGATTTTATAGATGATGTTACATAAAGAAATTGGGCGGAAACTCGAAGGGGTATCACATTTCTCCGTTTTCGGAATCAAAGTGAGGAAGGTAGGATTTAAACCTTGGAATACCTGGCGGAGGTGGTGTGACTCCTCAGCTATATCTACAATCTCCTGACCCAATAAGTGCCAGGGTGCTTGATAAAACTCAACAGTAAAGCCGTCGGGACCAGGCGCTTTATTTTGAGGCATTTCCTTAACAATATCCTCAACTTCAGCCATAGTAATTTTCCGGAGCAGAGCTAAGTTTTGATCACAAGTCACCAACTTAGGAATGACAACAGAAACCCGAGCAATAGCATCCGACCTATTCTGATTAGGTTCCGAAAGGATTTCTGAGAAATGATTAACAAGTTCATGTTCCATAACCTCATGCTCAACTATCTGATTCCCTTCCGCCATTTTGAGAGAAAAAATCTGATTATGTTGCCTGCGCTGAATCATAACGTTATGGAAAAAACTCGTATTTTTTTCTCCTTCCCGGAGCCAACGGATCCGAGATTTTTGTTTCCATAACAGCTCCTCTTGCATTCATCGTTCTTCCAGTTGACTGAGAACCCGCCCCTCTTCTCGAATAAGTTCCTCTATCTGTCTTGTTAAAATCATTTAATGTTGAATTTGGTGCATATGCCCTTCCAGTTTATGCTTCTCTTTATTAATGTTTCCAAATTCCGTCTTATTCCATTTTTTGATTTTTTTCTTTAAGTCCTTTAGCTTCAATTGAAATGTGTGCATGTGGTTCTGGCCAGTCAGTCGACTCCCCTCCCACTAGCCACGAACTTTCTAGAGGAAAGAGGCGTCACATAGCCAAAAACCTTCAAAGCGAAAGGGTCGTTTGTTTTATTGTTTTTTGATATCCACCTCCAAACGAATAGGCCAATGATCCGAACCAAAGTAGGGCACAATAGATGCTTTGTAAAAAATATCCAGTAATATTTTTTTTTAATCTAGATTTTAATTTTGAATCTCTTGCTTTACATATAACTTCATAATAAGTGATCTTCAATTAAGCTACACCCCATAAGCATATTTATTTAAGATATTATTATAAAACAAATATTGAATTTTATTTTTTTAATTATTAGATTAAAAAATATAAATTTTAATTTTAATAATTATATTTATTCAAAATATTATTATAAAACAAATATTGAATTTAATTATTTTAACCAATGTTGATTTATTTTAAACTTGATTTTATTTCTTAATTTGTAAATATTTTTATAATTTAATTATATAACATGTATTAATTACTTTGTAATATATATATATATATATATATATATTTATATTTATTTGTTTATTTATTTATTTATTTTTTTGTTGTTTAAAAAGGAGCCAACTTGTATTATTATTTTTTAAGTAACTTCCGGTTAATTCATTTATTCTTCACAACTACCAGAGTTGTATTGCACCCTCTACTCTTGATATAATATAAAATTACAAAATAAACATGATATTCTAATAATTCAATACATTGTTAATGACAAGGCATTTGGTACACTATGTTATTGTTGTCCACTAACCATATCATTCATAATTGGTACTCATTAAAAATTTAATATATTAATATATAGAAGTCCAATATATTAGAGTATAATTACTTTATAGCAATTGTAACATACAATGATGATGGTGTTTGGGTTTTGATTAGGTTTCATATTAATTAATTTATGTGTAATTTAATATACTAATTGTGTTTAGGTTATATTTTTGGGTGTTTTTCCATTTTTTAACTAGACTTTTAAACCCCAAAAAATCTTAAAAACTAAGTATGGTGTTTATTTGATGTTTAAAGTAGTTTAATAATCAAAAAATTTGCTAAAAATGTGTTGTGTGGTCCTAATATGGTAAAAAATGGTGTTGTGGACCTGCACGAGTAAAACAAATCTCATTAGGAATGCATGAGCATTTCTAAGAACATGTTTGTATTAGTAAGAATGTGTGCATGTTTCTATAAAAACACATGCATGTTCCTTAGCCATGCCAAGTCAACCTGGTTATCAGCTCAAGCCTTGTCAACACTAGATTCCAAGGCATACATTGTGCATTCCTACGGGCATGCTTTAGTCTAGCCCCATTACCACTTTTCACACCGTCATTTTCTTGCTAGTGCCCAACAACATAAATAATTAAGAAACAATGTAAACGACCAAATTAACAACATTGTGAATGAAAATATAATGTACCCTAGGTAAAACATAGTTAGCACTTGAATAACAAGGGGGGGTCTACCTCCTTAGATGAGACAATGGTGCAAGTTTCACCATTGCCTCACACACACAAAATAGAAATGGAACAAGTACTACCAATCTTTTTAATTTATTACACAATTACAACAATCTTCTCTCCATTTATTTATTCATTCCCCCCTAGCTAGGGTGTTGCAATAATGTGATTTTATGGTGTTGTTGCAAGATAAAAGTGTTGCAATAACACAAAGGTGTTCTCCAAATCGTTTATTGTCGTCTCCAAGGGTACTAGTATGAGTCTATCTAAAGTATTTCTCATAAATTCTCATTAGTGCGCATAAAAAGTAGATTATTTCCTTAATATATAAGAATGAACATTAAAAGTGACATAATGCTAGAAATGTTGTACCTTGCTAAAAAATGCATTGTTGTGAGCAAATGAGTTATAAGATGGTATAGTGATAGGAAAAGGGTATTCAAAGGATGATGAATTGATGCTAAAAGCATGTCAATTTGGGCTTATGTGACCTTAATTGCAATATGATGATTCAAGTAGACCCTCTAGTTGCTTCACCCACACAAAGGCTTTCAATTCTTAATACTTCTCGAACAACAAATAATGATGAACATGCATGGTCTTATGTTTGAAATCGAAAGGGATCTAGGTAGGCCAAAAGGCTAACCCCAAAGATATGATTGACATTAACAAGAGGTAAGCTATAACAAGGTATAGAAAGGCATACAACTCTCTCTCCTTCATTGTTGTTGCATTCTTATAAGAGAGTTAAATAAATTATGTTAATGGTCAACTTGAATGCCAACTTACCTTTTGTAAATAGTTAATTCCACTTAAATATGTGAAAATAGACAACCTTTTCAATGTTCACAGTTCAATGTTAATAGTAACCTAGAATAAGAATAAGATGTAATACATATAAAAAGTGTTATCAACTACATTCTTTTCACAAAACTACATTTGTGATTACCAAAAACTATCAACAATACACTAAGGCAAGGTTAAAGGTTATTTATGACAATTAATCAACAACTCAAAGGTAGTTGAGAAAACATTATAAAGTGGGTTTTTAGTCATCAATGCAAAGTGACAACAACTCAGAGATAGTTAAGAAAACATTATAAAGTGGGTTTTTAGTCATCAATGGAAAGTAACAATGTAGTGTCTGTGTCATCTATATGGCTGTGCATTTGAAATTTGAATGAATTTGTTGAAATTCACATAATTTTGTAGACAGTGATAGTTTGTAGTCATCAATACAAAGTGACAATGTAGTGTCTCTGTTATCTATATAACTGTGAATTTTGAAATTTGAATGAATCTATTGAAATTTACATAATTTTGTAGACAGTGATAGTTCATTGATAAATGATGTAAGAAACCATGAAAATCCCATTAAAAAATAATTAAAGTACCAAATGGGAATCATACCAATTAATATTTAAATCTCCAGGACATTATAATAAGTACTTTGGCAACTCCAGGACTCTGGAAAAGGTTGCTCGTGTGGGGTTCAGCCAAATCCCAAAACAAAAACAGACTGCTAAACAGTGCTACGGACCTGTTTTGCAACTTCTTGTACTTTCTGTCAGTTTTATTGAATAAACCAAATTCTATGGACTAGATTTAAATAGTATGGACTAGAGTTGGAATAGTATCTACCAACTCTAAAATTTAAACAAAATTTAAATCTGTAAATATATTCTATCCAACAACATTAATAAAACTATAACCTGAAAAATATATATCACCGTTCCCCAACCTATTGTAGTTTCTTGCTCATTGTCACGCCTGTTGTACATTTTCCTGCGTTGTCACTTTTATTGAACAAACCAAATTCTACAGTTCTTTGGATAAGCGGTAGGAACTTGGAAGCCAGACGCATTGAAGGCTGCCATTGTCTTGTTTTCTATTTTTAATAAATGTGACCATGTAAGGTGCACATACGGGAGAGGCTATCAACTAGGTTGCAGAATTTTCAACATCAACACTTTGTCGGTTGGATGTATATCCATATAGTTATGTTATTTAAATATTTTGATTTCATCAAGGTGCGTCAAAATAAAAATATATTAAATAAAAAAATAAAATTATTAATTATAATTTTTAATAATTAAATCATTTTAGATTTAAATAAATGTTTTTAGGATTAATTATATAATAATGTGATTATTTTGAAAGACATTTATCTACTTCATGGATCACAAAAATATTTGTTCTAACATCTTAGATCTATCTAAGATAGATCTATCAAGCCCTTAGAGAATCAAATATTTTAAGGTGTTAACATTTCTTCAAGTTTTGCACTCACAAAAGAGGTTTGTACCTTGATTATTAATTAAAGCATTTTGACAAGGTCAAATTGCATAAAAATAAAAATAAAATAAAACAAAATAAAATAAAATTAATAATTAAACCAAATAGAGGTTTACACAAATTTGCCTCTAAACACTTATAGATCATGAGTTAAGATGAATCTAGAATAGTAAATAGATTTGTGTTGAGATTTATGAAAGGTTCATGAAATTGCATTTAAATAATTAAGATAAAATATTTACTTAGAGTATAATTTGAGTGAGTTTAATAGTTAAGAGTATGTGTTTCATAATCTAAAGGATGGTAGAGTATGTGCACCTAACTAAACACGAATTGGGAATATTGATATTAATATTAAAATCCATACTTGGAGACATGACCTTACATTCAAAGTACAAAAATGAAGTTTTTATTATAGATAGGCCTTTCTAAGATGGACATAAAAAATTCTCTAGTTGCATCTCATGCAAAACTAATTAGCTTTGATAAATGAACTTTAAAAAAAAATTCATATATCTTAATATATTTAAAATATAGGAAAACTAAATAGGAGAAAGGGGATAAGCATTAGTGCCTAGTAAGACTCATCAACAAGGGGGGCATTCAAATTTGAAAGACATGTCATGGCCATAGAGGATGAGTGAACCCCACCTTGAGTGTGTTGGCTTACAAACACTTGAAATCTTAACAATTGATGTCAAAGTCACTTTTTGTTGCACCAATAATTCCATGGAAATAGTCAAAGTTGACACATTTTGACTTTGCTAAAGTTGGAGATGTAGTAAAGCTTGCTATAGTGGTGCTATGACCTTGGCTCAAGATTCCCATGAACTAGTTTTGACATGCATCCAATGACAACACCTTACAAGAGGATAACCAACACCACTTCATAAAAGAAACTGAACCTTCCAAGAAAAAAAATACAATGTCTCACTACAGTGAAACTAAGGAAAACTCGTTTTCATCTAAAAAACTATAAAACTCTCAACATTAGAAAAACAATGCTGAAAGCTAATAATCACACCCTCACTCAAACATAAGAGAGAAGAGAAAAATAAAATAAGAAAAACATAAGAAAACCCAAATTTCCAAACCACAACCTAGCATTGCAAAATCCAAAATCAACACAATCCACATCGAAATAGAAAAATCATCCTTCAAAAATCAACATTAAAAAAAAACATAGTTGTACAAAAAGATAAGATTCATGTCAATCCCAACATACTACCAAAACCCAAACTATTCATCCCAATTAAGACTAAAGCATCCCAAATTAGACAATCCCCTTGTAATAAAAAATTATAGTAAAACCAAACACCACGATTCCCTCGTAAAACCCGTGCTAAGAGATAATCACCACTCTTATAAAACATAATCCATATGAATCGCAAAACCATAAATTTAAAGCCTTACGGATGCCATGAAGCAAAGTCATGATTCCTTGGAGTGGAGATTTATTAACGAACTCACCCAATAGCTCACATCATGCATTATCCAAATCATAAATCTCTTGGATTCCGAAAAATCTCCCACTCTCACCTTCTAACTGAATGGATAGACATCACATCACCTCGTTTTATTTATAGATAAGTACATTTAAAAATTAAGTTTATTTATTCATTAATTTATTTTTTAATTTTAATAAATAAATTTTAAAAAGTATATATAATTTAGATAATTAGATAATAAGTGTTTTTTAAAAGTATTTTATGATAAAAAATGTCAAAAATTCTAAATTTCATAGGCATAAATCCAATCATAATAAAATTGGTAGAGCATAAATGTAATTTTTAAATGATTTTTGTGACTTACATATTTTTAATCATGATTTTTTAAATCATAAATTAATCTCATATATTTATGAACAAACTAAAAATCTAAAAAAATATTATATATAATTTAAATGAAATATATATTTCGTAAGAGGATAATGAAATATATTTTTATTTATTTATAGAGATAATCAAATATATTTTTTGTTTATTTACAAGGTATAGTAAGTAAATAAATGTAATGTATGTAAACATTATTAATCCTAATATTAATATTAATATTATTATTAATTCTAATATTCACATGAATATATTATAATATTAATATTATTATATTTAATAAATTTGGATCACTTAGGTTGGTATTTGAGTACACTATATGCATTCTCTATCTCAAATTTTCTTCCTCTTAACTGTTGGACCGCCCAACCATAAGTAAGGCGATTACGTCCTCGACTTCCCCCATGCTCCTCTCCAGAGCCTTAAACAATAGACATTTGTTTTATAGGGAAGATATGCCTCAGGATTTTCTAATCCAGTCTACTTCTCTGGGTCTAGAGCTCGACTGGCCTCTTACTAGATCTGGACAACTCTCCATGCCTACAAATCATTGCAGTTGTTACCCTTCATCTCTCTCTGAACAAAACCCCTTGCCCACTTCAAGATTTTTCCTTTATCCTTTTATGGGAAGTAACTGTCAGAAGTGTCTCTATTTACTTTTACTCTAGAATCTTGGAAACATTCACCATTTAGTTAATTTCTTTTCACTCAAGTTAATTATCCATTTTCCTGTTATTATAAATAAATTCATTTTCTACTAACGAATACCACATTTGTTAGTTAGTTATATTAAAGAAAAAAATTAATGTATCATAAAGTCTATTTATCATAGTTAATCATAAACGGGTTGTTACATCTTCCCCCTCTAATGTAAACATTGTCCTTGGTGTTTTCTTAATCTATCAGAAACCGCTTAGGGTATGCCTCTCGCATGAAATTTTCATCCTCCCAGGTAGCCTCCTCTTGGCTAAAGTGCCTCCACTTCACCTTAACCTGAGGGATGACTTGCCTCTAGAGCATTATTTATCTCTGACCGAGAATATGCCGAGGCTCTACCAGGAACTTGTTATCCAGTTCTACCTACATTAGCACAAAATAATTTCAGTTAGTTCCAGCGAAAACCTTTCATTTTTAGTAACTCATAATGTAATAAGGGCTTACATGTATGTTTTTACAATGTATCACATGTTCTGGTCATGTATATATCATTTTAATAGTGATACATGGAACACATTCTGCACCCTTATATGGTTAGGTAAAGCTAGTTGGTAAGCTATTGGTATAATCCGTTCCAAAATCCCCTCGCGGACAGATTCAATCCCTCTAGCCCTAGATATATAAATTTAACACAAACAACAGTTGTTCAAAAGTGGAAACAAATATTTGTGGGAAAGAATTTCAGTGTCAACGAACTGATTTGGATTGATTTGGAATTGATTTCTATTGCCGAGAGGAGCTCTACAACCTAGTATAAGGAGATGAGATGTGTAGATGTAATGTAAAAGTGTCACAACCAATGACATAAACACAAATTCCACCATAAAAAAAAAAATTACTTACATTAACTTAACACACCACTTTGATAATATAATCTTATAATATCAAATGATTATAAAGTTAACATATGTTATCAAGATATTAGTTTATAATTCATTTCACGTTTTCTAATCTTTCGAACTTCCAAGGTCTTGACCATCTGACTTAGACTTAACCAAAAAGCATATTATGTAATTACAAATGTCCAAAGGCGTAATATCAATATGCATCATTGAGTACTTGTCATTATAGTATTTATGGTTTCGACTGCAATTGATTTTCAATCTTTTTATTCACCAAGATCTGGGTTGCACCACGATGTCTCCATCATGTCACGATACCACCGGCTAGAAGTGAATACTTTGACACACCTTAATGGTAATGGATTTCTGTTCAACACAATTTGATTGGATTTCTATGCAACGCAATTTTTATTTTGGATTTTAATTATCAAACATTAAACACCTGTCTCATTATTTGCTGAGGCATTACAACTGTTTGGTGTGGCTTGATCGAGACCGTCGATCAATCAACCTTAGATTCGACGGTGCTACGACAGTCTGGGGTGGTTAGGGTAACCACCCCACCCTTCCTCGGCCATTCGCCTCATTCTACCGCCACTTATTACTTTCGGGTGGCTCTGGAACCTCCTTGGTTCTAACTGTGTATTCCTCCGTGGGTTTTCATGCTATTCCTGTTGATGAATTGTGACGGAACCCTCCTTTTCCATGTGGCACTCACAGTCACACTGTACAGGTAAATCATGCTTCTCTTTTACCATTACTTGCCTTCGGGTCTACGCTTAAGTTGTTGAATGAACGTTCAACGAGGTATGATTTCTCATAGTTTATTTTATTGTCTAATTTCATATGAAGCAAGAGATTTCTCGAATACTTTCCTATGTAATTTTAATGTGTGAGGGTTAATTCCCCTTTGTCATTATTCTTGGACCCAATCTTTCCAAAGATTCAAATGCATTCGGCGGTGTTGGGAGGGTTTTTTGATTTGTTCACATCACAACTTAAGGATGGCACAAAATCCCCACTTTCTCGATTCTCAGGTAAATATAACACTGAGTGTTTATCTACGCATTTAATTATTTCTTTTACTATAGTTCTTCATCGTTTATACAACATGCCATTTAGGGATGTGACATTGAATTTCTTGGTCATATTCATTTATAATAGAGGTGTCGATTTACCTTCAAACGACGGATTACTCAATTTTCTTCCAAAGCCTCCCACGAATCACTCGTAAGTTCAAAACTACCTACCAAGTGAAGTTTGTTGTGCATTGATCAAATTGTCTGAAGTCTGAGGGTGAAACCCCTGTGTGTACAGGGAGCCTACTATTCCAACAGAGCCTGCATGCAAGTTAAATAATGTCTCGGGCCCTTTAGTTGCATGTTTTTTTTCTTTTGAATGTTATTTCTCCTTCCTTCATGAGAAGGCTTAGTTTTAGAGTTTTAAGTTGGAAGGTACTAATGTTAAGACTCAAAGTTTCTTAAATCGGATTATATTTATTTGGTATTGTAATTTCTCTATTTATCGGACTGTGTCCTACTGTACATTTGATGATTCACAATATTTATGGGTATTTTGCATTTTAACACAAATGATTCGGTACAAGTCTTAATTCTGATTTCACACAGATTTTACTATTATATGCACCGTTCCTTCCAATGGAATTTTGATACATTTTTATATGGTTGCTTTAGTCAAGTTTCTGCAAAATTTATTGTTTCCTTCAAGAAGGAGTTTCATAGTGTTTTACGATTTTTAATTCTCTGTAGATTATAATGAATCTTTATTTAATAATTCTATAAGTGACCTTTGGTATTGTATTTTACTTCTGCAAATTCATTTTTATAAGGTTGTAGGAAATTATTCCAGTCCAGAGACCGTGACCCTTGCCCTGTCCCTTTAGGGCTCAACTCTAAATCCTAGTGTCAATATATGTATAGATAATACTCACATGATTGAGTACACTGCGAAAGTTTTCTTTTGAGTTTACGTTCTTTATTTTATGAAAGATAGAATAGTTTCCATGATAAATTTACTCTCACAAAAATAAAAGAACACTTTATACTATCCTTCTCATAAAAAGGTAATTTTCAAGCATTATCAGTGTCATTTAACAAGCAGAAAATCTAGTTTCTAATGATGCCTCTTTATCAGTTTGCATTGCACAATAAAATTAAACTAGGTAATTATATATATATATATATATATATATATATATATATATATATATATATATATATATATATAAGTATGTATGTATGTATATATCAGATGGAGAACCTAAATTTCTAGATATATTTCCTTTCCAATTTGTCCTACATAGTAAAAGATAATTCGTAATATTCATTTATACTTATCTCAAATTTTCTTGCTCTTAACTGATGGACCACCCAACCATAAGTGATGCGATTACATCCTTGACTTCTCCTGTGCTCCTCTCCACAGCCTTAAACAGCAGACAGTTCTTTTATAGGGAAGATAGGCCTCAGGATTTTCTAATCCAGTCTATATGTCTCTGGGTCTAGAGCTCCACTAGCCTCTTACCAGATCTGGACAACTCTCCATTAGCCTCAAAATCATTGTAGTTGTTACCCTTCATCTCTCTCTGAACAGAACCCCTTCCCCACTTCAAGATTTTTCCTTTATCCTTTTCTGGGAAGTAACTGTCAGAAACGTCTCTATTTATTACTACTCTAGAATCTTGGAAACATTCACCATTCAGTTAATTTCTTTTCACTTAAGATAGTTATCCATTTTCCTTTTATTATAAATAAATTCATTTTCTACTAGTCAGTTATATTAAAAAAAAAAAATGTATCATAAAGTCTATTTATCATAGGTAATCATAAACGGGTTATTACATCTTCCCCCTCTAAGGTAAACACTGTCCCTGGTGTTTTCTTAATCTATCAGAAACAACTCAGGGTATGCCTCTTGCATAAAATTTTCATCCTCCCAGGTAGCCTCCTCTGGGCTAAAGTGCCTCCAATTCATGTTAACCTGGAGGATGACTTGCCTCCGGAGCGTTATTTATCTCTAATTGAGAATACGTTGAGGCTCTACCAGGAATTTCCCATCTGGTTCTACCTGCATTAGCACAAAATAATTTCATTTATTTCCAGCGAAAACCTTTCATTTTTAGCAACTCATAATGTTATCAGGACTTACATGTATGTTTTTCCAATGCATCACATGTTTGGGGTCATGTATGTATCATTTTAACAGTGATACATGGAACACATTATGCACCCTTATATGGTTAGGTAAATCTAGTAGGTAATATTCTGGTCCTATCTCTTCCAAAATCCTCTTTGTGGAGAGAGGCAGTCCCTCCATAATCCTATTTATATTTACACTCAAAAAGTGGTTTTATTTAGGTGAATCCTGAGCTAAATACCATGGGCCAAATTATTATTAATACCATGCAAAAAAAAATTATTAACCCTAATATTAATATTAATATTATTATTAATTATAATATTCACATTAATATATTATAATATTAATATTATTATATTTAATAAATTTGGATCATTGAGCTTGGTATTTGAGTACACTATATGCATTGTCTATCTCACATAATCATAAACATGTAAACGTAAATGTAAAAATAATGTTTAATATTTAACATTTAAAATTTAATCTAATTAAACTAATGTCAACCCTAATGAGAAATCACTTCTCTCCCTACATATATAAATTTAACACAATAGGAGCTGTTTGAAAGTGGAAAATAATATTTGTGGGAAAGAATTTCAGTGTAAACGAATTGATTTGGATTAATTTGGAACTGATTTCTATTGCCGAGAGAAGCTCTACAACCTAGTATGAGGAGATGAGATGTGCAGATGTAATGTGAGAAATGTAATGTAAAATTGTCACAACCAATGACATAAACACAAATTCCATCATAAAAAAAAAAAAATTACTTACATTAATGAGATGTGTAGATGTAATGTAAAATTGTCAAAAACAATGGCATAAACACAAATTCCACCATAAAAGAAATTTTACTTACATTAACTTAACACACCACTTTGATAATATAATATTATAATATCAAATTATTATAAAGTTAACATATGTTATCAAGATATTAGTTTATAAATCATTTCACGTTTTCTAATCATTTGAACTTTCAAGGTCTTGACCATCTGACTTAGACTTAACAAAAAAGCATATTATGTAATTACAAATGCCCAAAGGCATAATATCGGCATGCATCATTGAGTACTTGTCATTATAGTATTTATGGTTTTGGTTGCAATCGATTTTCAATATTTTTAATCACCAAGATTTGGGTTGTACCACGATGTCTCCATCATGTCACGATACAACTAGCTAGAAGTGAATATTCTGACACATCGTAATAGCAATGGATTTATGTGCAATAAAAATTTGTTGAGATCTTAATTAAAATTATTGTTTTTGATTCTGGGTTTGACTTGGGTCTCTTATAAAGCATTAAACTCCTGGCTCATTAATTAAAGAGGAATTACATCTATTTGGTGTGGCTTGATCGAGATTGACGATCGATCAACCCTAGATCCGACAGTGCTACAGTAGTCCGAGGTGGTTACGGTAGCCACCCCACCCTTTCTTGGCCATTTTCCTCATTCTACCGCCACTTACTGCTTTCGATGGCTCTGCAAACTCCTTGGTTCTAACTGTGTATTCCTCCCTGGGTTTTCATGCTATTCCTATTGATGAAGTGTGACAGAACCCTCCTTTTCCATGTTGTGCTCACGGTCACACTATATAGGTAACTCCTTCTTCTCTTTTACCATTATTTGCCTCTGGGTCTGTTCTTAACTTGTTCAATGAACGTTCAACGGGGTATGATTTCTCACAGTTTAGTTTACTGTCTAATTTCATATGATGCCAGAGATTTATCGAATACTTTCCTATGTAATTTTAATCTGTAAGGGTTAATTCCCCTCTTCTAGTATTCTCGGACCCAATCTTTCCGAAAATACAAATGCATTCTGCAGTGTTGGGATAATTTTTTGATTTGTTCACTTCACAACTTAAGGATGGAACAAAATCCCCGCTTGCTCAATTCTCAGGTAAATATCATACTGAGGGTTTCTGTACACATTTAATTATTTGTTTTATTACAGTTCTTCGTCATTTATACAACATGCCATTTAGGGCTATGACATTAAATTTCTTGGTCATTTTCGTTTATATTATAGGTGTCGGTTTACCTTCGAACGAAGGATTACTTAGATTGCTTCCAAAGCCTCTCGAGAATCATTGGTAAGTTCAAAACTGCCTACCCAGTGACGTTTGCTATGCATTGATAAAATTTTCTGAACTCTGATGGTGAATCCCCCGTGTGTGCAAGGAGTCTACTATTCCGGAAGAACCTGCATGCAAGTTAAATAATGTCTCGGGCCCTTCAGTTGCATGTTTTTCACTTTTGAATGTTATTTCTCCTTACTTCATGCAAAGGCTTAGTTTTCAAGTTTTAAGTTGAAAGGTTTACCAATGTAAAGACTCAAAGTTTCTTAAATCAGATTATATTTATTTGGGATTGTAATTTCTCTATTTTTCGGACTGTGTCCTACTGTACATTTGATGATTCACAATATTTATCAGGTAAAACCCCTTCATGGGTAATTTGCGTTTTAACACAAATGATTCAGTACAAGTCCTAGTTCTGAGTTCATACATATTTTACTATTATATGCACCATTCCTTCCAATGGAAATTTCATACATTTTTATATGGCTTCTTTAGTTAAGTTTCTACAGAATTTACTATTTCCTTCAAGAAGGAGTTTCAAAGTGTTTTACGATTGTTAATTCTCTACAGACTATAATGAATCTTTATTTAATAATTCTGTAAGTGACCTCTGGTACTGTCTTTTACTTTTTCAAATTCATTGTTAGAAGGTATTGTATGGAATTATTCTAGTCTAGGGACCGTGACCCTTTCCCTAGCCCTTCAGGGCTCGGCTCTAAACCCTAGTGTCAATATATGTATAGATAATACTCACACATGATTGAGTACACTACAAAAGTGTTCTTCAAAGTTTAAGTTCTTTCTTTTATGCAAACCAGAATAGTTTCCATGGTAAATTTAATCTCTCAAAACTAATAGAACACTTTATACTATCCTCTCATAAAAAGGTAATTTTCAAGCGTTATTAGTATCATTTAACAAACAGAAAATCAAGTTTCTAATCATGCCTCTTTATGAGTTTGCATTGCATAGTAAAACATAATTCCTGATATTCATTTATACTTATCTCAAATTTTATTCCTCTTAACTGATGGACTGCCCAACCATAAGTGAGGAGATTACGTCCTCGACATCCCCCGTGCTCCTCTCCAGAGCCTTAAACAATAGACATTTGTTTTATAGGGAGGATAAGCCTCACAATTTTATAATCTAGTCTATACTTATCCGGGTCTAGAGATCCATTGGCCTCTTACTAGATCTGGACAACTCTTCACCAGCCTACAAATCATTACACTTGTTACCCTTCATCTCTCTCTAAACAAAACCCCTTCCCCACTTCAAGGTTTTTCCTTTATCCTTTTCTGGGAAGTAACTATCAGAAGTGTCTCTATTTACTTTTACTTTGAAATATTGGAAACATTCACCATTCAGTTAATTTCTTTTCACTTAAGATAATTATCCGTTTTCCTTTTATTATAAATAAATTCATTTTCTACTAACGAATACCACATTCATTAGTAAAGTATATTAAAGAAAAAATTTAATGTATCATAAAGTCTATTTATCATAGTTAATCATAAACGGGTTGTTACAGTTTCCCCCATCTAAGGTAAACATTGTCCTTGGTGTTTTCATAATCTATCAGAAAAATCTCAGGGGATGCTTCTCGTATGAAATTTTCATCCTCCCAGCTAGCCTCCTCTTGGTTAAAGTGCTTTCACTTCACCTTAACCTAGGGGATGACTTGCCTCCGCAGTGTTATTTATCTCTGATTGAAAATACGCTGAGGCTCTACCAGGAACTTGTCATCCGGTTCTACCTGCATTAGCACAAAATAATTTCATTTAGTTCCAGTGAAAACCTTTCATTTTTAGCAACTCATAATGTAATCAGGACTTACATGTATATTTTTCCAATGTATCACATGGTTGGGGTCATGTATGTATCATTTTAACAATGATACCTGGAACACACTATGCACGCTTATATGGTTAGGTAAAGCTAGTTGGTAAGCTACTGGTCCAATTCGTTCCAAAATCCCCTCTGCGGAAAGAGGTGATCCCTCTAGCCCTAGGGAGGGTCAATCAGTAAGAGGACATGCTAATGCGTCGATTCCTAGTTAATGAATGAAAATTAGTTGGGATATATGTCCTACATTTGTTTCAACGTAGTTGTCGTAGCTATGGCAGTAGTCTCCTGATCTTCATCTTGATACATCACAGTCCTTCAGCAGTGGTACTGAGGTGCCTATAGAAGAATTAGAGAACAATAACAGTATAAGGGACAATACTTGCATTCATAATTATTTAATTTGTCAAGGAGAAATAAACCTATTGCAGAAGATTAATCATATCAAATGCAAAATGGGAACCAAAACATCAATCATGTATTAATTAAGAAGAGAGAAAGAGTTTACAACCAAAAAAGCCTTGACGTTGCAGCCTCCTTCAGTGGGTCCAGTCAAAACACGTCTCGAGCATTCATTGAGGAATTTGGACTTGGGGAGGAAATAAGCCTAAACTCTCTCTCAACAATAGGTCTCTCTTTTCTCTATCTCGCACCAGCTATATCAGACTGTTTATCTATTCAACCATTTCAAATATTGTACAAAATGTTTAGCTAGATGCATCTATGTGAGAGATTTGTATTTATAAGAGAGGAGGAGGAGGTTGGGATCCCTCATATGGTAGAAGGGAGGCATTATCCTTTGGGAGGTTACTCAAATGTAGGAAACAAGAAGCCAAAGGAAGATGTTCAACATTATTCAGTCAAACAACCCATGCTGTCTCCACTCACGAAGCAGTTGGGAATGGAAACTTCACTTCTATTTTAAAAAACTTTCGAAAAACATCTTGGCATGGGCAATCCACTGAGAAAAGTGCCAATGGATGTGAGGTCCAGTGCTAATTTCTCTATAGGCACAAGGCCATAACTACTTGCCAACGACAACCCAAAATCATATGTTTTTTAGAGTCTGCTCAAGGAATAGTCAACAAAGGAAATCTTCTTCTCATGTCAAGGGATGCAATAACACTTTTTTCAAGGCATGAAACAAAATATAAGTCACATAAATGGTCCTCCAATGTGCGGTATGGGTATTGCAGGGATGGTGACAAAATTTTGTGTAAAATATGCCCCCTAAAGCATGAGGTTCGAGAGAGAGGGAGGAGTGAAATGCTTTATGAGAACATGTTCAGACCAAATAGTGTTGTCAGAAGACTTGCAAGTACAAATAAAAATGATATCTCTGATACATGAACATGTGGCATGGGCACAACCATCCATAATAGAGTACATATATAAATGAGATCTGATGTATGGACGCAGCCATCCAAAAATAAGGATCAATAAATAGACTCGGGTATGGTCGCAGCCATCCAATAAAAAGAGTCATGCATATAGTCATGATAAACCAAATACTCAACAACCTGGATTCTATCAGACAAAACCCAGGGTCTTGCACTCCATCTCGACCCAAACAAGTAAAAGTTCAAGCATGCGAATATGTGAGCTAAAGTCGAACATGCAATAAAGTCACCTGATTACCAGCCAATGATGAAAACTGTTAACAGGCATGAGAGAAACCACCAATAAGAACAATGGCTGTCAAGGTATGGAATGCGAACAATGATCTAGAATCGAACACTTGCAGAATCACTTGATCGAAGGCCAATGATGAAGACCTATTGCCCAATGCCAAGAAATTTCCATTGAGGCATGCAGGCTCCAAGGTACCAGAAGGGAGTGTCTAGATCAACTTCCTGGATAATGAGCTGAAGTCGATAGGAAGTGACCTGGTCGAAGGAGGGCCATAACGTTTCCCACATCATCAACACGAGACAGAGGAATAATATTATAGTGAATCAAGACCGAAATGAGGATAAAATAGAGGTTAAAAACAGCAAAAGGAAACTTCTCTTGAACATATCAGTGACACAAATCCAGATTTTCAGTATTTGACATCAAGGGATTTGAGGTCATGGCGAAGTGACAAAGAGTAGATGAGAGGTCAAAACAGATTACCCAAACCCATGGAGGAAAAAATGATGAAATAAGATGTCCCCAACCTGACATGAATGCAGATCAGTGTCATGTTCAAGAGCGACATACTTCCAACACAATTGAAAATTGGTTCCATTTTTTCCCACCATTGCTGGCGAGTACCCCAATTATTTTTGGAAACAAGCTTGAAGGGGATAGCATATGCTTGTCCTGTAATTTTTTCCTTCGGAAAAATCCATCCTATTACATTTTACGAGCCCTAGGGAGGAGGAATTTGATTACGTCATGGTGACAGTTTCCAATGTCATTTAAGTTTTAATGAGTCAGAAAAATGAGGAACTTTCCATATTTTCATGTTTAGAGAGTTTGAAAAGAAGTAGAAAAGAAAACTCCAACAGTTCCCTTTTTGTAGGTAGTCTCACAAATCTAAAAAGGTAGAAAACTATGTCTGAGAGAACCTATTAGTCGTGATACACTAAGGTATTCCTTTTTCGTAAATAATCTATCCCAGCCCGAAAAAGGGGTAAACATAAACTGGGTAGATATCGTTTCAAAACCTTTTAACTAGTTCAAAACGACAAGAATATCGACAATATTTTCAATTTTCGAGAGTTAGAAAAGAGCTAAAAGATGATTCCAGGGGTGAATTTTTCATGTTTTTATCGAGTCCGAAAAAGTGTAAAATACAGCTCGTCACTTCATCGTCGTCACGTCGAGGACCTGTTTCTGCAAAAGAGACACACATAAAACACATTTTATAAAATATCCTAGCGGAATAATCGAAAAATATGCTTCAAAACCTAATTAGGGCCATGAAAATTTTATAAAATGCCAAAAATGGTAAAAGATAAATTAATTTTCACTTTTACCTCTTGTGAGAAATTTGTTACCCTTTTTCACTTTGATTTTCGGAGCTAACAACGGGCAATCCAGAAATCCAATCACAAATCTGTCTGTTCCAGGTAAGAACTCATATCCTTCACTGAATTTTGATATCATTTTCATTACCTACAACCCATTTTGTAGATTCATGGGGGGAGTTTTGTAAAAATTAGGGCGTGGCGGTCAGTGCGGGTATTGTGCATGGAATCGTGCCAACCGACTTAAAAATCAAACAAGGGTGTGCCAATTGGCGGGAATGTTTTTAAAACAGTCGCGCCATCTGCGGAAACCATTTTAAGCTTGAAAATTCAAACAATGAGCCCAATTCAAACATTTCAAAAGCATTTTATTTGGCTAATGACAACAATATGGATGTTTTTGTAGGTGTGGAATAAAAAAATGTTGATCGAATGGAAAGAACGAGAACATAGTGAAGATGATGAGGATGTCATGGGAAATGTGAGATGCATGGGCACTCTCAGGGACTGCAGGCTCAAGAAATTCTTCATGGCGCTATGTCTTAGAGCTCAACCGGAGCTATTGTAGTACTTGATCAGTGTATGGGACATTGTTCAGGAAATATTCATCATTCACAATTAGGAACTTGAGATTGAGGTCTCAGATATTTACTTCATAACCGAATTGTATCAGAGGGGGGCAGTACCAATCCTAATAGGTACTTGACCCACAATGGAGAACATGAGTATGGTTATCGACAGAGTGTGTTGAGGAGCACGAAAAGGATCCAAAAGCGGGAAGGTGGATATCCAAACCATTCCTGATCTAGAAATCAGAGTAGTGCTTCAAACCATCACGCGAGCTACTAGAGTTCACGCTCCACATGAGGCCAAAAATTTCATGGAACCAACACTCTAAAACTGGGTAGAGGTGGTCAAAATCAACATAAAATACTACTTGACAAAATACAAGAATGGTAAGCTGAATAAGTTTGGCTACGGGTCCATCTTGGTACCTTTCATCTTTGAACTGTTAGCAATTTTCGATGTTAGCAAGTGATAGTTTCGACACCACAAGCCTAGGAGCCACAGATGGTCCATTGGGCGAATTTAATGCCAAGATTAGGGGGTGGTCAAAATATTTCTTGGAGATCAAAATTATTTTAGTGGCTCTGCCTATAACTGATTGTCGTGGAGGACTGGCCCTATTCTGGCATGGACTTCACCAGTGATGAATATCTCCCACTCCCAAATGAGAGGATTATTTTTTATTTTGATGAGTATTATGATTTTTTTGCTATGCATGTTGGCCCAGAAATACCTACAGGCATGTCTTCGATAGCACAGAGGATTCCTCGTGACTTTTATGTGGCCCCTCATGGTGAGGGAGGTGAAGAGGAAGAAATCATATGAAACATGGAGGGAATCTCTAGTGGGATCCAGGACTATGCATGATTCGATGATGTTCCTCGTGTGTACCAGAGACATACTAGAGGGGTGTCAAACTGTGTTCACCACTTATTGAGGCGGCTTGTATGGGTAGTTATGTGCCATCATGAGCGTCACGCCGACTAGACACCTAGGATTTTATTTCCGCATATTTTTTGAGAGACATGATGTCTTAAGATGTAACCAAAACATACATATTTTTTGAACTTATGATGCACATGGATGCACACACTCGATATGTATACACACACACAAACACACACACACACACACACACACATGCACACACAAACACAAACACAAACACACACATCTATTTTCTTGTATGGATTTTGTCATGTGATGATAATTTTTTACAAATTACGCAAATTTCTATCTAATACAATATTGGTTAATATAACAGTTAACACATTCATTCGTCTAGGAATATGTTGATATGTAATGTAATTAAAATGTCTTTCCAGTAAACGCACACGCAAATAAAACCTTAATATGTGAGGATTTCTAACATAATAATTCCCATTAGGTTGAAGAACAACAAGCTATGAGTCTAGGTTAAAAATTAATGCATGAATGTCGAGAGCAATAGCCTTCGTTAATATTTCAATAACAACACTATATTCAATGACATTTTTTGTGGTTCTGCCTAGGCAGATACCTTGAAGGTCTATCAACTCACTAGCAGGATTATAAATCAGCCAGGCTGTTGAATATAGGTTTCGTGTACTACAGGAAGCATCATCTACGAAACCCACATAAGGGGTAATAGACATCTACACAATAAGAAATGATCCAATAAGCAGGAAAACGTTCGCAAAGCACACCAAGCCAAAAATGTACAAAAATAAATAAAACACCGATGTACAAAGAAACATGCACGAATGACTCATGCATAGTAATTTTTAAGATACAACCCATTTCTGGTTTGATCTAGAGGATTACCTTCATAATCAATTAGCTGATAAGCTCCATTCTATAAAACACGCTTAACAATGTAGGGCCCATGCCACATGGGTTGAAATTTGCCTGCCCCCAACTTATCGTGAGCTTGGTCGTACAAGAGGACGAGGTCTCCTTCTATAAAGGAACGAGGGGAAACTGACTAGTCAAAATGAGCTTTGACCCGCTTTTTCTATGCTTCTATGACAAGAGCAGAAAAGTAGTGAGTTTCATCAAGCCTCTCTAAATATAAAAGACACTCATCTTCTGGCAAAGTGTTCGACAACAATTCAACAACTATTTTGAGAAAAGGGATTTCACATTCAATTGGAAGGGTATCTTCCAGACCATAAACAAGATGGAATTGAGTGAATCTAGTTGCATCCTTCACTGAGGTTTAGTAAACCCATAGAGCTGAAAACAACATGAGATGCCAGTTTGATTTGTGCATCCCAATCGTACGTTGAAGCATAGTGATGAGAACTTTTTTCACGGCTTCAACCTGGCTATTGGCCTGACGGTAGTATGACGTTGAGTTTTCATGACGCATACCCAACTTAGAAGTCATTTCAGCCACCATGTAATGTCTAAAATGAGAACCATAATCAGTAACAATGGCTTGAGGGACACCAAACCTAGAAATGACATGATTGAATAGAAATTGTGCTGCTGTCTTACCGTCAACCATAAGTGTAGGCATTGCTTCAGCCCATTTTGTGAAGTAGTCCATGGCTACAATAATATAAGCATGCCCCCCATCTGAGTGAGGGTTACACGTCATAAAATTGATGCCCCACTTCGCAAAGGGAACAACAGTAATGACAGGGTGAATATGGGAAGGTGGTGTGCGCAACTTATGCTGATAGATCTGGCAATAATGGCACTTACGGACAACAACAATGCAGTCTTTAAATATGGTGGGCTAGAAATATCTAACACGGAGAATCTTATGTGTAGTAGCATATCTAGACATGTGACCACCATAGGCACCACTGTGACAATCATTCAAGACCTTTTTAGCCTCCTCGAGAGTTAAACACTGACGAAGAATGGAACTAGCTCCAATGCAGTAAATATTATCTCCAACTATACGATAGGGTTGCGATTGACGGCAGATGTGTTGGTGATCATCCTTTGTCAACCTAGTTTGGAAGGTGGAAGTATATATATATATACGATGATATCACTATACCAAGGATCGAGGGTGCTAATAAGAAAAAGTGTGTCGTCTGGAATGCGTTCCTCGGAACCAGACATAGCAGAATCGGAAGGGAGAGAGTAGATCAAATCCGTGAAGACCAATGACTTCTTCGACTTGGTGGTAGTGAACTCCAAATCAAACTCTTAGAGGATGAAAATCCACTTCGATTACTTGCCCCCTAGCAATTGACGAGTCAATATGTAAGTCATAGGGTTGTAATCAGAAATCACGGTCAATGTGCACAACATAATATAGTGACGAAAAAGTTGCATAGATTGAGCGGAAGCCAATGCCAACTTCTCGACATGTGCATAACATGTCTCAGTATGGAGAAGATTGCAACTTAGATAGTAAACAACATGCTCATCACCATCATCATTGTCTTATACCAAAACAATGGCAATCACACTAAACGTGACAACCAAATAGAGGGAGTAATCATGATTATAATTTGGAAGACACAGAAGAGGCGCATTGACTAGTAATGTCTTCAGTGCATCGAAGGATTTTTTGGCAATCTCATCCCAGAGGAATGGGATGCCTTGCTTCATTAATTGGGTAAATCCTTTGGCCACTTCGACGTAGTTAGGTATAAAATGACACAAGAAGTTATATTTTCCTTGCAGACTCTATAGCTGATGTAAGGAGGAAGGAGAGGGGAGCTTAACAATAGCTTCAATGTTGAGTGGATCGAGACGAATCCCATATTTGGAGACGATAAACCCTAAGATTATACTGGAGTCAATGGAGAAGACGCACTTATGCGGATTGAGAAGGATGTTATAGCGTCGACAACGAAGAAAAATATGACAGAGATGATTAGGATGGTCCTTATGCTTAGCCGAATGAGCCAAAAGATCATCCATATAAGGCTAAACAATGCACTTGATATCATGGAAATCATATGACATTGCTCACTGAAATGTAGACCTAGCATTTTTCAAACCAAAAGGGAGATTTTTTATAGGTGAAAGTACCCCAAGGACAGATAAAGGTGGTCTTGTCTTGATCATCCAGAAGAATATTAATCTGGTTATACCTAGAAAACCCATCTATAAGAGAAAAAATATCACTCCCATCATATTCATCAATGATTTGATCAATAAAAGGAGTGGGATAGTTATCCTTATATAAAGCACGGTTAATATCATGGTAATCAACAAAAACATGAATGGTTCCCTATTTCTTATCCATAGGAACAATATTGGAAACCTATTCTGTCAAGGGAATCAGATAGATAAAACCAGCTCGAAGAAGTTTTTCAACTTCACCTTTGATAGCGGCCGCCTTTCTAGGGTGCATAGGACGATGATGCTGGAGAACAAATAGGTAGGAATCTCATGCACCACTATACTTGGATCGATGCCGAGCATTTATTCCTAAGACCATGTGAAAAACGTTGCGAAACTCGCAAAAGAGACTAGTATAGACCTGGATCTCATCGGGAGAACAAGTCACCCCAATATGGATGTTCTCGACAATCCCTGTTTGATGGAGATGTCAATAGGCATCTTTTGTGTGATGTTTCCCAAGTTACCTTCCGCAAATACTTCATGTTTCAGGATGGGTGTTTGAAGCAGAGGAGAAGATACTTGAGAACCAAACCTCTCAATACAAGTAGACATGTCCCCAAGGCTAGGCATGAACGAGGAATGATGATGACCATCGTCCCAAGGAGGATCCTCAAGAGACATAGTTTCCATGATGGCTAATCGAAGGGAAATACCTCACTTAAAGGATTAGGTGAATCCGGATCACTAAGCCAAGGGTATTGAGAATAAGTGTCAAGAGACATGCCCAAAGGAGCATGATCAGTTGGTAGAGGATCCGAAGCCAAAATAAGTTCACAATAATGAATCTTGATCGGACTTAACAGCACCGAATCTCCAAATGAATCAATTTACTTGGGTGAAGGGATGATCCAAAGATCAGAAGACCTAGAGATCATGTTAACCTGAACAGTGTTGAGTGGAGGAAGAAGAAAAATACCCATGAGGGCAGGATCTTTGAAAATACCCAGCCCTACGCTCTCATAAGGCATAGGGATTTGATCTACATATGGAACATTTCTCTCGAAAGATGAAGTAGTGAAAAAAGACAACTGATCGACAGTGATAATATTTCCTTCATGTGGAAATTGAAAAACATGAAAGGGAGTGGACAAAATTCACATCATGGTGTGAGTCAAACTGTGACCGAGGAGAAGATTGTAATTGAGCTTGGTGTCAACTACTTCAACCTCAACGTTAATTATTTTCCCTTCTAAATTAATCGGTAAACTGGCGAGATCACTGAGAGGTTTAGATTCCCTTCCATCAAACAATTCTAGAGAATTTGGAGATGAATTAAGAGTTGAAGAAATGATGGCTTTCCAGCAGGCAGATGACATGACGCACATAGACGCACCATCGTCCATGACCGCTCGATTAATATTCAGTCCATTAATCCCAAATTGGATGATCAGTGCAAGCTAGTGAGGGAGACATGGGATGGAATTCTCTAAGTCGAAAGTGATAAGGCTTGAATCAGCAAGATCAACCCCACCGATGGCAGATAACAAAACCTTCCATTAAGACAGACAACTCTGAAGTACTTCTAATGCAGACATAGCAGATGGCGCTTGAGCCAAATCCTCAACAATGATGTAATGCTAAGCAGCACAGGAATTAGGATTGTAAGAAGACTTACGAAGTACGCCTTTGGAAGGTGGCCAGACAACGAGCTCAGTATTGGGCCTTTCAATCTAGAGAGGGCCAGAAGCAGGCAGAGGAGGAGGACCATTCACGACCTCTTTCTCCACTGCTTGACGTGGTTTGATATAATCTTTTGATCGGGTAGCTATAGAGATGGATGTAGGACCTTTCATAATGAAAACCTATGAAAAAAATGGGGTAGAGGATTAAGGATGCTCTACCAAATGATTCTACTATGATAGAAACAGTTCTTTGAGAACAACCATAGTAGCTTGGGTGCCTTTGAGCAATCGACTCACTTTGGCCCATCAGAGAAAGTCCTTGGTATAGTGCTCATCATCACAAATCAGGCAAGGGTACTTTAGTTTACGTTGTGAACCATCATCAACACGAGATTTCTGAGAATCCTGTTTCGGGGTATCGACTTTGGCCTATACATTTACCCTTATTTTTTCTTTTGGAAGTTTTATCCACCATATCGGACTGAATGACATTCACTTACGCGATTTTACCAGAACTTGGGATCAACTGAGAAGCAGTATCATTGGAAGGAGTAGATATTTTCTTCCCAGGATTCAGAGGAGGATACTTTCGAGAATTCTGAGACATGGAACCGATGATACCATTGACGAATGGCATCATCGGTGCTTTGGAAGTTCCAGGTCTAGGAGCATCAGGCAAGAGTTCTTACAACATGTTGGACTGAGAGTGCACGAGATCAAGGTACTGGGTGTGGGAAATGGCTTGTTCCTCAGTAACGCATGCCCCCATAGAAATGTCCTTAGCAATTGGAACAATGAAGGAAGTAGTGAACCAATCAGTTAGAAGTTGATCAGAAATGTCAAACTTGATCATACGACGACGATGTCTCCATTCATGAATATGAACAAAGATATAAGTAGCTTTATCTTGCTTCAAGGATGTGAGGAGGTGTGTCCCGGTTTCATACCAAACCGGTAACTAAAAATGTGTGAGAAAAGCCATGGCTAAAGAGTTGAAATCTTGGAAGACACCATGAGATAATTCAATGTACCACTTGGCAGCGACACTGGTAAGAGTCTGTTGAAAAATATAGAGTCGAATAGAATCATCAATGAAGAGTTAGAGGAACACCACAGGTGGCATGTCATAACATGCGCTTCGGGGTCTTCTCTAGACTTGCCCTCAAATTTTGGACAATCGCCGAGAATTTTGGTTGGAATTGGAGGCCAATATGGATTATGAAGGATAGGATCCTTTGTCAACTTCGACACATCAGGCAGTTCCAACGTAGCAAGAAAAGGTAATTGGGTATTGAAAGGCATTATAGGTCATTGATAAAGACTAGCATTAAGATTCCATCTAGGTTGAGAGAAATTCTACCCCCATATGTTTTGTCCCTGAGGATTTTGTCCATAGGGGTTATAAGCTTGAAACTTCTTCCCATACGTGGGTTGAGGACCAAGATATTGATTCTGAGCATACCACTGAGGTCCTTGTTGAGAAACATATGGATTTTTCTGTGGAATGAAAGCAGTGCCTTAAGGTGCATTATATACCACTTAAGTTTGACCTGGCAGAAGATACGCAGTGCTTTGAGGAGCGTTGTATACCATATGAGATTGATCTTGAGGGATGTAAGCAATGCCTTGGGGCACACTATATACGATCTGAGATTTACCTCGAGGAAGATAAGTGGTGCCTTGAGGCTGAATGTGTTTCCCCTGGGGTGTAGGTTGACCCAGATACTAACGTTGGCCAGGCTGTCCCTGTGGAGCAGGTTGGCTTGGATACTAAGGGTCATTAGGCTACCCTTGAAGAAAAGGTTGGCCTAATGGTTGGGACGGGCCATGTTGCCCCTAAATACCAGGTTGACCTAGCGCAGGACCATAGCGTTGTCCTTGTTGTACAAAAGTTTGGTCTTGCTGAATGTAAGGTTGACGCTGTTGCACAAAATTTTGTCCCTGTTGCAGATAGATTTCCCCCCCAAGAACATAAGATGCACCCTGCTGAACATGAGATTTACCAGTAGAATTGAAGGTTGCCCCTGGAAGGGTTGTCCTTGTGGGCTGTAAGGTTGTCCCTATTGGATCGAAGGTGGTCCCTGGAAGGGTTTTCCTTGTGAACCAGAGGGTTGTCCCTATTGGTATGTGAATTGACTGGGATCAATCGAAGGAAAATAAATGGGATTGCCATACACGCCGTAATGATGTGGAGGATTCCCAGAAGTTGCTAGCTGCTGAGAACCCTGCAGGGTAGAATTATGTTGTTGAGGACCCTGAGAGGTAGAATACTATTGTTGAATGGCCAACAGATACTCATTGAATGTATAACTGCTAGGAATGGAAGTAGAAACCATAGGTGTAGTAAAAATAGGTGGGATTTCTACAACATGAGGCTATGATCCACTCATGGCGAGTGTAACAGGTATCATGGAATTGATAAAATTAGACCTACTAATAGCAGAAGGCCCCGATGATGACGAAGTCATACTAACAACCAGTGCAAATGAAGCCAAATAGATAGTGGTCCAGACAAGAACCAAGGTTACAATCATCGACATCATATGAGTCAAGGGTGATTTCCCCGATACCGAGACCACTGAACTCATGGAGGGAGTTGATCTGTCAGTCCATATCAGGTTCTGATACAACGATTGAACATCAGAAATAATCTAACGCAAAGTTCGATAATCACGTGGGAGAGACACTGGTTGTGAGGAAGGTTGGTATGAGACATATGGAAAGTTCTTTGGAGGGAGTTGATAATCTCCTGTAGAAACATAAAGCTCTTCACTACAAACGAGACTCAAAAAATCCATGTCAGAAGAATACATTTGATCATGAAAAAGACGTCGAACAATGTCGAGTAAGGAAATAGCTAGTAAAGGTGATTCTGAGGTAAGAGGAGGGAATTCTTCCTCATTCCCAAAACCAGACCAAGCATCCCGAGGTTGCCAATTGATATCAAATGGCTCATCAAGAGGAGATCAGGTAGTGAGAGGTAAGATAATCGGAAGGAGATACTACCAAAAATTGGCAGACCTAGTGGGTTGAGATGCTTCCAAAGAAGCTTCAAGAGAAGCATCACCAGTAGGGGGTAATGAAGAGGATGATGAAACTGGTGGTTTTTCCATCGTGGCTCTGTTTCAAAACAGAAAAGAAACGAGATAGCCTATTCAAGGCTTCAAGACCAAACACTAAGGAACTACTAAAACAAGCCAAGAAAATATCTTTAATGGGAATGTGATCGTAGGTAGTTAATTTTATGACGTTGAAATGAAACTTTGCTATTTCATGTTTTAAGAGTCAAGAAATAGACAAGAGATGACTCTAGTCACTTTCAGATTGAACGAGCATGAAAGGACAAGTAATCGATGATATTTTCACTTTTAAAGAGTCATGAAAAGACCAAATGACTACTTAGGTAATCTAAGCAAGAGGGTGTACCAATTTTCCATGAACTGCAATATACACCTTAGTGATCAGATGAAAGAGAAATGACCAAGGACTTGACATACTTGTAGGCAGTCTCCCCGAATGTTGTGTTTGGTGTATCACGGTTACATGGCGACAAAATCTGCTTCCTATGGATAAAGGATTGCAACCTATGAGGGTCTCCCTTTATATACATAATGGTATGGGGAGAGAAAGTCTGTGTTAGTGTTGTCTAATGCCATATGGCGAACAACAGCTACTAGGTTTAATGACGCTGGAACACATCACTAGCCTAAACCTCTAAAATATGTGTGTTAGGTATCAATGCTTACTTAGGTTCATTTAATTCATTTTGAGGTTGATCTTGAATTGATTTTGTGATTTCAAGGCCTTACTGAATGTGATCTTGAATTCTTAATGAAAACTATATGCAAAAGAAAATCATTTCCATTCAATGAATGCTAGCTAAGATAAGGACAAGAATCTATGAAAAAGTAGCAATCAATTGAATCACAAGGAGAATTTCACTAATGAATCCAATACAACCAAATCAGAAAACAAAAATCTCTTTCCTAGTTCACTAGGAGCAACTAATGCAAAAGAACATTTTCATTTTCAATTTAAGTGAAAGAATGCAAATTTTGTGTTTCTAGATGAATGAGGAACACAATGCACTGTTACACTAAAAAGAAAAATAAACACTAGTTTTGAGCACTACAAATGTAATGATATAAAACAAATATATTAATGCAATGCAAACATAAAATGCACTCAAACAAGGATGCACTCTTCCAAGAAAGAAAAGGGCTTTCGAACTGATTCAACAAGCAACGTAATCTATGCTCAAAGTGATGAATGGAGAGCTAAATGAAAGCAAAGGTGATCATTCAAAAAACCAAATAAACGAAGAACCGAAAGAAATACTAACACAATCACTCAGCGAATTGAAACGACAAAGATCAAAGTGACTCGAACTCAACTCGGAAGGCTCAATGAGGAGAGAACTAAGCAAACGACACAAGGAACATAGAAACCCTAGGGCAACAAGCTCCATTGATAAGATGATGGGAAAATAGTTGAGAAGACCAATACTACAGAGTTAAAACAGTCCCAGTAAACCAATTTCAAGGTGAAAATCCAATCCAAAGCCAAGAAACACTGAAAAAAAATCATAAAAGAGGCCAAATTCAATCCTATAGGATTCGACGTGACTGTTTAGCTGTAATCTGCGATAAATAGGGGTTGGCGCACCTGTGACAAAAGAAACATGCGCCAATCGGCGCGACTGTTCAAAGAAAAGCAACGCTCAACTAGAAAACCATCGGAAAAAATAAAAACAACTAAGCAGAGGTCATATTTTACACTCTAGAATTGAACAGGATGGTTGAAAACAGTCAGACAAGTCAAGAAAAGTAGAAAAATGATGAAACAACCAAAGTCGATTCGACAAGCCAAATACTCGACGGACAACGAGACGACGAAAACACACTGATCCCCAGTGGAGTCACTAACTTGTTGTGTAGGTAAATCCCCTCTGCATACAGAGGTGATCCCTCTAGACCTAGGGTGGGTATAGCAACAAGAGGACATGCTACTACATCGATTCCTAGTTAATGAACGAAACTGAGTCAGGGTAGATGTCCTACCTTTGTTCCAACGCAGTTGTCATGGCTGTGCCAACAGTCTCCTAATATTCATCTCGACACGTCACGGTCCTTCAGTGGTGGTACTCAGGTGCATCCTCAAGGATTAGAGAACGATAGCAACATACGAGAGAATACTTGCATTCATAACTATTTAATTGGTCAAGGAGAACTAAACTTATTGCACAAGATTAATCATATCAAACGCAAAACGGGAACCAAAACATCAGTCATGTATTAATTAAGAAGAGAGAAAGAGTTTACAACCAAAAGAGCCTTGACATTGCAGCCTCCTTCAGTGGGTCCAGTCAAAACGTGTCTCGAGCATTCATCGTGGAATTTGGACTTGGCTAGGAAATAAGCCTAGAATCTCTCTCGACAATAGGTCTCTCTCTGCTCTATATCAGACCAGCTATATCAGAATGTTCAACTATTCAACCATTTTAGCTATTGTACAAAATGTTCAGCTAGCTACAACTATGTGAGAGAGATGTATTTATAGGAGATGAGGAGGAGGTTGGGATCCATCACATGTTGAAAGGGAGGCCTTATCCTTTGGGAAGTTACTCAAGTGTAGGAAACAAGAATCCAAAGGAAGATGTTCGACACTATTCGGTCGAACAACCCATGCTGACTCTACTCACGAAGAGGTTGGGAATGGAAACTTCACTTCTATTTTAAAAAAATTTCCAAAAATAGCTCGGCGAGGGCAGACAGAGTGCGAACGAGCACGGGGCCTAATGTTAATTTATCTATGGACGCGAGGCCATAACTGCCTGCCAGCGCCGACCGAAAATCATCTGTTTTTGAGAGTTTGCTCCAGGAATAGTCAACAAATGAAATGTTCTTCTCATGGAAAGGAATGCAGTGACACTTTTTGCAAGGAATGACACTTCACAGAAGTCATAGAAATGGTCCTCCAATGTGCGGTATGGGGATTATAGGGACGGTGACAAAATGCTGTGTAACAGTCCGCAATACCGGGGAGCCAATTTGGCAAAAGTACTCCACCTTAAGGTGCTCTTTTTTGGTTTGATTCTTATGTACACATGATCACCCACCACAGACTCGCTGAATGTCCTTTTCGGTTCTACATATATTTTTTGTCGATCTTGAGCTACCTTCAAGTTTTGTCTAATTTTCCTCACCTCACGTTCCATTTCTTCAAGCATGTCTGATCCAAGCAACATCTTGGTTTTCGAACTGCTCTAGTTGATGGGGGTTCGACATTGTTTTCCATACAATGCTTCAAATGGAATCATCTTGAGAGATTTTTGATACCCATTATTATATGAAAACTCTGCTAAGTGCAAGTACTCTTCCCATATGGCAGGTTGTTGCATTACGTACAAGCACGACATATCCTCCAAAACTTGGTTCACTATTTCTGTTTGTCCATCGATTTGAGGATGATATGCAATGCTAAAATGAATTTGGTTTCCCAGTTCGGATAATAATGTTTTACAAAAAGTAGAGGTAAATTTCACATCTTGATCTAAGATAACGACTCTTGGAATACCATGCAGTCTAAGAATTTGTCTCATGAAGATGTTCGCAATTTGTACTATTTTATATGTAGACTGAACAGGTATGAAATGAGATACCTTGCTAAGTTTTTATACTACCACCATGATGGAATCATTATGCTTTTTGCTTCTTAGCAAGACAATAATAAAATCAAGGGATACGACTTCCCATTTCCATTCAAGTATAGGAATAGGCTGAAGAAATCCCAGTGGGTGTTGATGTTCTGCCTTGAGTTGCTGGTACTCTAAGCGTTGGGTTAAGTATTCCGCAATGTATTTACACATTCATGGCTAGAAATAGTCATATCTGATTTTTTTAACATTTTCTGATATTTGGGATGCCCTGCATAAGAACTGTTATGATATTCATCCATAATTGGTTCTCTCAGGCACTTTTGATTTGGAATAAATATGTTTTCCTGGTATACTAAGAGTTGTTTTTCATTAATCTCATAACCTGATTTCTTTCCATCACTTCTGACTTCCTTTGCTTGTTTCCATAAGAATTGGTACTCAAGGTCCATTATTGCTACTTCCATAAGTTTCTCCTGAAACTTAAATTCCACTTGGTTAAATTAAAGTTCATAGATACCATGCAATTTTCTGTTCAAAGCATCAACAACACGATTCTCCTTTCCTTTTACATGTTGAATATAAAAATCAAACTCGCTTAGAAATGCATTCCATCTTTCTTGGTGAGCAGTTAGATCAGATTGCTTAAAGTAGCTAGTTAGGCTACTATGATACATTTTTAACACAAATATTTTCTGCAGCAAGTAATGCCTCCATACCCGCAAAGCGTGTACCACTGCAGTTAATTCTAAATCATACGTAGAATACCTCTACACATGATATTTTAAGTTTCTGGATTTGCATGCAATGAATTTACCCTCTTGGGTCAAAACTGCTCCAACTCCTTCCTTGTAGGCATTAGTGCATACATCAAGTTCCTTACTTGGATCTGCCACTTTCAGTATAGGAGTGGTGGTTAATATTTTTTCAATTTCTCAAAACTGTTTTGGCACTCTTGGGTCCATTTAAATACTTTTCCTTTCCACTCAAAGGAGGTAATAGGAAAAACTATTTTAGAGAAAGTATTAATGAAATGTTGATAATAACCAACCAAACCCATAAATGAGCGTATGTCTGCCACATTCTTGGCGATTTTCCACTCCATGATCATCTTTATCTTTTCTAGATATAGAGAAATCCCTTTAGCTGATATCACATGACCTAGGTATTGGATCTGCTCTTTGTAAAAATCACATTTGCTGAATTTGGCCTAGAGTTGATGTTCTTATAACATATTCAATACTATACGTAAATGCTCCTTATGTTCCTCCATATTTTTAGAGTAGATCAGTATGTCATCTATAAAAATCAAGAAAAAATTATCCAATAATGGGTGAAAGATGTCATGCATTAAGCTCGTGAAGATTGCTAGTGCATTGGTTAACCCGAAAGGTAATGCCACAAATTCATATTGCCCATACCTTGTATGAAATGTTGTTTTCAATATATATTCATCCTTAATCTGGATTTGGTGATACCTCGATCTCAAATCAATCTTTGAAAATATTGTTGCCCACTTCACTTTTTCAAACAGGTCATCTATGCGTGGAAATGGATACTTATATTTTACCATCAATTTATTAAGCTGTCGGTAGTCCATTCACATTTGCATACTTCCATATTTCTTCTTAACAAACAACACCGGTGCTCCCCAAGGGGATACACTTGGCTGGATATAACCTTTATCCATTAATTATTACAACTGCATTTTTAATTCTGTCAACTCTGGTATACTCATTCTGTAAGGTGCCCTTGACATGGGTGAAGCCCCGGGCACTAATTCTATTGTGAAATCAATATCACGTCTTGGTAGTAATCCTGGAATACTTTCAGGAAATACATCTATGAATTCTTGTATAATAGGAATATTTTCCAACATGAGGGCTTTATCCTTGTAATCTAAGAATCCCACTCGAATTGCATAGAGTTGGCACCCTTTTCTAATGCATTTATTCAGCTGTGATGCACTAATGAGACATAATTGAAGGGATTTCTTGAGTCCCTACAACTTTTTCCATGTGTCATCTTCAGATATAAAATAAATAATTTTATCTTTACAATCCAATAGTGACCAATGTTTTTTGAACCAGTCCATACCCAACAAAATATCATAGGAAACCAAAGGTAATATGTTCAATTCTACAATTATGTGTTGATCTCCTATTTTGGACTTTGGAATTGACCCTCCTTTTGGCCCTTGTAGCCAATTGAACCAGCCATGGGTTCTCAAATTTCTGATGTTGCAATTTACAATTTTCAACTATGCGGGGGTTTATATAACTTAGACCAGCTCCAGGGTCAACCAAAATGGAAATAGATTAGGTTTGAAGCTTACCTTCCAATTCAATCATGGTTGGTTGAAAATCCGCTTGTCTGTCCTCTAGAGCAACATTTATTCTGGGTATGTTGCGTGCCACATTTCCCACTGTGGATGCCTCTTGTAGGTTGGCTGCCACTTCATTTCTCCCCCGATCAGGATAATTCTTGAAATAATGCGCTTCACCACATCCCCAACATTGCAGTGCTGCTTTTTTGTGTTTGTCTAAGGTGAGGACTAGTGGAAGCCTCTGTATGACACTCCTCAGTTGCCCATCTAGTTTTTTGCTGATTCCTTCAAAATTTATTACTTTCTGGATTTTTCACAGTATTGTTATGATTTCTTGGTTTTCTATTTTTAAAACTAGAGCAGCCTTTCTACCCTTTCTTAGGTGGCCAGCTCCTACCCATTTCTCCCTTAGATTTGGATTCCTGATAGCACATTTTGGCATTTATTATCACCTCATCCATCATTTTTGGGTTCACAAACTCGATTATTTCTTTCATGTGAGAAGGTAAATTGCTCAAAAACCTTTGTACCTTCACCTTTTCATCTCTTAGATATGGTACATATCTTAATGGAGAGGTAAATTTTGTAACAAATTCATCCATAGACATTTGTCCTAACTTCATATCATGGAATTCCCATGATTTCTCATCATAAAATGGTTTAGTTAAGTACTTATCTTTAAAATACTGTTGGAATTCATCCCATGTCACATTTTGATCTTCATTTCCACGCACGTTTTTCACCTCCTCCCACCATAACGTAGCCTTTTCGCACAATTGATAGATAGCTATGTGAGTTTTAAGTTTTTTGTTGTATTTTTAAACTTGGAAATACTTATTCATATTTATTATCCAATATTCTGCCATCTCCTCAGCTTCATCAAATGTAGGAGGTTTTATTTTTCGAAATTCCCCTTGCAATTCCACTTTCTATTTCTTTAGTTCTTGCTGATTTGAAATATTCCAAGATTCAACTTCATTATACATTCTACTCTTGCTATTCCGTTGAGTATGACTCCCTTCTGGATGATCATGCACTTGATTTTTTTGTTCACATTCTCCATGGGTATCTGGATTAGGATGTGCAAGGTGTTGGTTCTACTTATTTGAGAGACTCTTCAATATCTTTTCTTGCTCTCTCATTAAAATATCGTTATCACTTCTAACTCGAGTCATCTCTATCTGAAGCTGCTGTACTGTATCCAACAATTTATTTTTCTGGCATTGCTCCTCCTCTAGTATTCTACTTGTTTGTTGGTGCTGGTCTATGCTTAACTGTACCCAAATTTCTGGGTTGAATTCAGGATTGGGCAAGGGTTGGTTTTCCCCTGTATTTCTGGGTGTTTGATGACTATTCCCTCTCCGGATGGTAGCTCCTTGTTGTCCTTCTTGCCACTATGCACATTTTTCAACACAAGAGAAAATGAAATCATCCATATTATTGTGTTGTTCCATCTGGCCCTAACATGTAACCATGCTTTGATACCACTTGTCACAACTGTTGGACAGAATTGTGAATTACAGATAAAAAATGCTTCCCTAGACAGGTGCTAATCTAGAACAACAGGTTAAAGACTATACGACTACTTTTCCTAACTAAGAATAGACACACAGAATGGATTAGATGCTTACTTGGAATCCAAGTGCTTCCAAATGATTTCTTCTGTCGCTTCTGTTGTAGCTTCAAATTCTAGCTAGTTGTGAAAAATATTTCCTGCAAGAAGGAACACTAAACAACAAAAGATAGCAATAATACAGATGTCTATTCAAGTTAGTTTGTTAAATCAGTAAAGAATAAACCATATACATCAACTAAGATCTTGCAATGTGGAATATCAAAGCCAATACAGATGCATATAGGGAAAAGTAAGTTGTACTCTTTATTAATGATAGAAGGGGTGGTTACAACGAAATGATTGATTTTGTGTCACCATCTCTAGCAGCATCCCAACCTCATCACAATGCAAATATCTCTAGCAAATTGTCATTCAAATCAATCTCCTCAATGTAAACTCCACCAGCATTTCTCTACACAAATTCTTCCCTCTTAAACACTAAGATATGTGCTCAATTTATAGAGAGGCTAAGGTAGTTTTGAAATCAATAACTTTCCAATAATAGGCAAGACATTTTCCTAATCTTGTAGATGTCAAATGGACACATGGATTCAAAGTTTGACACATGTGAACTTTTCTAGAAGGAAATGGCCAAGTGGAGAATCTAGAACAATGAGAAGTTCACTCCCAATGTGACCAACACACCCATACATGTCGGAAACTGCTTTGCAGAGCACCCTTACATGGGGCTACCTGCATATGCAATGCAATTAGTCCCTTTAGAGGTACCGTTGGTGAGCTCCCATATCATATATTATAAACTTCAAACCTTGGAAACCTTTTCAAATGAAAGTCCTTGATTGATCTGTCTTGTTCTTTGTCTTAGGGCATATAGCAATTGAAATGTTAGGGGATGATAAACCCTATAAATTGGTCCTAGAGAGGATGCCTAGTTAACCAGGTCATTGGGAATGATGCCCAAAATGACGTATATCAATTTCCCCCTAAAGCACAAAGTCAGAATCATAACAACAATATTTTGATTGATATGCTTTACACTGTGATGAGTTGGAAATGAAGCGGAGTGGTGACCTACAAAAATCTTAAAATAAATTACATCATGATATAGCCTCTTTCATCATAATTGATGAGGATAAGCATTCCCATGTTCAGCACATAAAAAATCTAATAACATGTACATAATTTAGAAATTCGTCGACATTGGAATGTTTCCCAATGTAGACATGCCTACAGATATAGGCCCATGTTTGGATGCTGATATGTATGTAAGGTCACTATACAGATGATGTGTAAAACAATCCTGAAATCACATCCCAGATGGCTGAAACTAGATTGGGGGTCGTCTTATCTCGTTCACTTGATCATTCGTGTACAAGTTTAGCCATGCAAATATATGATTTGTTGTTGAACATAGAAATACATCGTTTTATTACCAGCCAATGAAGTGAGTTGTTAACAAACGCAAGAGAACCACCATTAATGAAAATGGCCCTGAAGGTACTGTAGTAAATTTCGTAAGTCGTGAATAGATGATTTGATATCGAACGGCAAACAAAATATTTCGATCAAAAGTCCAGAAGTGAGGATCTTGTCAATGTTGTAACAAGCCTCATGGTACTGGAATCTGATGTTTCTAAGTGAACTTCCTGGATATTTATTTGTAGTCGATAGCATGTCACCTTATTGTGAAACGGGAGTTACTAATTTCAGAGACAAGTGTATGACTTGATATAACAATTTTTAGGGATGATGGTCATGTTTATAAAGGTTTATGAGTATTGCAGAAGGATGAGTTTATTCACTGGATAACTTCTCTTGAACATATCGGCGACACTGTGATGAGTTGGCAGCATTGAACCAAAACCGAAGTGAAGGTATGATGAACCATAGGTATGAATGAACCTTCAAGATGATTACCCAACCCAAACAGTCACAGACATGGAGTGAAGGAAGTGTCATGTTCAAGAGCAACTTGCTACCATAAATACATTTTGCTCAGTTTTCCCAAATTTTCCCCGGTCATTTGTCGACTAGTACCTCTTTATCTTTTAACAAGCTTGAGGAGGATAACATTTTCTTGATCTATAATTCAACCCTTCGGGAAAACAATGTATCGCTGTTTAATAATTTAATGATTCTAGCGATGAATGAAACTTGATTCTTGCCATGATCAACAAGCCCATTGCTATTTATGTTTTAACGAGCTTAATGACAGTGATAGCCCTGCCCTTTTTCATATTTAAGGAGTTTGAAAAAGAGGACGAAAGAAAAATCCATAAGTACTTTTTCGTAAATTTGTCACTCAGATCCGAAAAGTGTAAAATAATATTTGAGAGAACCTATTTGGTCATGTTTAACCAAGGTATTCCTTTTTCGTAAATAATCTATCTCAGGTCGGAAAGGTGTTAAACTTATACTGAGTAGATATCGATTCATTTACTTTTACGAGCTCGAAAATAAAAGTGCTTAGTAATATTTTCACATTATCAGAGTCTGAAAAGAGTTGAAAGAAGACTCTAGGGGTTCCTTTTTCACTGTTATAGAAGCTCGAAAAAGAGATAAAATTGTGCTTCAAATCCTTTTTCGTTTTTAACAAAGCTTGAAAAATAAGGAGAAAAAGTATGCTTTGTGGTCAAATCATTCTTTGAAATAAATCTGCACGACTAATATGTTCATCAGTTGTATATCCTGTTTAGAACAACATCAAATGGATTAAAAATACCCGTTTCATGATAAAAACATAAAAAAATATAGTCATAGCAATAAATTTAACTTGAAAATAATTAAATGACTATTAAAATTAGTTTCACTATTCATTTTTACCATTCCATAGTTACCATTTGCATTTTGGAGCTCTAAAATTAATTTTTCGCTCGAACTTCAGCTGCTGATTTTGATCGTTTCTGTGGACGATTTTCGTTGTCGTTTGATCTAGATTAGTCATATGAACCTCTTCTTTCCTTTAGTACTCATTTCATTTCTAATTCCTGCAAATTTTTAGGGTTTTAAGGCCCCCCTAGGGTAAATTATGCCCAAAAAGAGGGCAATGCACCCTTGAATGTCGAAAACTGCATTGCATAGTAGGTACAATGAAGGATAATTGCATATGTAGAGCACTGTCTCTTGTTAAGGTGTGCATTGGGCACAATTCAAGTTTTTGATTTTCTCATTATGCCCAAAATTGACCTAGTTTTTTGCAATGAATGGAATCTAATGGATCTTATTGTTGTATTTCAGGTTTCCATCGGATTAAAATGACTATTATATGGAGGGAAAGAGAACATGAACAATAGGATATGATTGGCTTGAATGATCCAGGTACTGTAAGAGCCCTAAGAGATTGCGGACTGCTTAAGTACTTCAAATTATCTAGGATGAGGCAACCAATAGAACTATTGGAGTTCTTAGTTTGAGCATGGGATCCAACTATAGAGGCATTTCATATTAAGAACAAGTGGTTCCTATAACAATCGAGGAAGTGTACTTTCTCATGGGTTTTTCGAGGAGAGGCTTTCCCATTTCGCTCTCAGGGTTTGTAGTTGGAGGAGAGACAGTGAGAGATTTTATTTTGCAATATTGCTACCCAGGGTCAGAGCCAAGCAAAGATGGAAAATTTAACGTCTGTGATGTTAGATATTTTCCCTTGAGAACTATCCTTTTCACGATTGAAAAACATGCCAGCACCATTACACTACATGTAGCGAATAGATTGTATATGCAATACGTGCTAGAGTGTATGGAGCCAACAGTATTCAACTGGTCTGAAGTTGTTATATCTCAGATAAAGGAACAATTGAATAAATCAAAGGGAGGAAGGAACAAGAATTTCAGTTATGGTTCTATCCTTATATCCTTTTCCTTGGAAAAGATTCAAGTGATGCAGTCACAACATGTGACATTGGATATAGCTAGTCCTAGAGATCCTCAGATGCAGAGATGGGTAGAACTCATGAGTCGGCATGCAGGCCAATCTACTGTTGTGTTCTTGACTGCATTCTTTGACTGGTTCCGGTGACAAATTGTTGCCATTGATGAGTATGCATACACAGGTGTTGATTTTCGAGGGGATCCAGATTTAGCATTACCAAAAGGCACTCAATGGGGTGCAATAGGTAAGAATGTTTTGACCATGTTTTTTGATTCTCCTAAGGTTTATACAATGTTGTTGTATTTTTGATTTCTTCCCAAGACTAAATTAAATGTTTGATGTAATGTAGATGTTGGTCGTGTTCAAACCGTAGTGGAACCGGAGCACGAAGCAGATGTGCCAGCAGTCCTTCAGGATCTTGATATGGATGAGACTCTGACTAAGCTTCAACAGTACATAGAGGGTTTTACCTTCAGTATTCCAGATTTCTGGATTGAAGATCTTCCTATGCGACTGCAGCGACACACTATTGGGGTTCCTAACCACTGGATGTGGTTACTTCGTAGAATAGCTAGATCTATAGCATGTTACCATGAGCACCATTAGTTTAGTTATGAAATTTTGCATAAATTTTGAGGTCAGATGACCAATGTGTATTGGGCACAAATTTTTGTAAAAACTTATAACTATCTATCTATATGATTTTAGTGTTTTCCTATGTTTATTGTGAAATCCTATTCAATGATGTGAATGTTTTCTTTACATATGTTGCAAATGTATGTCTAAAACTTGATTAGCTATGAATCAATTAATGTGTTCAAATTTCTAGAAATGTGTTGACATTGAATAAAATCAAAGTGTCTTTCCAAAGTGGAACTCTAAGGAACAATCTATGCAATGTTGGATTTCTAACAATATAAACACTAGTAAGTTGTAATACCACAATTTGTGAGTCTAACCTTATGATGATACGGTTAATACCAAATGAAATGGCATCAGAGAGAATTTCGATCAACGCGCTATACTCAGCAATATTGTTCATCGATATACCAATAAAAATCCCTTGAAAGCTCACTAACTTGCCATTCGGAGCGAAAATGGCCCAAATTACAGAGGATAGATTTTGCGTAGTACGACTAACACCATCAGCATATCCAACAAAGGGTTGCGAAGATTCAGACATCTACGATGAAATGTAAAGAGGATTACTAACGTCAAGAAAACTCTAAAAACAAATTAAGATATTGAATGCAAATCAACATCATATATTTACAATATAATAAAAAAAATTACTACGCTCTTGATTAAGCATTGTAACGTTTCGAATAAAACCCATTTCTAGGTTGCGCCAATGGAATTCCATTGTAATCAACCAACTCATAGGCACCCTTAGCAAGAACTCTTTTGACAATATAGGGGCCACGCCAGAATGGCTCAAACTTTCCTGTACCTATTACATAAGCTTCTTGATCGTCAAGAACGACCAAGTCGCCCTCTGAGAAAATGTGAGGCTGGACATTTTTGTCGTATTGCGCCTTTATATGTCTCTTGTGTGCTTCGTTCTCCAATTGGGCTTCATGACGCATTTCATCAAGATGGATGAGATTAAGGATAAACAATTCTTCTTCTAAGGTGTCAGGTAACAAGCCAATTGTGAGTTTTAACAACGATATTTCACAGTGGATTGGTAAGATAACTTCTAGACCATACACCAACTAAAAAGGAGTAAAGCCAGTTGCGTTTCTCACCGAGGTTCAATATGCCCACAAGGTGGAGTACATGATAAAATGCCAATTTCTTTTACGAACTCCTATCATTTGTTGAAGCATACGTTTAAGAATTTTGTTGATAGCCTCAACTTGTCCATTTGATTGTGGATAATAAGGAGTAGAATTATCATGTGACAATCCTAACTTGGCAGTCAATTCAACCATCATGTGATTGTGAAAATGCTTCCCATGATCTGTAACTATAGCTCGTGGGACTCCAAACCGTGCAATAACATGATTAAAGAAAAACAAGGTAGTTTTTTGTCCCGTGTTGTTGAATGTAGGCATTGCTTCAGCCCATTTGGTAAAATATTCGACTGTGACAATAATATAACTGTGCCCCCCAGACAAATGAGGGTTACAGGTCATGAATTCAATGCCCCATTTTGAAAATGGTCCCACAGAGACAACATGATGCATTGTTGCTGGCGGTTTGTAGATTTTACGATAAAAAACCTGGCACACATGACAACTTCTGACCGCGAGGAAACAATCTCAAAAAATAGTAGGCCAAAAGTAACTGGTGTGGAGTATGTTCCGTGTGGTAGCATATCAAGATAAATTTCCACCACATGCCCCAGCATGACAATCATTTAATACTTTTTTGACCTCCTCATGAGTGAGGCACCTCCTTAAAATGGTATCGACACCTATCGAGATCATTGGTATCGACACCTATCGCCGATGATCAGATAATATTTGGCTTGGTATCGAATATGTCTCTGTTCAGAGCAAGAGGTATTAGGTGAAAAAATTTGGGTTTGGAGATAAATGATGAAATCCCCATACCAAGGACAGATGATCCAATCAAAAACAGACACATCTCTGGAATTGATGGTTCCAACGTAGTTTTAGTACTATTAGAGCGAAGGTCACACAGAAGCTCATCCAAAACTAAAGACTTCTTTGACTTGGATTTTATGAATTCCAAATTAAATTCCTACAAAATGACAATCCATTTTGAATATTTCCCCCCAACAATTGACGTGATAACATATAAGTCATGGGGTTGCAAACCGAAACTATAGTTGTTTTTTAGAGCAGGATATAATGGCGAAATCTTTGGATAGCTTGAATAGTTGCCAAGGAAATATTTTCTACGTATGAATACTTAACTTCTGTATCATTGAGATTATGACTCAAATAATAGATTGGATGTTCAATTAATTTTTCTACTTGGACCAATACCATAGCAATGGTTGTTTCAGCCACGAAGATATATAGGAAATAATCATTTTGATAATTGGAGGGATACATTAATGATGCTCGGACAAGAGTGTACTTGATAGCGTCAAAAGAAACTTGCACAACTTGGTCCCAATGGAAGGGAACCCCTTTTTTCAATAGTCGAGTAAATCCTTTAGCTATTTCGGCATAGTTTGGAATGAACCTTCTTAGGAAGTTTTCCTTTCCCTGAAGTTTCTATATCTGAAGTAAGTTTGATGGTGCAGGCAAATCAAGAATGGCCTAAACCTTGAATGGGTCAATTTGAATTCCTTTGTTTGAGACTATGAATCCAAGAAAATGACTAGAAAAAAAAACACACACACATTTATGTGGATTGAGGTGTATTTTGTAGTGTCGGCAGCGTAAGAAAATGGCTCTCAAATGCATCGGGTGATCATTCCAATTTTTTAAATGCGCTGGTAAATCATCCAGATATGGTTGAAAAATGTGTTTGATGTCATTGAAATCATATCCATTGCTCTCTGAAAATTTTCCGCAATGTTATTTAAACCAAATGGAAGTTTCGTATAGGTGAATGTGCCCCACAGACAGATAAATGTTATCTTATGTTAATCATCTGGGCAGATATTGATTTGATTGTAGCCGGAAAATCCATCCATGAACGAAAATATTTCACATCCAGCAAAATCGTCAATAATCTGGTCGATAAAGGGAGTAGGATAATTGTCTTTTGGACAAGCAATATTGAAATCCCGATAATCGACGCACACTCTAATGGTTCCTTGCTTTTTTATGATAGGAAAGGTATTGGAAACCCACTTAGTTAGTGAAACAGGATATATGAAACCAGCATGCAAAATATTTTCAACTTTTTCTTTGATGGCAGCTGCTTTCTTCAGATGAACAGGACGAAGTCGTTGACTCACCGGTTTGACATCAAGATACATATTAATAGTGTGTTAAACTATATTAGTATCTATGCTTGCCATTTCCTCGTAAGAACAAGAAAATACATCACAGAATTGATGAAAGAGAGAGTGATATGATTCGAGTTCTGATGGAGAACAAGATACACCTACATGAATATTTTCTACAATGCCAGGTTTGGTCGAAATATCGATAGAAATGGTTTCTTCAATATTTGAATGATTTTGCTCAGAATCGATTGCATTAATGGGAAAATAATTCGAAAAGAAATTTTTGATGGATGGGTGATATAGTTCACTAAGATTATTTTCTTCATAATCAAGAAGATGGGAATGATGATGATAATCTTCCCATGGTTCTTCTTCTGACATCATTTCTTCCAAAATATTCTCATCTGTCAAGAAAATTGAGGAAAAAGGATCAGAGGGGGTACCAAAATCTAAGGAATGATCAACCCAAACACTCGGCGACACTAATTTCGGATTTGCTGCCCAAGCCAGATAGATTGATTTATATGCCAATTCAATAGGGTTGGGAGACAGAAACTCATCCAACGTAGAAATATCAAAATCACTCATACTCTCCCTTAAGCCAGATAGAGTGGAGAAGATAATGTATAAGGTCTCTATATTTTCAATTTATGCCGATGTCGCGGGTGGCGGAAATGAAAATATTCCCATAAGTGGAATCCTTTAAAATTCCTACACCAATTTTCTGAAGTTCTAGTTGGGATATGTGAACGAAGGGAACGCTTCCAGTTACTTGCGAAGCAGAGGCAAAGAAGGATAGTTGATTCATGACTATGATAGTACCTTTATGTGGAAAGGAAATCATTGCATATACCCATGGCCTTCCAAGTAAAATATTGTAGTCAAGGGTTCTATCAACAACCTCAAGGTCAATATTCACTAATTTTCCCCCCTAGCTCAACATGCAGGTTATTAATAATACCACAATGTTTATATGTACCTCTATAAAATGCCTTCAACATCGTTGATGATTGTGATAAGCGCGGTGAGCCATGTGAATTCCAACAATTTAGAGACATAATGCTTGTAGATTGTCCCTCATCAATAATAGTGTGATGAAAAAGGTGATTGAGAACATTTAATTGTATGGAGAATGCCAATTCTACTGGTAATTGCGGCACATAGCCAATATGATTAAAGACAACAAGATTAGAATCAGTCGAATCAATTCCACCAATAGCCGACAATAAAGCCTGTTTTTGGGAGGGAAAATTTTGTAATACCTCAAGAGCAGACATAGCTAAAGGGGATTGAGCCAAATCTTCAACTATATTATAATTTTGTGCAGCTCTTGCTCAACGATTATATGTTGATTTGTGAATTACTCCGTTTGGTGGCTTAATTGTCAATTCATGAATAGCAGTAGGCGGTACTGATTCTGTAGATGGATTTGTTGTCGAGGTAGTAGGTTGGTTAGTGGTCTAACTACCATATTCTTTATTTTGCGTTGAAACCAATATATCTATTGAAGGTTTTGTTATAGATAACATTAACAGTTGGGAACTAGGAGCTGGATCCGTAGCAACCATGTTTGTGTCCAGATTTGGAAATGGGTTTGTCAACACATCTGACGCATGGGAAGTCTTGATGATTTTTGAGACTTCAGCGCGGTGAGGATAATCCCTAAGAAAATGTTCCACATAACAGATTATGCATGGATAACGAGGTTTCCTAGGTCCAGACGATTGATCAGATGATCTTTCCTACGGGTTAGAAGTTTTCTTTTTCTTAGATTTCCCCTTTTTCTTACTTCCAAGTTGCTTGTCACTTTTTCCTTTGTCAAATGACACGGTATTAATTTCAAAAGTAGGAGCAGGATCAGATTTAGTAGTGTGATTTGTGCTTGAAGTGTATATCAGGCCATCTCTGGCATGAGAGTCCTTTAATTGAGGAGGAACAGTAAAATTAGATCTCGGTGCGTAAGGAATTTTTTCATAGAGCATGCTAGACTGAGTATAAATCAAAACTAAATATTGGGAATGAGTGATAACTTGCTCTTCTATGACGATGCCACCCTTAGCCACATCCTCAGTTATATATGGTAAAAATGAGTTAATGAACCATTCAACAAGGAGTTGATCCGGAACAAAGGTTTTAACCATTCGACGATGACAACGCCACTCATGAATATGATCAACAATGTGAGTAGCGTTAGTCTGTTTGAAATTGGTCAAGATTTCTATTCCAATTTCATATCTAATGGGTAACTAGAAATGAGTCAAAAAGACAATAGCTAGGGTTGTGAAATTATCAAAAGAAGCTCTATGTAATTGAATGTACCATTTTCCAGCCGGACTTGTGAGCGTGCATTGGAAAAGACATAGTCAAACAGAATCATCATACAGGGAGGTTGATGAACACCATAAATGATAAGTCATGACACGAGTCGACAGATATTCCCCAGGGTTTCCATTAAACTTAGGAATATCCGAGGGTAATTTATGAGGTATCACCGACCACCAAGGAGCATAGTTAATTGGATCATTGGTTAGCCGATTTAAATCTGGTAACTCAAAAGTTGTAACAAAGGGAAACTATCGATTAAGGTCAGGTTGAGCATAGCCAAGGTAATATGGAATTTCTTGAGCAATAGGCCTTTGAGCACCAACATAAGGAATCTGCTGCTGGTAACCCAAATAGGGGTTGTTTTGAAAAACAAACGCTTGAGGATTATGTTGACCAAAACTTGGATATGATACTTGTTGAATGAAGTGTGAGGAATTTGCGCCTGTGGCTGCCAAGGGGTCTATTCACCAATTTTATAACCCAAATTAAAATGACTTGTATTTAGTTGATAGGTATAACCAAGTTGCAATTGCGACATCCCATAAAATGGTAAACCAACTTAGGAATAAATGATTCCGGATATAGGTTGTTGTAAATTAACCAAAGGATTTGGAGTCTGTGGACCCAAAATTTGAGGATATTAAGTTGGATGACACGCTTGATAAGGTTTTACAATATTTTGATTCTGTAATAGGGGTAAATATTTATTAACAAGTGGTAATGATGTGGGTGTAACAGGTTGAAGTGGTTGATACAATTGTATAACCGTTTGTGGTTGGATAGGCAGAGTAGGTTGCCATTGACAAAAATTCATTTTGACATTCGATTTACCAAAAAGTGACGGAGTACTATCATATTGGGTGACAAAAGGTTGCCCCCTAGCATGAGGAGTGTTGGCTCGAGGGGTCCTGACCCAGGTTTGGAGTTCAAGGTTTGCCAAAAAACCCCTATACTACTGGCCATTTCGGCAGTGACCTGCTTGCGCAGGCCAAAGTTTAACCCAAGGTAGTATGGGTGGGTGCTGGAAGCAGGTTTCCGCACCCTGAGAAAGGATAGGTAAGGAAAGAAAATCTACGTCCGGCCTTGTGATACCCAAATCGTCTCTTTTTGTGTAGGGTCGATAGGTCTCTTTTCACATCCACATGTGCTAGATATATAATAATATACTTTTATTACATAAAACAGAATAGAAAAGATCCAGATACAACAAAAAAACTTACACAAATATCTCGCAGCTTAAATATAGAATGCACATAATGCAGTAATTACCAATGATTCACACAAACAATACACATAGATTTAGTTCTCAAGAAAATTTCTTATTCATCAATTCATCAATTCCTTCTTACAATACCCATCCCAGCCTGCGCACACAGCAGCAGGGTCCGCACATAGCTAGACTCTAGATCTTCGTGCACACATCCAGCAAGAGTCCTTTCCCCAAAAACCCAAACAGATATCTTAAACCACAATTCACATCAATCGTCCTTCATTGCCTACCTTACAATACAAAATGTTCCTCTATTTATAATAATCTGGCCTGAACTTTCCTATGGTTGAAAAACCGTGGTTTTTGGATCCCTGGTTTACCCTTTTGCCCATTATAATGCTTTCAGGGCTTTGACCCACCCCAAAACCCCTGGGCTAGACTAAATATAATCAAAAGTATTCAAAATTGGACCAGTTTCGTAGCTCGTAGGAGACCCTATTCCAACAGTCCCCCAACAAAATCTTGTGACTCATCCCGAGTCACTGTGGTAGTGTGGTCTATATCTGTGCACGTAAGGTAGTAAGGGCGGTGATCAATGAAAATAAAACTTCTTGACTCTGGGTAGCAACATTCTGTGCAAGGTCTACCAACTTCTGGGAGGTTGGAACTTCCATTGTCATGGTGACACATTAAAGAATCTGATTAAGGTGCTTGGTTGTGCCATCAATATCCTATGAAAGTTGGAGGGCTGTGGTAGCCCAAGGCTTCAGAAATTTCACCATGATGTGCTGTTTACGCCGGAGTGTCTCAATCTCGTCCTAGATATCATTGTTGGTTTTTAATCGTGCCAAGTGCTGGGCAGGTACCAAAGTGGTCAGCGCATTGTTGACCTGCTCGAAGGCTTCTTCCTTCTGCCGTAAGTCCTGATTGATTTCCTGAAGGATCGGATATTGCTTGACCTTAGTCCAGAGTTGCATGGCTGACTCTAGCAACTGGGCACCTTGGGAAATATGCCTTGAAATGACGGTTGTCGTGTCAGTGACTAGGATGGCACACTGGGCGTGGAATTTTGGGGGCATTTCGGATTGTAGTCTGGACTGTAAGTCAATGATTTGTTGTTCCAGCTGGGTCTTGACAGTGTGTATTTCCATCCGAGATGCTTTAAGGGCTGCAACCAGTTTTTCCACTTTAGCCTGAGGTGCGTCCATGGCCGGGATCTCATCTGTAACCTTTGTACAAAGCTGGTGGATTACTGTTTCGAGCTCCACTTGTTGTGACATGACAAGGAGAAAATTGGCAGCCTGCTACATGATGGTGTGCTCGGCTGTACCAAACTGTTGGTGTATTCCCTAGTCATGATGGTGAATTTCCTGGAAGACAGTGTGACGAAGGCCCTATAAGGCTCTGTGGGGTAGCTTAGCCAGGTCCAGCTACGTTGTTGTGCCTACCAGGGGCTACGTTCCTACCAGGGTAGTGCTAGGTATAGCACAAAGATGACTGTCCTCCTTGAATAGCGTTGAACTACTGTCGACTGAAGGGGTGCATGCCTGGCCCATGCTGGTTGGCAGCGTATTGATTTTGATCTGGAGAGCGCGGAGCTTGGCCTGGAGAGAGTCGACCGCAGCCTTCTGCTTTGCCTCGACAAATGCCCACTTGTCTTCCGTAGCCAAGACGACTGTGTCCACGATTTTCTCAAGGTCATCATCAGTTAGTGTGACTGTCGCATCGTATTACAAGCAGTGGGCACGATGTTTCTTTCCGGATCCTAGTGCCGATTTCCCTAACCGCTTCGTGTCAAGGGGAGGGGTAGTAACTCTATCAGGCCTTACCTGGGCCTTAGCTGCGGTGGTCTATGGTGGCTGTGTATCCCCATTCTTGGTTATGTTCAAAGCCGTCTGGTGGGGCTCCATGGTCTCCCCACAGGTATTGATGAGGCCTTTTTTCCAGGCAAGGGGCCATAGCGAGATCAACAAGTCAATTTCCTCATTTGCTACAATATAAGGGAGTGTCGTCCATGTCTTATTGTTGAGGCTGTAGATCCGAATATGGTGCATGGTAACTTGGAACTCAGAAACACTCTTGTATTTGTTATATATTGTTGGGGACAGCCTGGGTTGGGAGTTTATGGCAGCTGCTATACTGCTCTGGAAGAGGATTCAAAAAACCTTGTTATCCTCGATGCATTGTGTATCCTTAGAGTCCCATAAGTGAGCATACCGAGCTCTTTCACACATCCCAAGAGGAATTTCATGGAGGACCGACCCCTCAGGGTTGTCCCAGGGGACCAGCGCTATTAGGAATAATAACCATGAATAGAAGAAAGATGTCCCTTGCTCCTGGGATTCACGGACATTAGCCAGCAATTAATCGCACAAGTACTGAGCCCAATTGAAAGAAACGCCCTTCGCACACCGGCTGGCCAACTGGATCACATAGGCGGGGAGAGTCGTAATCTGGAACTTTTTCATTAGCTTGTAGGCTAAGAGCCTAGTACCCATCTGTGTGGCAGGGTCATTGATAGTCTGGATCACAAACCCTCATTGATTTCGATGCATCGCGTAGGTCCTCCGCACAAACGTAGTGGTAGCTACTTTGTATTTTTTTCCTACTCACTCTAATGGGTGCGGCCCTTGCATAGGAAGGCATGTAATCTTGTGGATCAACGCAACATCAATAGGGACCCTATCGCAAATCCATAAGAAACCATCGTGAATGAGGGCGAGCAACTAGCGAGCCAACTGATCTGTGACGTTGTAATGTCAAAAATGTGGCATTCGGAGTAGATTCATAAGTCCCGATCCAGCTAAGCCACATAACCAGCGTTGGGGCACCACCGTGACTCCATAATCTCTATGGATTGTATCAAAGTATAATGCAGGGGGCAACTCTGGGAGGGTCTCAAATTCTGCTAGATCGTGATCATCAAACTTGACCTCGTGGAGTCGCCCGCAAGGATCACTGATGATAGGGACTTCCCCCAAGGTTAGGGGGGTTTGCAAATAGGTGACCAAGCCATCCAAGTTTTTTGGCGTTTTCATAAATTGCCTACGTGGGCGAAAAAATGGAGTTAAGGAATCAATCGAGTTAGTAGGTAGAGCACCCTCCCGTGCGTCTTGATCTGGAGGTGATGCTGGTGCAGGCCTGGCATGTCTTGCGGAAGTCCTGGGCTTCCCAGTAGCCCATCTCGGTGCTTTTGGGGTTTTTCCTGAACCGTGTTCCTTTTCTTGCCTTTCCTTGTGACCGGCGCGGGGGGGGGGGAACTTCTTCCAATTCGGGCTCAACCTCCAGGACTTCTTCGACATCAAGCCCCGTCGGGGCTGAGGGTTCGATAGGGTTAGTAGTCGGCATCCTTGCACAAAAAATGAATCCTAGCCCTGGGTGACTACTATCAGATGGAGTAGGTTGACCAGACATGAGAGGGATGGTGTGGATGTGAAAAATCTGATTGCTCAAGTGGTTCCACGAGACGCATGAGGCAAGAAAGTTGTGCAAGTGAAACAATACCTCTGGCTGAACTATCCTGATCTTTTTATAGCACCCCCAAGCGTGCGATGGTGAGGTAAAATTTATCCGAGGGAGGTTACCCAGGAAATGGTAAAAAATCCCCATAATTCATTTCATTAAATGTCAAGAGGTCGCTCCTCCCAATGGTAACTTCTATTTTTTTCTAATAGGTACTGTTCCAACGGCTAGTTTTCGCATCCTCGATAGGCTTGATCCCTTTGTTACACTAGGGTTACCCATTTGTAGCAGCTGCATGGCCCCCCAAAAACAGGCTTGCTTCCTAGGTAAGTCATGAACCATGACCAAGAGAACCTTATCGTCTGTGCAAGTGAGGCTTTAAAGGGGGCTGTAGTCAGAGTGTATTGTCTTAATCGTAGTTGTTTTGTTGTTGTAAAGGGGGCCAGGTGTATGAAGGCTCTACGTCCTGAGTATACAAATGTCGTATAAAGAATACTACTTGCTCGTGGGTCTACCTCACCTTTTCTTAGGGTTTGCCTGCAGTAGTCAACTATTCCTGGTTTTTTCCGGGTCCCTACCTCTGAGGAAACCTAGCGGAAATTTTTTGTGATTCGAAGACAAAACAACGTAGAGACACCATGTAATTGGTTCTTCCAAGTCTCTATTTCCTCCTCGGGGTTAGATAAGCATTCAGTATCCCCCTCGCAGCTGAGTACTTCACCGTCGGTTGGATTGTTCGCGTCTCGCGCAGTCAAGTTATAGATATAGTCCACATCTTCCTCCTTGGGTAATGGTTCCGTATAACGTTTACCTTCCGCAAGGTCTAATGGTATGACTACCCTCGTGCCATTATTTTCGAACACCATGCTTCTTTTTTTTAAGTTAATGATACCACCCATGTTGATGGCCCAGTCCAATCCTAGTAGCGCAAGGTAGGGGTCCACATCCTTGACGATTTGAATGACTTCGAAGTCAGCCCAGAATTTTACTCCTACGATATCTACCATAATCCCCGAGAGCCTCCCCAGCGATATGATATTTTGGTGATTAGCCATGCGTAGCTAGATAGTGGACCATTCCAACTTTGATTCACCCATGCGTTGCCAGGTTTTCTTAGCTAATACATTGGTGTCCGATCCAAGGTCTAAGATAACCGGATCCATCTCGCAGTTGTCGATCTGGGCTGTCAATTGCATCTCCTTCCCAGTGCGTTTCTGATACCTGTATAATTTGTGCACATCCTAAATATCAAGAGACACGACGGTGCATGTTGCGCTGCTATCTATTAAAGCCTGCAGATTTTGCATTGCCTGGGGGTTGCGCAGTAATCTCATACATGCCTACAGGAAGGGTTTGACCTCTTCCCCTACCTTTAGGTCCACAGGGCACAGTGGCATAGATGCCTCAGTCCCGAGGAAGTCCCTTCAAGCTTCTATAAACGTTTCCTTTACTTTCGCCAGGTCCAGCCCTTCTTGTTTGGTAACTACTTTGCGGATCAACGTTTTAGTTTCAACCTTCTCCTCAGTCCCCCTAGTGGCTAATCCACTATGTGTAACAACATTTATGCTTGAACCCTTACCCCTTAGGTTAGTTTGAACCCTCCGCACCTTCTGCATAGGTGGGAGCTGCTTCTCCTGTATTTTTGCTATCAGGGCTGGACAATCTTCAAGCCCATGGTCCAACTGTCTACAATACCTACAGTACTGTCTCGTAGGGTTTGGAAAATCCCTTGTAAAATGCCCTATGCTCCCATGGTTATAGCAGATCAATTTTCTCCGGCCCCGACTTGCGCTTCCACTTTGGTTTCCATCCTTGCTACTGGAGGGGGAGCCATTCATGCCCGCGGGGGTTTTTGGTGATGCGGTGTCTGACTGTACTTCTGGCAAGTTTCCCCAGCATATCACTAAATTACGGATTTGGTAGTTTTGCTCATCTTGGTCCACTGATCGGCAGAACCAGCACCAGAATGCAAGTCCACTTGAGCTCTGTCATCCTGGGCTAGGCTCCTATGATCCTGGGCGCCTCGGACTAGGTTCTCTTGTTCACGAGTGGTCGGGGCACAAATCCTTCGTATGCCCTGATGCCCGCCATAGCTCTGCGCCAACTTCCCTTCCTTGTTCCTATCATAGGTCCTGAATCTCCAGGTGCATTGCCCTGAGCTGCACCTGGATCTGCTGTACTCCCAATGAAGCCTCTAGCCTGGGCGTAGCTTCTAGTATGATAGCGGCTTCCAAAGCTTTGTCATGTGAGTCAAAATTCTGGTGACCCATAAGTATGAGTAGGTGAGGGAGTAGCATGGCGATGAGCCATTTCGTATGATGTCTATCATCATACATAAATTCTCCTTCTTTGATAGCTTTCTTTAGGCATTGATCAGCTTTGCACATGGACTCATCCATTCCTTGCTTGAAATATTTCATGTCTGCTACGATCTGAGAGTAGGGCTTAGGTTTCAGGAACTGTTGCTTCAGGGTGTCCTTAATATCTTGAATGGATGCACTCCCATTATGAAATAGGTACCGCATATACTAATCCAGCGCTCTCTCTTCGAAGGCTAGGGACAACTGTGCTTTCTTCACAGTATCGCTTACCACAACCTATGCAGTCCATACCGAGTCTGCCACAAACAAAAAACGAGCTATGTCCTCATCACACGCACCTTTAAAGGTAGGTAATTTAACGTACGCTGCCATATCTCCTTCTAGCGTTGTGCTTCTCTGCATATTGGAATTCATTCACCCGAACCTATTCTTCTTCTTTTTCAGGCTTCTAGTACTCTCTTTTCATTTCCCGATCCCTTCCTCAAAATGCTCCAGGTCCCGGCAACGGAACCATTTGTTGGCTCGAGGGGTCCTGACCCAGGTTCGGAGTTCAAGGTTTGCCAACAAACCCCTATACTACTGGCCCTTTCGGCAGTGACCGACTTGCATAGGTCAAAGTCTCACCTGAAGCAGTATGGGTGGGTGATGGAACCAGGTTTCCGCACCGTGAGAAAGGATAGATAAGGCAAGCAGAGCTGCATCCAGCCTTGTGATACCCAGATCGCCTCTTTCTGTGCAGGGTCGATAGGTCATTTTTCACATCCACATATGCTAGATCTATAATAATATACTTTTACTGCATAAAACCGAAAAAAATAGATCCAGATACAAAAAACACACTTACAGAGATCTCTCGCAGCTTAAATACAGAATGTGCATAATGCAGTAATTACTAATAATTCACACAAACAGTACACATAGATTTAGCTCTCAAGCAACCTTTCTTGTTCATCAATTCGTCAATTCCTTCTTACAATACCCGTCCCAGCCTGCGCACACAGTAGCAGAGTCTGCATACAGCTGGACCCTGGATCTCTGCACACACAGCTAGTAGGAGTCTTTTCCCCAAAAGCCCAAACAGATATCTTAAACCATAATTGGCATCAATAGTCCTTCATTGCCTACCTTACAATACAAAATTTTCCTCTATTTATAATAATATAGCCTAAAATTTCCTATCGTCTGCAAACCATGGTTTTCAGATCCCTGGTTTACCCTTTTGCCCATTACAATGATTTCGGGGCTTTGACCCACCCTAAAACCCCTGCGCTAGACTAAATATAATCAAAAGTATTCAAAATTGGACCAGTTTCGCAGCTCGTAGGAGACCCTGTTCCAACAAGGAGGATAATAAGACAGAAAATATTTCTCTCCAAATGTTGGGAGTCTAGTTGATATGGTACTTGAAGGAATAGACCTAGAAGGACTAGTTGGATATTTCCCTAAAGATGTGTATAATGAATCAATTCATTGAGTACTTACGATAGGATTTCCAGTTAAAATGTCGGTTGATGACATTGGTAAAGTCCATGGATTTGAAGATGCACCAGAGAAAATTCCAGATAATGATTTGTAGCCTGATGGGACCAAAGGGCCACCATGAAAATATGACTCTGGTGAAGTTTTAAACATCGACGGGGTAGCCAGGGCAGGAGCTGACGTAATTGGAATAGATGGTCCAACCGAAGATGTTGGATCAGTCATAGTTACTTGACCAAATGTATGCCCTTTTGAATCGATGGGAATTTGAAAAGGAACAAGATCAACAAAAGCAGATGGTGTCAATTGACAAAAGGACTCGTACAGGTAAAGGTCCTCCCCAAAATGGGTTGGAGTTAAAGGTGTATCCTCTTGTGGAATTTCTTCAATCGCAATTAAACCAGGGGGAAGTATTTCACCGTCAGGCACAAAGTATATTTCAGGTGTTTGATTGTGTGATATGGGAGATTCAATAGCTACATAAATTTGTGGGATGACCAAAGTAGGAAAAAATTCTGCTTGTACGACTTCAGGATTCAGATGTTCTAGCAAAGAAGAGACAGAATCTGGATCAATTTCTGGTTGAACAACGTTAGGTCCACGAGTCATGGTCTCACTGATTGGATGGATCATGACCACGAGTAGCTGTGAAGACTCTGTTTCAACAACAGTAGATGAGATGGGATGTGTAGAAACAACTTGAGCTAACTCTAGTTTATGGGAAAATGATGTTTCACCAGAGGTACGAATTGTACTTGATTTGGTGGATCATGATCGCCTTCGCCTACCAGAAGTAACTTCCAGTGGTAAAGGTGGTTTTAATGCTAGTCTACGTGAATGGCGGGGGAAAGGATTTTTTTCTTCCATGATTACTGATTTATTTTAAGCAAAAGAAAAACAAAAAAAAGGGTAATTCTAGGACTGCAGAAAACCTATTGGTGAACCAAGAAGTATGGGCAGGCAATCTCTCTGAATGTTGTGTTTGGTGTATCATAATTTACAAGGCGGTCGACTCGGTTGAATATGGATGGATAGCACCTAAAAGTTGTCCTCCCAAATATACCCGAAGGTACGTGTCTAATGCAAAACCGCACAGTGAGAGCACCCCTTTATACTTATCGTACTATAACACTGCCTGATATACCTGAAAGTATGTGGACGAGCTACGATATATTACATGTTAGGTCCCTATATTACTAGTATAGTCCCTTATTTTTGTTGGTGTAACCCCCTTATTGTTATTATTGTACCCTTGTAACACCCATATTGTTATTATTGTGCCCTTAAATTATTATTGTTAGGTCGGCTAGGATTACAATGTGGCCCCACTAGGATTACATTGTGGCCCCATGGACTCCTATTTATAGAAAGGTGGTTTTGTCATTTTTATCATCTAAGAATTATTCATTCATGTAATGTATTGGAGGTTTCCCCCTTTAAGTGGCTTATTTATAAGGCGTTGATATCTCTTTTCTTCTATTTTTCGAGCTGGTTTCACAACATTTGGTATCAGAGATTTGGATTCAAGGGTTTCACTGCTCCAAATAGGTCATCGTGGAATTTTTGCTATAGATTTTTTTCTACAAAGCTTCAAAAACCGAAATATTTATAGTGTGAATCTGAGATCCTAAGGAACATCGTCACAAAATTTCAGAGCTTTGTTTGTAATATTTTCGGAGATATGATCTGTGGAAGTTAGGGCTTGTTGCAGGCTCCTGAATTTCACTTAAACAGGTAATCATGGAATTTTCGCTATAAATTTTTTTCTACGAAGTCTCAGAAGCTAAAATGTTTAGAGAATGAACCCAAAATCCTGAGGAACATCATTACAAAATTTTAGAGCTTGGTTCACAATATTTTCAGAGATATGATCTGTGGAAGTTAGGTCATTTTCAGGCTCCTAAATTTCATCTCAAAGAGGTGATCGTGGGAAAATATTCATAACTCTCTCTCTGAGCATCAGATTGGAATTCTATAGAAAGTGACTGGAAGTACAAATAATTGAGTTTTGTGTCTATAAATATTAGGGCCAAAGGAGCAAACAGTGACATGTGGCAAGTCGTACAAGTTCAATCTATTGAACTAGTCCATAATTAGGTCATTGTGGGAGATTGGACATAACTTTGTCTTAAAGAATCCAAATCAAGTCAGACCTGTGGCATTTGAAAGATGCTTTAGAGGAATACTACAGGGCCGAATTTCAAATATTGAGGATCTGGAAGTATAGAGATAAGTCAATTTCAGTATTGAGGTTCCCAAAAGCAAGTAAAAGGTGTGTATTTTTTTCCGAATTGCATAAGTGTTGTTTGAAGAATCAAGTTGAATTGATTCCAAGGGCATATTGTAGAATAGATATCAGTATTGGATTAAAAAATGGCCCCTAAAAATAATTCAACACCCATTAAGCCTTTAGAAGACTCTAATATGACTCATGAAGATGAATAATGGCAACATGACATATCAAAATTACAAGAGCAAGTGCAACAAATTTCGCTCTCGCAAAGAGCAACAAAAAATGACATGAAAGTTTTGAATAAATGCATGGAAACTAAGATGGATGGTTTTAAGAAAGGCGTGGAATCTAAGATGGATGGTTTGAAGAATGACATTGAAGCTAATATGGATGGAATGGAAGCTGGCATGGAATCTAAGATAGATGACATGGAAGATAAGGTGGAAAACATGAAGAATGATCTAAAAGAAGACATGGAAGGTTTGACAAAGTTGATACAAGAAATGTTTCCTAATGGTGAAAATATAGTAGAGGAAACTCATGATGAGAATAAAATAAAAGTTAATCGTGATTTCATAAACTCTAATGTTGGTGGGAAGAACCACCATATTCCAAAAATGGATATGAGTAAGTTTGATGGAAAGGATCTTGTAACATGGATACTGCAGATGGAGAAATATTTTGATCTCATTAATGTGCAAAACAAACAAAAGATACGCATTGGAACTTCACATTTAGAACAAAATACATTTGTATGGTATCGATGGCTTTGCTCTCGTAAAAAAATTGTCACTTGGTCAATTTTTACGGAGGAAATGATAGCACACTATGAGGATACAAAGAGCAACACTTTCTTTAGCCAATTGATAAATCTCAAAGAAAAGTGTTCAGTGGGGGAGCACATTGAGGACTTCCAAAAATTGAATATAAGGGTAACTGATATTCCAGAGGAACACAGGATTGATCTCTTCATAGGTACTTTAAATGATAAAATCCAACATGAAGTTCACGTTTTCGAACTTGATTCATTGGAGAAGGCATTCACGTTGGCAAGAAAAATTGAATGTAAAATTATGGCGACAAGGAAGCCTACCACTCACTTCTATAAAGATGGAAGTGTTGCTACTCCTAGATTTCCACAACCTACAAGGTTGACACCACAACGGTTGGAAGAAAAAAGAGAAAAAGGGCTTTGCTACAGTTGTGATAGAAAATACACTAAAGGTCATAAGTGTGCTGAGAAGAAATTATTTTACATAGATTGCGAAGAGGAAGAAGAAAATGAACAAGAACCTTCAAAATAAGAGGATATACACCAAGAAACATCCCTAGAAGAGGAAGAAATGAGTCCGCCCATATCATGTAATGCATTGGTAGGAATTACCACTCCTCAAATTCTCAATATAGAAGGACATATCAAGAAGAAAAAGGTAATAGTGTTGATCGATTCAGGTAGTACCCATAATTTTATTCATTGTAAGGAAGCCAAGGAATTGAATTATTTCCTATACCCAGCACTAGAATGTCAAGTGATGGTTGCAAATGGAGGAACTATAAATTTCTTTGGAAAATGCCATAATATCAAGCTAACCATGGGGGAATATGTATTGAATAGTCCAATGCTTTCCATTCCTATGGGATGTGCTGATGTTGAACTAGGAGTACAATGGTTACAATCTTTGGGGATGGTAGCTTTTAATTTTCAAGAACTTTTCTTGAATTTTTTTTCAGAAGGAAAGGAAGTCAAATTACGGGGTATTGCAGTGAAGCCGGGAAATATAATAAGCTCTAAAGTCATGAAAAAGATTCCAAATAAATAACAACGAGGCGTAACTGCACAATTATGCTCACTAGAAGTTCCAACATCCAAATAATCTATTTCTGCAGATCTCCAAAAAATCTTGGACAATCATTCCAAGGTGTTTGAAACTCCCAAAGGACTCCCACCTATTCGTGATCATGATAATGCTATTCATTTGATTCCAGGAAGTGTTCCTCCAAACATCAGGCCTTATAGATATCCTTATGTCCAGAAGAGTGAAATTGAACGTATGATTGCAGAAATGTTAGAGGTGGATATAATTCAACCTAGTCAAAATTCTTTCTCTGCTCCTGTAGTATTGGTACACAAGAAGGATGGATCATGGCGCATGTGTCTGGATTATATGGAGCTCAATAAGCTCACCATTAAAGATAAATTTACCATTCCTGTGATTGATGAATTATTGGATAAATTACATGGAGAAATTTATTTTACCAAGTTGGATCTTCATTCAGGATATCATCAAATTAGAATGAAGACTAAAGATATTCTGAAAACAACATTTCGAACTCATGAGGGTCATTATGGATTTTTGGTCATGCCTTTTGGCCTTACCAATGCACCTTCTACATTTCAAGGTTTAATGAATTCCATTTTCAAACCCTTCCTTAGAAAATTTGTGCTAGTATTTTTTGATGATATACTAATCTACAACAGGTCTTGGAAGGATCATGTTCAACATGTTGACAGGGTGCTCAATCTATTGCAGGAGAAACAATTATATGCAAAAACATCCCAATGTTTCTTTGGAGTACAAGAGGTGGAATATCTGGGTCATATTGTATCTCACGAGGGTGTTAAGGTAGACCCTAACAAAATTAAGGCCATTAAGGAATGGAAAGTCCCCAAAACCATAAAGCAGTTGCGAGGATTTCTCGGGTTAACAAGGTATTATCGTAAGTTTGTTAAGAATTATGGGAGAATAGCAACACCTCTAACAACATTATTGAAGAAAGATGCATTTTCATGGACTCCTGAAGTAACTAAGGCATTTGAACATTTTAAAGAGGCAATGTGCCTAGCAGCGGTCTTAGCTAGACCAAACTTCGCAAAAAACTTTATTGTGGAATGTGATGCCTCAGGAAATGGAATTGGTGATGTTTTAATGCAAGAAGGAAGACCCATTTCTTTTGAAAGTCATCCAATCAAAGGAAAGTATTTACAGAAACCTATTTATGAGAAAGAAATGTTAGCAATACTGCATGCACTAAAGAAATGGCGAACTTACCTAATGGGAAGACACTTCAAGGTAAAAAATGATCATGATAGTCTTACACAGTTTTTGGAACAAATACTATCTTCAGAAGAGTAGCAAAAATGGGTCACAAAGATGTTGGTTTATGAATTTGAAATAATCTACAAAAAAGGGAAGCTAAATGTTGTTGCAGATGCACTCTCAAGAAAGAATGAAGAGGTGGAAGCATTGCTTTGTGCCATTTCTATTATCCAACTAGATTGGATAATTGAAGCAAGAGATGAATGGAAGAAGGATGAATAAGTGTGGAAACTCATTCAAAAGTTGCAGTAAGATGCTAGTACATCTAATACATTTAGTTGGAAAAATGATTTCTTATGGTACAAAGATCGCTTATATCTTTTTAAGAATTCCCAACTAAAACAGAATATTCTTTTGGAATTGCACACTTCTCCTTTAGGAGGACACTCAATATTTTTAAAAACTTACCACAGGGTTAAGAAAGAATTTTTTTGGGATGGCCTTAAATCTGATATTAAAAATTTCGTGGCGGAATGTTTGGTTTTCCAGTAGAATAAATTTGAGACAATTAAGACCCCAGGTCTTATACAACCTTTATCCATTCCAAGTCAACATTGGGAGGAAATTTCAATGGATTTTATCACAAGTTTACCTAAGTCGGAAGGAAAGAGTGTCATCATGGTGGTAGTTGATAGAATTACCAAGTATGCACACTTTTGTGCATTATCTCATCCATTTAAAGAAAGTACAGTTGCTACTACATTTATGGACACAATTCAAAAGCTATATGGAAACCCAAGGGTTATTGTGAGCAATAGAGATCCCATTTTTACTGGAAATTTTTGGACGAAGTTATTTTCTTGTTTTGGTACTCAATTAGCTCGTAGATCATCTTATCATCCTCAATCCTATGGTCAAACTAAGATAATAAATAAATTTTTGGAAGGATATATTCGTTGTTTTGTATCTGATAAACAAACATAATGGGTCAAGTGGTTACCTCTCGCTAAATGGTGGTATAAGACTTCTTTCGATAATGCAGCAAAAATGACCCCATTTATGGTACTTTATGGATATCATCCACCATCCATCACATCATATTTAAGAGAAAATTCGATGGTTCAAGTAGTGGAAGATCACATTGAGCATCGACAATAATTTCTCCAACTCTTAAAGGATAACTTGAATTTGGCACAAAATTGAATGAAACAACAGCCAGATCAACATCGCAGCGAGAGAAGTTTTGATGTAGGAGACTAGGTATTTTTATGGCTACAACCATACAAACAAATGTCCCTCAAGCAAGATAAGAAGGATAATAAATTATTTCCAAAGTACTATGGTCCTTACAAGGTGCTACAAAATATTGGTACTATGGCATACACATTGGAGCTTTCTGCTTCTTCACGAGTGCATCTAGTTTTCCATGTTTCATGCTTAAATAAGGTTATAGGTGAAAATATTCTAGTTCAAACAATATTCCCAGAACTTGATGAGGAAGGAAAAATCATATTGGAACCTGAAGCGGTCATGGAAACAAGAACTCGACAGCTATGAAATCGATTAATTTTAGAGTATCTCACCAAGTGGAAGAACTTACCTACTGAAGATTCTACATGGGAGGATAAGAATTTTATACAGAAGCACCCATAACTACTCAATCGCTAAGGACAACACATTTTTGAAGGAGAGGGGCATGTTAGGTCCCTATATTACTACTATAGTTCCTTATTTTTGTTAGTGTAACCCCCTTATTGTTATTAATATACCCCTGTAACCCCCATATTGTTATTATTGTGCCCTTAAATTATTATTGTTAGGTCGGCTAGGATTACATTATGGCCCCATGGACTCCTATATATAGAAAGGAGGTTTTTTCATTTGTATCATCCAAGAATTGTTCATTCATGTAATGTATTGGAGGTTGCCCCCTCGAAGTGGCTTATTTCTAAGGCGTTGATATCTCTTTTCTTATATTTTTGGAGGTGGTTTCACAACAAGGCCCAAGTCTGTATTAGTGCTATCTGATGCAAAATGCACAGTGAGAGCACCCCTTTATACTTATTGTACTGTAACACTTCCCGATATACCCGAAAGTACGTGGACGAGCTACGATATGCTTACGTACGTGGAGTGAGGTATCACACTCGGAATGTATCGTAGACAAGTTAACAACAGCTGTTATGTTTTATGATGCTGAAGCACGTCTCTAGCCTAGACCTTCTAAATGTTATCGTTATGGTTCCAATGCTTTATTAGGTAAATTGAGATTAATTTTATGTCAATATTGCTTAACGATTTGCCTTTCAAAGGTCCACTACGATGTTGTATTGGAAATTTCCTAAAATGCAACTAAGAATGATAAGAAATATTTCACTTTTAGTTTTTCAATGAAAATCCTAGCTACTAGAGGGAAAGAGCAATCAATTTGTGAGTAAACAAATCAAAAAACACAAACTAAATGCAAATTTCCTAATTGTTCCTTTTTGCAGAAAACACAAACCACTACATGCAAATGCAAAATTTTCTTTTTAGTTCCTTTAATGTTATGAATGTAGAAAAGAAGCTAAGTGTAGTAAATCAACAAAATCAAAGCAATGTGTCTTGTCCAAGAGTGTGTTGGGCGCAGTGTCAAAGGAAAAACACAACTGTTTAATGCACTTCTTTTGCAAATTTGGTTCTTAAAAAGCCTAATCTTTGTGAGTAACAACTACTGGGTGAATAAACAGAGAAATTTAGAGGTTAAAACACCTAGGATAAAGAGTAATATCCCCAACAGAGTCACTAATTTGTTGGACAAAATTGTAAATTACGGATAAAACACACTTCCCTAGACAAGTGCTAATCTAGAAAAATAGGTTAAAGACTATACGACTACTTTTCCTAACTAAGAACAGACACACAAAATGGATTAGATGCTTACTTGGAATCCAAGCACTTCCAAATGATTCCTTTTGTCACTTCCGTTGTAGCTTCAAATTCTATCCAGCTGTGCAAAATATTTCCTTCAAGAATGAACACTAAAAAATAAAATATAGCAATAATACAGATGTCTATTCAAGTTAGTTTTCTAAATCAGTAAAGCATAAACCATATACATCAACTAAGATCTTGCAATATGGAAAATCAAAGCCAATATAGATGCATATAGGGAAAATTAAGTTGTATTCTTTATTAATGATAGAAGGGGAGGTTACAACCAAATGACTGATTTTTTGTCACCATCTCCTGCAGCATCCCAACCTCATCACAATGCAGATATCTCTAGCAAATTGTCACTCAAATCAATCTCCTCAATGTAAAATCCACCAGCATTTCTCTACACAAATTCTTCCCTCTCAAAAGCTAAGATATGTGCTCAATTTATAGAGAGGCTGAGGTAGTTTTGTAATCAATGACATTCCAATAATATGGAAGACATGTTCCCAATCTTGTAGATGTCAAATGGACACATGGATTCGAAGTTTGACACATGTGAACTGTTCTAGAAGGCACTGGCCAAGTGGAAATTCCGGAACAATGAGAATTTCACTCCAAATGTGACCAACACACCCATAGATGTCGGGAAGTGCTTTGCAGAGCAGCCTTGCATGGGGCTACCTGCACATGCAATGCACTTAGTCCGTTTAGAGGCAGCATTGGTGAGCACTCATATCATATATTATAAACTTCAAACCTTGGAAACCTTTGCAGATGAAATTCCTTGATTGATCTGTCTTGTTCTTTGTCTTAGGGAATATAGAAATTGAAATGTTAGGGGATGATAGACCCTATACATTGGTCCTAGAGATGATGCCCAGTTAGCTAGGTCATTGGGAATGATGCCCAAATTGACCTATAAAAACAACCAATGACATAAACACAAATTCCACCATAAAAAAAGATTTACTTACATTAACTTAACACACCACTTCGATAATATAATCTTATAATATCAAAAGATTATAAAGTTACCATATGTTATCAAGATATTAGTTTATAATTCATTTCATGTTTTCTAATCTTTCTAACTTCCAAGGTCTTGACCATCTGACTTAGACTTAACCAAAAAGCATATTATGTAATTAAAAATTCACGAAGGCATAGTATTGACATGCATCATTGAGTACTTTTCGATATAGTATTTATGGTTTCAACTGCAATCAATTTTCAATCTTTTTAATCACCAAGATTTGGTTTGTACCATGATGTCTCCATCGTTTCATGACACAACCGAATAGAAGTGAATACTCTGACAGACCTTAATGGTAATAGATTTCTGTGCAATACATATTCGAGGAGATTTTAATCAAAATTATTTTTTTCGATTCTGTAATTGACTTGGGTCTATTATCAAACATTAGACACTGGGCTCATTAATTTCCGAGGCATTATAGTTGTTTGGTGTGGCTTGATTAGGACCGTCAATGGATCAACCCTAGATCCAACGCTGCTACAGAAGTCCAGGGTGGTTAGGGTAACCACCGCACCCTTGCTCACCCATTCACCTCATTCTTCCGCCGCATACTGCTTTCGGTGGTTGTGCAACCTCCTTGGTTCTAACTATGTATTTGTCCATATATTTTCATGCTATTCTTGTTGATGAAGTGTGACAGAACCCTCCTTTTCCATGCAATGCTCATGATCACACTGTACAGGTAACTCTTGCTTCTCTTTTGCAATTATTTTCTTACGGGTCCATGCTTAACTTGTTGAACGAACGTTCAACGGGTGTGATTTCTCACAGTTTAGTTTACCATTTAATTTCATATGAACCCAAATATTTCTCGAATACTTTCCTTTGTAATTTTAATGTCTAAGGTTTAATTCCCCTCTGTCAGTATTCTTGGACCCAATATTTTTTAAGATGCAAATGCATTCTACAGTGTTGTGAGGGTTTTTGGATTTTTTCACTTCACAACTTAAGGATGACACAAAATCCCTGCTTTCTCAATTCTCAGGTAAATATCATACTGAGGGTTTCTCTACGCATTTAATTATTTATTTTATTATAGTTCTTTGCCATTTACAAAACATGCCATTTTTGGGTGTGACATTGAATTACAGGTGTCGCTTTACCTTCAAACGAATGATGACTCAGATTTATTCCAAAGCCTCTTGCGAATCACTGGTAAGTTCAAAACTTCCTACCTAGTGAGGTTTGTTGTGCATTGGTCAAATTGTTTGAAGTATAAGGATGTAACCCCTGTGTGTGCAGGGAGCCTACTATTCCAGTAGAGCTTGCCTGCAAGTTAAATAATGTCTCGGGCCCTTCAGTTGCATGTTTTTCGCTTTTGAATGTTATTTATCCTTCCTTCATGTGAAGGCTTAGTTTTCTAGTTTTAAGTTGGAAGGTTTACGAGCGCTAAGACACAAAGTTTCTTAAATCAGATTATATTTAATTGGGATTTTAATTTCTCTATTTTTCAGACTGTTTCCTACTGTACATTTGATGGTTCATAGTATTTATTAGGTAAAACCCCTTCATGGGTATTTTTTATTTTAACACAAATGATTTGGTGCAAGTCTTAGTTATGAGTTAACAAAAATTTTACTATTATATGCATCGTTCCTTCCAATGGAAATTTGATACATTTTTATATGGATTCTTTAGTTAAGTTTCTAAGGTATTTACTGTTTCCTTAAAGAAGGAGTTTCACAATGTTTTACAATTTCTAATTCTCTGCAGAATATAATGAATCTTTATTAAATAATTCTATAAGTGACCTCTAGTACTATATTTTACTTATGAAAATTAATTTTTATAAGGTATTGTAGGGAATTATTCTAATCGACGGACCATGACCCTTGCCCTATCCCTTCAAGGTTCAGCTATAAACCCTGGTGTCAATATATGTATGATAATACTCACACATGATTGAGTACACTGCAAAAGTATTCTTCTAAGTTTACTTTATTTCTTTTATGTAAAAAATAATATTTTCCATGATAAATTTACTCTCGAAAAAATAATAGAACAATTTATAATATCCTTCTCATAAAAAGGTAATTTTCAAGCATTATCAGTATCATTTAACAAACATAAACTCTAGCTTCTAGTCATGCCTCTTTATCAATCTGCATTGCATAATAAAACATATATATATATATATATATATCAAACATAGAATCTAAATTTCTAGATATATTTCCTTTCCAGTTTGTCCTACATAGTAAAACATAATTCTTGATATTCATTTATACTTATCTCAAATTTGCTTCCTCTTAACTGATGGACTGCCCAACCATAACTGAGGCAATTATGTCCTTGAATTCCCTTGTGCTCCTCTCCAGAGCCTTAAACAATAGACAATTGTTTTATAGGGAAGATATGCCTCAGGATTTTCTAATCCAGTATAAAATTCTTCGGGTCTAGAGCTCTACTGGCCTCTTACCGGATCTGGACAAATCTCCATCAGTCTAAAAATCATTGCAGTTGTTACCCTTCATCTCTCTTTGAACATAACCCGTTCCCCACTTCATGATATTTACTCTATCCTTTTCTGGGAAGTAACTGTCACAATTGTCTCTATTTACTTTTACTCTGGAATCTTGGAAACATTCGCGCTATGGGAATTTTGAGGTTTAAAATTGGCATCATAAGGAAAATATAAAATAATATTGGAAATAATAAAAAAATATTTGGTTGCATCACCAAATTTTAGAGGGAAAAAAGGAAAAACTATTTTTTCAACTCGTATTTCAACTTATCTCCGTATGGGTTTACTCAAATTTCAAGTGGAAACAATCATTGGATGCATAATTTTATTTCTCAGCGAAGGAGTACCCATGTTTCATAGTTTTTATGGACTTTGCTACATGAAAAATGAGACATACAGGAAAAACGTGATTGCAAATGCATTTTTTCATGTATTTCTCATTTTTCGTGTAGTAGGGTCCATCGAAAGTATGCAACATGGGTACTCCTTAGATGAGGAATTAAATTTTTCATCCAACGCGTAATCCTGCTCGAAATTTGAGTAAAACCTTAGGGAGATAAGTTGAAAATACGAGTTGAAAAAGTAGTTTTATTAGTTGATTATTTTTTAATATTTTTACTTTTTTACTCTAAAAATGGTGAATCATCCCCTATGGTTGACATCATCATCTTGAATCATATTGGCTCTTATAAAGTTTATTTTTGTTGTATGTTTTTCTTAGGAGGCCCATTTTAGACCTCAAAATTCCCCTAATGCCATTCAAATAATTTCTTTTCACTTAAGATAATTATCCATTTTCCTTTTATTATAAATAAATTCATTTTCTACTAACTAATACCGCATTCATTTGTAAGTTATATTAAAGAAAAAAATTAATGTATCATAATGTCTATTTATCATAGTTAATCATAAACAAGTTGTTACAAAAATTTTGATATGTCAGAATATAAGGAGATGTGTAGATGTAATGTGAGAAATGTAATGTAAACTTTTGATTTGTCAGAGTATAAGGAGATTTGTAGATGTAATGTAAACATTTGACTTATCGGAGTATAAGGTACATGTGTAGATGTAATGTGAGAAATATAATGTAAGTAAATATTTGAAATGTACTGTGGGTATATTTTTATTTATTTACCGAGAGTATGGTAAATAAATAAAATCTCTTTTTATACTTACTCTAGAGGTATGGTAAATTATTTAGGGGGGGTATGGTAAATAAATAAATGTAATGTAAGTAAACATTTGACATGTCTAGGGGTATATTTTTATTTATTTACTGGGGGTATGGTAAATAAATAAAACCTCTTTTTTTATTTACTCCATAAACATCTTTATATTTAAAGAAAACATAAAAAAAAAAGTTTTATTTAGGTGAACGCTATGGGAAAAATGCCATTTTAATACCATGGGCAAAATACCATATTTATAAAAGAGGTATGGTAAATAAATAAAATGTAAATAAAGCATAGGTATGGTAAATAAATAAAACCTTTTTTTATATTTATTCCATAATCCTATTTATATTTAGGAATACTAAAAAAATATGTTTTATAGAGAGTAACAAGTGGAGAGAGAGAGAGAGAGTGACAAGAGAGATATGGAGAGAGTATGTGTATGTTTGGGGGTGAGATAAAGAGACAAAAAAGAAAATATGGAGATAATTCCAGAGAGAAGGAGAGAGAGAGGCATATAGTGACAAAGTTAGAAGGTGAAGAGAGAGAGAGAGAGTTGGGAGAGAAAGGAAGAGAAAGAGTGGAGAGAGGTAGGGAAAGAGAGATGGATATGGATGGGGAGAGAGAGGGAGGTAAGAAGAGAGACATAGAGAGTGAACTTTGGAGAGAGAGGGAGAGAGTGATAAGGAATATGGAGGGAGAGTGAGAGCAGATAATAGGAGGGAAGAGAGAGAGAATGAGGGAGAGGAGGAGAGGAGGGGGTGATAGATAGATAGATTGGAGAAAGAGAGTGTATGTTTTGGGGTTGATATAGAGAGGAAAATGGATATAGAGATATATATGGAAGGTGAAGAGAACGAAGAGATAGATGAAGACATGGAGGGAGCACTAGTACATTTGGCGAAAATGTTGACACTTTAGTTCTGACACTTTTAACCAAATGTCGGAAATTTTCCCAAATTTTATCAATTTTTCAAATCCCACCCACAAATGTCGCTATACCAACATTTGGAGACAAGTGTCGGTATTTAGACACTTAGAGGTAAGTGTCAGTCTTGCGACGTTCAGAGCAAAGGATCGGAATTGCGACGGATTGGAGGAAAGTGTCGATCTTGCGACACTTAGAGCTAAGTGTCGCTATTGCAACGTTCAGAGCAATGCATCGGAATTGCAACGGATTGGAGAAAAGCGTCAGAATTGCGATGGATTAGAGGAAAGTGTCGGTCTTGTGACACTTAGAGCTAAGTGTCACTATTGCGACGTTCATAGCAAAGCGTTGTAATTGCGACGGATTGGAGGAAAGTGTCAGTCTTGCGACACTTTCCTCCATTCCGTCACAATTTTGACGTTTTGATCAGAACGTCACAATAGTGACACTTAGCTCTAGTTACCATGTTGCATATGAAATTATAAACAACCAACTTTGCGATTGATCTAGTAGAGGAAAAGTTAGTTTCTCATTTTATATCATGGGTTAATCACTTCGGTGAACAACTTTTGGTCAAAGGTTCTTTATAAATGGAACGGTTATTTATAAAACATGAGTGAGAAGATAGGGGTCAAACACCTAGCAAGATCATGCAGCTTTCACCATCGTAGTATAGTTATATGTAGCTCATAGGATTCTTCATTTTTATGGAGATTGTATAGTTTAATTATTCCCAAAAGCGTAAAGCATCGGCCAAATCGAAGAAAATTGGCATAGTGGATCTCCAGAAAACCCGATGAAAAACAAACAGGGCAACTGGCTTTTGCAACTCCAAAAATTAGGCTGAAATCTATATGTTGGTTGTACATCAAACACAAATTGAAGTGTCGTATTTCATTTTTAGCAGTAAATTAATAGATCACCTAAATCGAATCGGATGGAAATTTTCTTGTCAACGTCCAAGAAATTGAAATAGAGATCCAAATACGTAAGAATTGGTTGCTTCCTAGATCTGTAGAAATAAGCGCTCAAATTTTGTTATTTGAGTGATAGAGATTTGTAAACTGTTTTGATAATATAATGTCAATGAACAAGATATTAGAGTGATAGAGATTTGTAGACTGTTTCCATAATGCAATGTCAATGAACAAGCTGTTAGGTACAGGGAAAAGGACCCATTAATTGATTTTAGCCTTTCGTGCATTAGTGAAACTTGAGGGAGTAAAAATATCTAGGAAGGAAAGTTTCTAAGAAAAATGGTTTATAAGGAGCGAGATTCATTCCATCCCTTACAATTTTTAGCGCACAGAAATCCATAGTTTTGTAGAAAATATATCCCTCACACAATATATTCAATCTTTGTAGATAATGAATCACATTGCATATGAATTAATCAAAGAAATATCCCTTTCGTTGAAAAATAAGTTGCATTAAATACAAAAAAAAAACCTTAGATAAAAATAGCTTAATGGATTGACCTAGTGAAGAACCAATCCTCTTTGGTAAGATCCTCTTTTTTCTCAAAATTTTTAGGAAATGTTAACCATCAAAATTTGCTAAGTTGTGACCACACGGGTGCCCTATGCACATTCGTGCGGCCCATTTTTCATTGCTACCTTATTCCTTCGTTCGGTCGTGCATGCCATGTGAGGGCACCTGCCCAAACATGTTCGGGTCGGGTCATTTCATTTGAGGGTAGTCGTATGAAATTTGCTACGTTGTGACCGCACGAGTGCCTTGTGCATGTTCATGTGGCCCATTCGCCGTTTGCTCCCTTGTGCCTTCATTGGGTAGCTCACCGTACTGTTTCGTTTGAGGGTGCCCGCCCAAACCCATTCGGGTAGGGTCGTTTCATTTGAGGGCACCTGTCGAAACCCATTCGGGTAGGGTCATTTTGGTTCAGGGCACCCGCCCAATCGCGTTCGGGTCGGGTCGCTTTGGTTGAGGGCACCCACCCAAATGCGTTTGGGTGGGGTCGGTTCGGTTGAGGGCGACTGTATCAAATTTCCTAAGTACTTGTGACTGCACGGGTGCCCTGTGCACGTTCGTGTGGCCCATTTTCCAGTTTCTCCCTTGTGCCTTTGTTCGGTCGTGCGGGCTGTGTCGCGCCGTGTGAGGGCACTCGCCCAAACGCGTTTAGGTCAGGTTGTTTTGTTTGATGACGGCTGTATCAAATTTGCTAAGTTGTGACCACATAGGTGCCTTATGCATGTTCGTGCGACCCGTTTTCAGTTTGCTCCCTTGTGCCTTCGTTTAGTCATGCGTGCCGTGTCATTTCGTTTGAGGGCACCCGCCCAAACCAGTTCAGGTCGGGACGTTTTGGTTGAGGGCGCCTACCCAAACGTGTTCGGGTCGGGTCATTTTGGTTGAGGGCACCCACCCAAATGCATTTAGGTCGGGTCATTTCGGTTGAGGGCGCCCGCCTAAATGCATTTGGGTCTGGTCATTTTGGTTGAGGGCGGCTGTATCAAATTTGCTAAGTACTTGTGACTGCATGGGTGCCCTGTGCACATTCGTGCAGCCTGTTTTCCGGTTGCTCCCTTGTGCCTTCGTTCAGTCGTGCATGCCATGTCGCACCGTGTGAGGGCGGTCGTATCAAATTTGCTAAGTTATGACTGCACGAGTGCCTTGTGCATGTTTGTGCGACCTGTTTACTATTTTATCCCTTGTGCCTTCGTTCGATAGCCCACAACGTCGTTTCGTTTGAGGGCACCAGCCCAAACCCGTTCGGGTATGGTCGTTTCGTTAGAGGGTGGTCGTATTAAATTTGGTAAGTTGTCACCGCACGGGTGCCTTGTGCAAGTTCGTGCAACCCATTTGCCATTTTCTCCCTTGTGCCTTCATTCGGTAGCCCACCATGTCATTTCGTTTGAGGGCGCTTGCTCAAACCCATTCGGGTAGGATCGTTTCATTTGATGGCACCCATCGAAACCCATTCGGGTATGGTTGTCTTGGTTGAGGGCGCCTGCCCAAATCCATTTGGGTCGGGTCATTTCGGTTGAGGGTGTCTGCCCAAACACGTTTGGGTCGGGTCGGTTCGGTTGAGGGCAGCTGTATCAAATTTGCTAAGTACTTATGACTGCATAGGTGCCTTGTGAACGTTCATGCTACCCATTTGCCAGTTTCTCTCTTGTGCCTTCGTTTGGTCGTGCACACTGTGTCGCGCCGTGTGAGGGCGCCTGCCCGAACACATTCAGGTCAGGTCGTTTCATTTAATGGCCGTATCAAATTTCCTAAGTTGTGACCACACGGGTGCCTTATGCAAGTTTGTGTGGCCCATTTTTCATTTTCTCCCTTGTGCCTTCATTCAGTCGGGCGCGCCGTGTCGTTCCATTTGAGGGCACCCGCCCAAACCCATTCGGGTCGGGTCATTTCGGTTGAGGGCACCCACCCAAACATGTTTGGGTCGGGTCATTTCAGTTGAGGGCGCCTACCCAAACGTGTTTGGGCCAGGTTGTTTTGGTTGAGGGTGCCCACCCAAACACATTCGGGTCGGGTCATTTCGGTTGAGGGCGGGTGTATCAAATTTTCTAAATATTTGTGACCGCATGAGTGCCCTGTGCACGTTCGTGCGGCCCATTTTCCAGTTGCTCCCTTGTGCCTTCGTTTAGTCATGCGTGGCATGTCGCAATGTGTGAGGGCACCTGCCCAAACGCGTTTGGGTCAGGTTGTTTCGTTTGAGGGTGGTCGTATCAAATTTGCTAAGTTGTGACCGCACGGGTGCCTTGTACACGTTCGTGTGGCCTATTTGTCATTTTCTCCCTTCTGCCTTCATCTGGTAGCCCGCCGTGTCGTTTCATTTTAGGGCACCTACCCAAACTCATTCGGGTAGGGTCGTTTCATTTGAGGGTGCCTGTGCAAAGCCATTCGAGTAGGGTTGTTTCGGTTGAGGGTGCCTGCCCAAACGTGTTTGTGTCAGGTCGTTTCGGTTGAGGGTGCTTGCCCAAACTGTAGGTTTTAACCCTGAACAGAAATGTATACACACGATTCTTATAACAGAAAATAAACAATAGCAAGAGCATAAAACATAAAACATATAAACACAAAGATTTTTCCCTGGATCCCAAATCGGGACAACCAGCTTGATTTTTCATTATGTTCCTTTTAGTGTTACAACACATATATATATACATGCCGAAGCATACATAAACCCCAATCCATTAACCCTGGATTAGAACATAACCGTAGTTCCCTTGACCAGATCTACAAAATACCAGGGGCCGAAAACCATCGAACCCAAAAACCATGTGCAAAACCATGCACAAAACCATGGGCGGATCCGCCTATGAGTGGGTCCGCACAAAAAAAAAAATTTGGCCGGGGCGCTACCCCGGACCCCAATTGTGGGGACTGCTTCACCCCTCATGACCCCCCAGCTACGCCCGACGCAACATACAGCGCGTGGGGCTAATCGTGGAAAGAATATAACACATACCCAACATTCTCCCACTTGTTGTTTTCTTTCCACAGGGGGCCACAGGAGAGATTAGTCATTGGGCCAATTCTTCAACACCCATTGTTTCTCTAAACCAAGAGAACTTCTAAGTGCTCACAGACTTCGTCAATGCATCTGCAACATTCTTCAAAGTGTCCACCTTTACCAGCAACACCCTTTTAGCCTCAACCATATCTCTAACAAAGTGATATTGAACATCAATGTGCTTTGTCTTTGAATGGTAAGCAGGGTTCTTAGCCAAGAAAATTGCACTTTGGCTATCACAGTCTATCCTTATAGCTTACTGTACCAACCCCATACTTGAACACAATCTCTGCAACCAAACTGCTTCCTTGCTTGCATGAGTGGCTGCTATGTATTCTGCCTCTGTAGTTGAAAGCGCCACTACAGACTGTCTTTTACTCATCCAACTGATTGCACCTCCAAATAGGCTAAACACATACCCACTTGTAGATCTTCTTTGGTCCAGATCTCCAGCCCAGTCTGCATCAACAAAACCACGAATGTCAAACATTCTTTCCAATCCTGGTCTTCCCTGGTAGCACAAGCCATAATCACTAGTGCCACGTAAATATCTGAAAACCCGCTTCACTTCTGTCCAATGCTCCTTCCCTGGGTTTGACATAAACCTGCTCAATACTCCCACTGCATGTGCAATGTCTGGTCTAGTACAGACCATTGCATACATCAGGCTACCCACTGCACTTGCATATGGAACACGGGACATATCCTCCTCTTCTTCTTGTGTCTTGGGACACTGTTCAGCAGACAACTTTGCACCTATAGGAATAGGAACACTCATTGGTTTACTATCCTGCATATTGAACCTCTGCAATATAGTCTCGACATACTTCCTCTGGTTTAACCAGAGCATCCTCTTTGCCCGATCTCTCTTAATTTCCATGCCCAAAATATAGTTTGCAGCACCTAGATCCTTCATGTCGAATTTGGAGAACAGTTGGGTCTTCAAATCTTGGATAATTTCTTTGTCATTTCCAATCAACAACATATCATCCACATACAAGACCAAATAAATAACACGGTCACCAATTAATTTAAAATAAACATAGTGATCCTCCTTGCTTCTGGTGAAGCCAAGTCCTCGTATATAGGTATCAAATTTCTGATACCACATCCTTGGTGACTGTTTTAACCCATACAGAGACTTCTTCAACCTGCATACCAGTTCTTTCTTACCCTTCACCATAAAGCCTTCGGGTTGCTTCATGTAGATCTCCTCTTCTAGATCCCTGTGAAGAAATGTTGTCTTCACATCCATCTGTTCTATCTCAAAATCAAATGCAGCAGCAACAGATAAAAGTAATCTAATAGAAGTAACCTTGGCAACAGGAGAAAAATATCACCAAAATCAATTCCCGGCACCTGGGAATAACCTTTCGCTACCAACCGAGCTTTGTATTTCTCCACCTTGCCTTCTACATTCATCTTCTTCTTAAACACCCATTTGCTCCCAATGGGCTTCCTTCCAGCCGGCAACTCCACCGGATCCCATGCATCGTTTTTGTGCAAGGATGCCATTTCATCAACCATGGCCTCCTTCCAGAGTTTTCCATCCTCTGAATCTACTGCCTCCCTGACAGTTCTAGGTTCATCATCAATTATAGTTAAGGCAAAACCTGAACAGAAAGCAGATGGACTATACCTTTCTGGTTGCCTTCTTTCCCGAACTGATCTTCTCAAAGCTGGAGTTTGTGGCTCTTCATCTTCTGAGTCTTCTTCTGTTGTAGAGTCTGATTCATCCTCCTTTAGCTCAAACTCTATTTTCTCAGGTTCCTTTGGTAGGAATTCATGTTTAACAACATCTTTCACTTCTCTAAGCACCACATCTCGGCTGTACACAACCTTCCTTGTTTCTGGGTTCCAAAGCTTGTAACCCTTTAAACCATCCTTATACCCAATAAAGATGCACTTTTCAGATTTATTATCCAACTTGGTCCTTTTCTCCTTTGGAACATGTACATATGCATCACATCAAAATACCCTTAGATGTGAAAGAGAAGGTTTCTTACCAGTCCATACCTCATGTGGGGTCTTATCCTCCAACACTGATGAAGGTGATCTGTTAACCAGATAGCATGCAGTCTCCACTGCCTCTGCCCAGAATTCTTGTCCTAACCCGGTACCACTGAGCATGCTTCTTGCCTTTTCAATCAGTGTTCTGTTCATTCTTTCTGCAACTCCATTTTGCTGAGGTGTGTATGGAGTAGTCTTCTGCCGTGCTATACCACACTTCTTACAGAACTCTTCAAATTCCTTCTTGCAGAACTCCCCACCATTATCTGTCCTCAACGCCTTTATCTTCTTCTATGTCTGGTTTTCCACCAGAGCCTTAAATTCTTTAAATTTGTCAAAGACTTCAGATTTCTTCCTCAAGAAATATATCCATGTATTCCTTGAGAAGTCATCTATGAATGAAACATAGTACACAGACTTTCCCAGTGATGGAACTGACACAGGTCCAAACACATCACTGTGCACAAGTTCTAATATTTTGTTCGCCCTCTTAGCACAGAAGGAAAGCTCACCCGATTATGCTTCCCATATACACAATGTTCACAGAAATCGAAATCCATAGAACAATTAGACATACCTTCTACCATACCATCTCTATGCAGTATCCGAAGGCCCTTCTCTCCAATATGTCCAAGCCTTTGATGCCATAGCATGGTCTTTTCTCCAGAGACAGCTAGACTTTCCGTCCCACTTTCAGGAACCACAGAACTGTTACACCCATCAATAATAGTGCTACCTTGTAGCTTGTACAGAGTTCCAGTCCGAACTCCCCACATTAATACCAGTGCTCCCCGAACCATCTTGCAGGCATCTTTCTCGAACACTGTTTTTACACCTGCATCATCCATCTTGCTTACAGAAATCAGATTTCTAGCCAATGCAGGAATATGCAGAACACCATGAAGTGTTCTAATCCTTCCACCTTGCAGCTTCAGCTTGACCTTTCCACGTCCGACGATTCTGGCCTTCCTATCATCCCCTAGGAAGACATCACCACCATCATATTTCTCATACTCGCAGAACCACTCCCTATGGGGAGTGAAGTGAAAGGATGCACCTGAGTCAATCAACCATGACTCATGATCTACATGTGTATTTGAAGGAGAAGCCAAATACAGATCCCCACCTTCATCCGAGGTGGTTTTTGCCTCTGCAGATGAAGCATCCTCAGATCCCTTTCCTTTCTCAGGAGCTTTAGATCTGCATTCCTTTTTGTAGTGCCCTTCCTTTCCACATTTCCAGCACACCTTTACAAACTTTCCAGGAGATTTAGATCTCCCTCTAGATTTAGATCTCCCACTCGAAACCTTATTCTTGTTTTTGTTCTGGGACCTTCCTCGTACAGATAAGGCATCTCCATTCTGACCCTCCATATTTCTTCGTCTCATTTCCTCCGACAGCAAGGCTGAGACAATGTCATCAAAATTCAAGGTAGTTGTATTGCTACCTATTGCAATAACCAGACTGTCCCACGAGTCTGGTAGAGAACACAACAAACTGATGCACTTATCTTCATCTCAGATTTTAATATCAACAGATGACAACTGACATACCACAATATTGAAGGCGTTCAGATGCTCTGTCACCGAGTCTCCATCCTTCATCCTCAGGTTATACAATTTTTTTCGCAGGAACAACTTATTCACCAGAGACTTAGATTGGTACAAAGTCCCAAGTTTTTCCCACAAATTCTTTGCCGTAGCTTCCCCAGATACATTCAACAATACTGAATCTAACACACACAACCGTATTGTGCTCTTAGCCTTCCGATCCAGTTTCTTCCAGTCTTCATCTGACATTGTCGTTGGTTTAGTACCTGGATCTACCGCGATCCACTGATCTTTATCCACCAGCAGATCCTCCATCTTGAGCTTCCACAACTCAAAACTCTGACCATTAAATTTCTCGATCTCTATCTTTCCGCCACTCGCCATCTTCTCTCACCGCAAGAATCGATCCTGCAGATCTCCCACTGCACAGGGTCTACCATAGGCCCGAGCAAAAAACCCTCAACAACAAAGGCGTCCCCTTGAAGCCGAAATAGCTCTGATACCAAATGTAGGTTTTAACCCTGAAGAGAAATATCTACACACGATTCTTATAACATAAAATAAACAATAGCAAGAGCATAAAACATAAAACAGATAAACACAGAGATTTTCCCCTGGATCCCAAATCGTGACAACCAGCTTGATTTTTCATTATGTTCCTTTTAGTGTTACAACACATATATATACATGCCGAAGCATACATAAACCCCAATCCATTAACCCTGGATTAGAACATAACCGTAGTTCCCTTGACCGTATCTACAAAATACCAGGGGCCGAAAACCATCGAACCCCAAAACCATGTGCAAAACCATGCACAAAACCATGGGCGGATCCGCCTATGAGTGGGTCCGCACAAAAAACAAATTTTGGCTTCGCCCCTCATGACCCCCCAGCTACGCCCGATGCAACATACAACGCGTGGGGCTAATCGTGGAAAGAATATAACACATACCCAACACAAACGCGTTTGGGTCGGGTCGTTTCGGTTGGAGGCGCTTGTATAAAATATGCTAATTTGTGACCACATGGGTGCCCTGTGCACATTCGTGTGGCCCATTTGCCGGTTGCTCCATTATGCCTTCGTTCGGTCGTGCACGTTGTGTCGCACCGTGTGAGGGCGCCTGCCGAAACGCGTTAGCGTCGAGTCGTTTATTTTGAGGGCAGTCATATCAAATTTGCTAAGTCATTACCACATGGGTGCCTTGTGCACGTTCATGAGGCCCATTTGTCATTTTCTCCCTTGTGCCTTTGTTCAGTAGGGCGTGCCTTGTCATTTCGTTTGAGGGCACCCGCCCAAACCCATTCGGGTCGAGTTGTTTTGGTTCACGGTGCCCGCCCAAATGTGTTTGGGTCGAGTCGTTTCGGTTGAGGGCACCTTCCCAAACATATTTGGGTCAGGTCATTTCAGTTGAGGGCACCTGCCCAAACGCATTTGGGTCTGGTCGTTTCAGTTGAGGGTGGGTGTATCAAATTTGCTAAGTACTTGTGATTGCACGGGTGCCCTATGCATGTTCATGCGCCACATTTGCAGGTTGCTCCCTTGTGCCTTCGTTCAATCATGCGTGCCATGTCACGCCATGTGAGGGTGCCCACCCAAATGCATTCAGGTCGGGTCCTTTCATTTGAGGGCGATCGTATCAAATTTTCTAAGTTGTGACCGAACGGGTGCCTTATGCACATTCGTGTGGCCCGTTTGCCGTTTTCTCCCTTGTGCCTTCGTTCAGTCGGGCACATTGTGTTGTTTTGTTTGAGGGAACCCGCCCAAACCCATTAGGGTCAGGTTGTTTCAGTTGAGGGTGCCCGCCCAAATGTGTTCAATTCGTGTCTTTTCGGTTGAGTGCACCCACCCAAATGCATTCGGGTCGGGTCATTTTGGTTGAGGGCACCCGCCCAAATGCGTTCGGGTCGAGTCGTTTCGGTTGAGGGTGGCTGTATCAAATTTGCTAAGTACTTGTGACCACACGAGTGCTCTGTGCATGTTCATGTGACCCATTTTCCGGTTGCTCCCTTGTGCCTTTGTTCAGTCATGCACGACATGTCGCGCCGCGTGAGGGCGCCGGCCCAAACGCGTTCAGGTCGAGTCGTTTTGTTTGAGGGCGGTCGTATCAAATTTTGCTAAGTTGTGACCAAACGAGTGCCTTGTGCATGTTTGTGCGGCTTGTTTTTCATTTTCTCCCTTATGCCTTCATTCAATAGCCCACCGTGTCGTTTCGTTTGAGGGCGCCTGCCCAAACCTATTCGGGTAGGGTCATTTGATTAGAGGGTGGTCGTATCAAATTTGCTAAGTTGTGACCGCACAGGTTCCTTGTGCACATTCGTGCGGCCCGTTTTCCGTTTTCTCCCTTGTGCCTTCATTCAGTAGCCTTCTGTGTCATTTCGTTTGCGGGAGCCTGCCCAAACGCATTCGGTTCGGGTCATTTTTATTGAGGGCGCCTGCCCAAATGCATTCGGGTTGTGTCGTTTCGATTAAGGGTGGTTGTATCAAATTTTCTAAGTACTTGTGACCACACGAGTTCCCTATGCACGTTTGTGCGGCTCGTTTTCCGGTTTCTCCCTTGTGCATTTGTTCAGTCGTGCGCGGCATGTCACGCCATGTGAGGGCACCCGCCCAAACCCGTTCAGGTCAGGTCGTTTCTTTTGAGGGCGGTCATATCAAATTTGCTAAGTTGTGACCAAATGGGTGCCTTGTGCATGTTCGTGTTGCCTGCTTTCCATTTTCTCCCTTGTGCCTTCGTTTGGTAGCGCGTCGTGTAATTTCATTTGAGGGCGCCTGCCCAAACCCATTCGGGAAGGGTCATTCTGTTAGAGGGTGGTCGTATCAAATTTGCTAAGTTGTGACCACACGGGTGCCTTATGCACGTTCGTGCGGCCCATTTTCCATTTTCTCCCTTGTGCCTTCATTCGGTAGCCCACCATGTCGTTTCGTTTGAGGGCACCCACCCAAACGCGTTCGGGTCGGGTCATTTCGGTTGAGGGTGCTTGCCCAAACGCATTTAGGTCTGGTCATTTCGGTTGAGGGTAGCTGTATCAAATTTTCTACGTACTTTTGACCACATGAGTACCCTGTGCATGTTCATGCGACCCATTTTTTCAGTTGCTCCCTTTTGCTTTCGTTCAGTCGTGCGCGCCATGTTGTGCCATGTGAGGGTGCTCGCCCAAATGCGTTCAGGTCGGGTCATTTCATTTGAGGGCGGTCGTATCAAATTTGCTAAGTTGTGACCGAACGGGTGCCTTGTGCACGTTCTTGTGTTTTGTTTTCTGTTTTATCCCTTGTGCTTTCGTTTGGTAGCACACCATGTCGTTTCGTTTGAGGGTGCCCACCCAAACCTGTTTCAGGTAGGGTCGTTTTAGAAATACTCAAAAAGACAGTATTGAGTTTGTAATGTGGAAAATATTTACGTCAAATTGTGAATGAGCAAAATTTTATCATATGCAAAAAACTAAGGTGGCCACTGAGCAAAATTTTATGATATGCAGAAAAATAAGAAGGGGCAATTTGATGTTGTGATGGCTCTCTCCTTTTGTTTTTTTATTTACAATTTATGCTTGAAATTGCTCTAATTTTGAATATCTTCAACCCATTTATGCATGTGCTTCCAAAAATATCGATATGCACAAAATCTGCATTAGTTAGTGGCTTTAAAAAGAATCAACATCCAAAAATAGGAGGTTGAGAGTATATTTTGGAAATGGTTTCATCTCCTGGGAGAGAGACCAGAGAGTTTAATGAAAATTTGTTGGATTAGTTCTCTGCCATTATGTGAGATTGTATATTGTAAGTAACGTAGTATAAAACAACTAAAACAAGGTCCTATAAAAAAAACGAGGACAGAATATAGTGATTCGTGAGGCGGCCAACTTGTGGTTGTTGTTAAATCTTTATGGCCTTTCATTCAAAGATCTGTTGGCGGGTTACTACTTTAACGAAGTACAAATCTGCAATAAAACCTTATTACTGAAATATATATATATATATATATATATATATATATATATATATATATATATATATATATATATATATATATATACACGTTTCATTTTAAAAAAAAATATTTTTAGCCTTGCGTCGGAAGATCGACATTTCATAAGTGTCGGAAGACCGATGCTCTAAACGTTGGAAGAGCGACGTTTCTTTTTCATCGGAAGACCAACACCTTACATGTCGAAAGAGCGACGTTACATAAACGTTGAAAGAACGACATTCCTTATTTAAATATTTTTACTTTTTCGTCGGTAAAGCGACGATACATAAGCATCGGAAGAGCGAAGTTCTAAACGTCGGATGACATATCGTCAGAATTGCGACAGTTGAAAAAAGTCGGAAGAGCGACGGTTGGGAAAACGTTGGAAGAGCGACGACTTGTGAAACATCAGATGAGAAATGGTTTGGAAAACGTCGGAAGAGTGACAGTTTGGAAAGTCGGAAGAGCGATGGTTTGGAAAACATCAAAAGCGCGACAGTTGTTTGGAAACGTCGGAAAAGGTGTCGCTCTTCCGACACTTTATTGAAGTGTCGGAATTATGACGTAAGGGCTAACCACATTTTTTCCGGCCTCAAACTGTCGCTCTTGCAATGCCTATGTGTCAGAATAGAGACGAATTGGCCATCGGAAATTGGGCCAAATGTGCTAGTGGAGGGACAAACAGATTGATAAATATGGAGTGAGAGAGTGCATGCATTTTTTGGGGGTGAGATAAAGAGACAACGAAGGATAGATGGAGCGAAATATAGACATATATGGAGGGTGGAGAGAGGGAAGAATATTTCTTACAATAGATGAATTTATTTCAATGTAGATGGTGATTTCTAATCCTATTTGATTTCTTTCACTATATGCATTGATTTTAGTGTAGATTTTGATTTCTAATGATATTTCATTACTTGCACTAGATGATTTGATTTCAATGTAGATGATTTCTAATTCTATTTGATTTCTTGCACTAAATGCATTGATTTTAGTGTAGATGGTGATTTCTAATCCTATTTGATTGCTTGCACCAGATGCATTAATTTTAGTGTAGATGTTGATTTATAATTATATTTCATTTCTTACACTATATGCATTTATTTCAATATAAATTATTTCTAATCCTATTTGATTGCTTTCACTAAACACATTCATTTCTGTGTAGATGTTGTTTTCTAATCTTATTTGATTTCTTGCATTAGATGCATTGATTTCAGTGTATATGTTGATTTCAGATTTGAGTAATTGGAAGTATGATGGTACATTAGTTTTAAAGTCAGTGGATTAATATTGTGCATTGATTTTAGTGTAAGCACAAAAAATTATTGACAATAGAACAATGTTTGTGTTATAGTAATTGAACCTGATAATATTGGAGAGCAGGAGAGACAAGGTATGATGTTTACTACAACTCAAGCTAAATATTTAAATTGTTTATGATTTATGGTTTCTACTATCTTTTTCATATAATTGATATGGAAAGATGACATAACTAACAAGGGTGGCAATAAGAATAGTAGAGGAAAATAGTTCGAGATTGATCACAATGAAGGATATTTCTAATTGACTACATTCTTATTATTCACATTTTCTACCATTCAATATTATTATTGCCACTTTGCATTCAAAAATTTTATTTCATCATTTTTCATCATTAAAGTTATTTTACAATATTTATCATTTCAAAGAAAAGAGGTAACTAAGAAAATTTAAAATTAAAATGAATCGATAAATCTCAAATATATTTAGCATATTTAAAATGGTTATATTAATATTATATGTATTTACATATTATTGATAAAATTAATCATATGTTCCTCATATTATCGATAGATTTTCCTTGGTCACACATGATTGAAACCAACCTAGATCCATCTTATCAAGCACCGAGAGGGATCAAATCTCTCAAGGTGCAAACCTTTCCTCAAGTTTTGCACTCAAGAAAGAGGTTTGCACCTCTAGAGATTTGATCCCTTTCGACTCTTGATAGATCCAGAGTTAAGATGGATCTAGGCTTGTGCGTAAAATAAAATTTTATTTTTAGTTATTAGTTATTATGAGATGGATGGTAGAGATTTAACCTCCACTAACTATTCTAGAATATTCTTAATAGTAGTTGTAAATGAAAAATATTGAAATTTATTTAAAAAGTAGGTATGTCTTTTCTTCCTTTTTAGTTAAATAATTTAATTAAAAAATAGCATATAAACAAGTGTTATATAAAAATGAGGAATGATTTCTTAGACATGTAATACCTAGTATTAGTAAGCACCCATTGTATTGTAATGAAATCTATTATAATAAATTAACTAGACAAATATTTTTCTAAATATTTTATGTATCATATTGTTATTATATTTATTAAGAAAAAATAACATAAAATTGAATAATTTAAAAGAGAATATGTAGTAATAAATGAATAAAGGAGACACATTTTTTCCAATATCAAAGAGGTAATACATCAATAAAATTATATATTGTCTCACTATTAAACGTTTTGGAGTTTTTGGATAAAATCTAGTGATTGTTTTTGGTCAAATCTTCGTTTTTGTAGTTTAAATTAGGTTTTTAACTACATATGTGAATTCAACATACTGAAAAACCACCGATACACAAATTGTGGAGAGTTGACAACTCAAACTTTAACAAGAAAAGGTATAAAAAAAAACCCTCCAACAAAGGTGAGAGAACATAATGTTGTACTTGAAACAAAAATCTTTATAAATCTTCTAATCCACTTAATGATATCATTATAAATATATGTGTTTTTTGGGACATTGTTTGGAATCTTGCATAAATTTTGCATGTAATTTTATTTTATTTATATTTATAAAAACAATGTGTCCAACTAAACGTTCTTTATATCATGTTGATAAAATGATAAAATGAGATTACCAAAATTATTATCTAAATTTTTCTTTAGGCATGTGTTAACCATCTCATTTTCCATGATCCCATATAAAAGATTGCAAGTTAATCATGATGGCCTTGAGGCGTGGCCTTCCTTGAACTCATGAATCTCAAGTGTCCCCACTAAACCTTGGATAACATATTTTGAAAGGATATATGTTGAATTTTTTAGTTCCCTATAGTTGTGTTCGCATGTGTTGTTGAAATTTGCAAGAAGAAACAATGAAATTGGCATCCAGAAATGAAATCCAAAAAATGACACCCAAAAATAGCTACCATTTGAGGTTTTTGATTTAATTTTCCCTTAACTAAATTAAAAGATTTTTTTTAATTTCATCTCATGACAACTTGTATTAGTTAACTGAGTTAGGAACACTTAGTTATCTTAAGAAAATCGCGTTAGAGGTCTAGGAGGATGCAGGCAAAGGGATTTTCTATTTTTAGAGGGTCCAGATATAGTTATTCATGAGTTGTAGTTAGTTAGCTCAAATAATTGAGTTAAAAATCACTTTCACTAGTTCTAACTGGGAGATAAGATAGTGAGAGGTTCAGTGAATTAAATTAGATTTAATTCACATGCAGTGATTAGTAAATTAACTCATAATTCACTATAAATAGATGTTGCATGTTAGCTCTAGGGAAGGCCTGAATGAGTTTGAGGTTAAAGGGAATATAAATATCATTTGTACTATTAGAAAAGTGTACAATTCATGCATGAGGTCATCGAGAAGGCCTTGAAGGATTGCGCAATCATTATTGGGGATTTTCGTAATTAATAGGGGATCAATTATCCTAAGAATCCGTAAGCAGGTTAGGCTAGGAAAAGGCAAGCAAAAGGTTAAATAATTTACTGATTTTTCTTAGATTGAAAGGAAACTTCGAGCAGGATCAGAGTAAGACAGTCTCTGGGGAAAAATACCGAGAGGGGGCGAGGGGGGGTGAATCAATATTTGAAACTCACACTTTTTTTCTTTCTTTACTGAATTCTATATGCAACTGTTCTTAAGAAACTAGCGTATGTACATGACTTTCATTCAAGAAACTAGCTTATGACCAATCAACTTATATTTTAGATAAATTTTTAGAACTTTACTTAGATCAGTCCATTAATGATTTATTTGAAATTTAGTAAGAATTAAATATGTGAAGTAAGATTAGATTAAATCATCACACATAAGCAACACACATGAACACTGAGATTTAAGGTGGAAACCCAATGTGGGAGAAAACCACTATTTTTTTCGTCTCTGTCTTCAATATTTAGTAGATAGAAAACTGCTTACAATATTTTACTGGAACAAACTCATACCGGTATGCGCCCACCCACCTGTAGAAGGTTGCAACATTCACTCATTCTCCAACTACTACTGGAAGGGAGCTCCAACCCCCTGATCTCATTTACCAACCACCACTGGAAGAGAACTAAAACCCCCTGACATGATCACCAGGTCCTACTGGCAAGAAGCTTTGACTTCCTCACTAAAGGTTCCAACCCTCAGAACCACAAAAAAGCATGTTTCATAAATTTTCACATTGGATGCAACATCTTTAACACATCAAAACTTGTAGATAAATTCAAATAAACATCAACCCAATTCAAATAGAATAGTGAGATCAGTGTAAATAGACCACATAACTGAACACAAAATTATGGGTCAACAACTGAATCAATTACAACCCTTATCATTTATAAGACAAAATGTATACACCACTTTAATTATTGCAACCCGCATGTATACACGCTTTTCTGTAGAGAAACCTGTGTGTAGATATTAATATACTAAGTTTAGAATTCTATCTCAGTCACAAAACTAATCAAAGATATTCTGAAATATATTGTTAGCTACAAAAACCTCATGCAATTAACAACATCAATCATTTTTCAATCAACCAATCATTGATATTTAATCACAATCAATTAACACCATAATAAATACTCCAACAACCTAGATCTATATGAAGACATCGTTGACAGACAACAGAAACACAACGAAGCTAATCAGACATTTTCTTCAACATTCTTCAGTGAAACCTTGGATTTCATACGCGCCTTCCATACGACATATCCGATAATATACAGGCTTATTCTATAACTAACTTGCGTATCTATCTCAATATATTACTGAATATATAAACACCTCTGAAAAACTGAACCTGTGTGTATACGCACCTTCCTTACGTCAAACTCGCATATAAATATATGAATAATTCAAGATTGTGCAACACTTCAGAACTTCAAACTTACTCAGATCATACCATTCACTACAAAAAACATGCGCCAGACCACATATCCAAACAAGTCATAAAAAAATCATGAAAATACATAGTCATTTCAGGTTTATAGATCCTAATCCATCATTGTATTCATGGGTGCATCATTATATCAGATCTATCTATTGACTATAGCCCATTCCATGAAGAAGTAATTCAGATTGAAGTATTCATTCAATTCACATACTCATGAACACTTAGCAATGTGATCTTCACCTCCCTATATAGTTTGAGCCTTAGCCAATACCATTATCCAAAACCACACAAGTGTCAATGGTATTCTTAGACGGGATCAAATAACTGTTACTGCGCCCAATATTGTCGGTTAATACCATGGCAGAGATCCTTGGTATTATAAAATTAGTGTGCTAGCACATACGTGACTTTGCTTCTTGTACCCGTGTGTATTCATGACTTTTTCTTCACTAACTCGCGTATATTTCTTCAATTATTTATATTTATCCATATTTTGAATCTGATATGAAAAACCTCTGTCCCAACATTCTGTCATTCTATTCCATTAGTGTTTCACCTTTGAGCTTATTCAAATACCATATACTTGGTATTTTACAATTAGGTTTCCGTCAAGGACAATACATGCATCATAATGCCAACAATATTCGCCTTTGGAATTGATGGAAACTATAAAGGTTTTTTATTACAATATGATGTAGATACCTGGTAGATACATAAGCATTAATCAAAACACCAAGATTAAAAAATACCAAGTTACTCTCCCCCTTTGACATCAAGGGAAAAGGGAAGCCAAATGCTGAAACAAGGTTTCACTTGAAGATATAAGAGTGTTTTAGATCTGATCTGCACTATATTGACCATGCTCCCCTTGAGAAAATGCTGAATCTTCAGATAGAGTTTCAATGAAGTACATGAATCTATAACTCAACTAAGTATGGCCTTTCCTACCAAGGACTCATAGTTACATCAATCACCCAAACAAGTGGGGTTACATTTGAGACACAACTACCCAACCATGCGGAATTACATATTTGACACAACTACCCAACCATGTGGGATGGCCTCAAGGTCCATACATGATTGAATATGGAAATTATTACATCATAGGTCTCAAAAGGACTTTTATATCAAATTACAAATATTACTTCTATAACCAAGACCAAAGATCCTCAATAGGGAGATATAATTGAATCAAAATTTAGCAACCATGATACACGTAATGAAAACAATGCATTATATATCGAAGGCTAATGCTCCCCCTAAACCTATGCTACCTGAAAATTTTCAACAACCCATTCATCAAAGTAGCTTCATCAAGCAGATAAATATAAAAGAGGAAAATGTAACTCAAAAACCATATCAGCAAACTGTACCCATTAACACCTGATCAATAGAACCAAAGCATCACTGTCAACAACATGAAAAATTTTGTTCTGGAGGCCAACCCACTGATTTTATGCCAGAGAGATCCATATGTGATCAGAACTAGATCATGGACCTAAGTGATAGCTCAAAATTCAAAGTGTTCGGAGGTGTGCGAAACCTGAGCGACCAGATAGACCTTGTCTTCCTAATTTTGGCACCATGAATGGTTCAAAAAATCAACACCGTATGAAGAAGTTATCGCAGTTTGAAAATTCCAGTAAATTACAAAATTTGGACTTTGACCAAGTTTGAGTTGGATTTTGGAAAATTAAAAAGAGAATATTCCAGGGAATGTTCTTGGAATATTCCTCAAAATATTCCCTAGAATATTCCATTTATACCAATCATATGCGGATAAGTGTCAACATGTGATTTGGCAGTGGGCTAACCTTTTTGAATTACGGGCCAATAGGAGGCTGCCACGTGGCCCTAGAATGGTCTATTAAAATTTTGGAGTTGGCCAGGTTCGATCGCGAGACCTCTTGCCTGCAGAGCCAAGTCTTACCATTGCACTAACCATTAGGTCTTAACATCAGAGTGGCATCGTTTGATTTTATTGTTGATGAGCACGTATGGGGGCGTGGGTGGGGGGGAAGGGCTAGCCTCAAGGGCCAGCCCTTCTCCATGCACCAAAGTGCCAAAAACCAGAGGCTGAAGACCAGAACTGGCAGGATTTATTAAATGTGGATTAATTAGTGATTAAACATGGTTAACCTAGGAAAAATGGATTTAACACTAATTTGTGCTTATCCATTTTTAAAAGCGTTTAAACGACCTTTGATTGCAGATTAATGTTAAGTTAAGCTCTAGTTTAATATGGTAGTAAATTTGGAAGTGCACCCAGATTTAGGGCAGTTCCCTACTTTAACTACAGTTACTCCACATTTCATGGAGCTTTTTAATGGACACTGGACAAATTTGGTTTTGGCTCTATCTTGAGCTAGATTCGACTAATTTAAAGTGCCAATAGTCAATTTCGACTATGTCCAACTTTCTAGACTCATTGGTAAGGGTTACAGAGCCATCAAAGGATTTTTGAGCAGCTTTTTGCTTCAGAGAAGTTCAAGGGGCCACTAGGGCCACCATGGGCCGGTAGGAGTTTGAGGCCTAGCCAAGGGAGCTAGAGGCCTTATGCAGAAATCCAATATTCAATTTTGGATGTTTCAAATTTTCTGGAACTAATGGTGTGGTTTTCAGAGATTGTAGAGGAATTTTGAAAGCTGAGATGCTTTAGTGAATTTCCATGGGCCACTAGTGCCAATAAGTGCTAACAGCAGTTCGAGGCCTAGCCAGGGCAGCTAGAGGCCTTATGCAGTGAAACAATTGTCATTTAGGACTGTAATGAGAATTATGAATCTATTTATGGAGGTTGCAGAATATTTTGAGGACTTCTAGAGGTATAGAACCGATTATATAAATTTTCAGTGACTCTAGTGCCAAGGGGTGCCAACAGGATTTTGAGGCTAAACCGAAGGAGTCAAAGGCCATTTTCAATGAACCAATAGTATATTATAAATATTTTTGGCATCCAATGAAGGGATACACAGAGCTATTTGAAGACTTATAGAGCTCTAGAAGATAAAGGTAAGTTTTGGGCATCCTAGGGCAAACCGTGGAGGGAGGCCTAGTTTGGGGATGCAGTGCTCATTTTCAGCAAACGATTAGTATAATTTTGGTGTCTGATGTGTGCTAAAGATAGTAGGTGAAGTTTCAGGGATAGTAAAATAATTTTGAAGGAGATAGTGCCATAGAGAAACTCAGTGTATCTTAGAGCACCGACAGAAGGAATCAAGTATAAGGGAGCCTAGATATGTTTGCAGAGTGATGAAAGACATGAAAATGATATATATGGTATTCTAAGCCCTTTGGTTAAGTTTAGTAACCATTGGAGTTAAGTGTGGAACCTGTAAAAAAACAATTCCATAATCCCAAGGAGCCAAGTCATGATGGAAAGAGCTCAAGGAGACGTAGCCCACGATATTAGAGTGAAATCCTAGATTAAATTTTCTGTTATGTGTGTATGTTTATTTTTTGTATTATATTTCTGTTACATATGTTTAATTTTAGCAAAAAAAAATGGTTTTAAAACACTTAAACAGTTAAAAATCATACACCTATTTGAAGTAAAAATTTCCGCAAAAGTCAAGTACAAGATATATATTTTATTTGTTTAACTATGTGGGAGGTACTTGAAAAGAATAACAAGTTATCCAACCCATTTTCATATCAATTTGGTATCAAACGACTTGGTTTCTTGATTGACAGAGTAATAGCTTGCTTGTTTGACTTGAAAGGTGTTTAACAGTTAAAGGATTTGACTGTTTGCAAACTGACTGCTTTATTTTTCTAGAAGTGAAGGGAAAGCTAATGATAGCTAAGTCTAGAAGAGGACAAGAAGGAAAAATGGTTGAAGGAATATTTCTTACCCAAAGGACGTCAAGGAAACCCTTGAAGCACAAAAGGGTTTGTTTTCAAAAGGCTGCTTGAAGAAGAGCTTGACTCTACAGCCATTTTCTTAAAAATATTTGTCAATTGCTTTTGAAAGTAATGTGAATTTTTTTTGAAGTTATTTTAGTTAATTTTCATGATGAAAAATTCTTCAAGTGAGGTTTCAAAATCCTCCTCCTTCAAAATATTCTTTGATGAAGACATGAAGCGAGACTTCTACATATTGAAGGATGTGGTGCAAATTCTATTCGAAGATAGAAGAGAAAGCACCATACTTCATGAGAAATTGGTTTCTATGAAGGAAGAGAAGGAATAAATTCTTCAAAGAATGCATGATATGGAGATGCAGCTCCATCAAGCCCAAGAGGATTTAACCAAGAACATGCATGAAGCAGAGGTAATTCACTCAAATTTGTCTTCAATTTCCTCTTCAGAAAGATGTGTTGGTTCATTTGAAAAGCACCCTAGAGGTATATGGTCTAATTTGATGTTAAAAATGGGCTATGAAGGAAAGGGTTTAGGAAAACATGCAAAAGGCATGATTGATCCTATTTTGGTTGAGGAAAAGCCTAATAAATTTATTCTTGGCTATGTTCAATCTAATGGAAAAAACTCCAAAGCCATGAAGGCATATGAGGCAACTTCAAAAAGAACTTTTGTTCCAAGTTCTAAATAAAAAACAGGTCAAGTTTTTTTTCAAGTTGATTGCCATTGTTTGAAGCCTACGTTGCATCAAGAAGATTGTAGACATGTAGCTTATGGCTAGCATGCGAGTTCAGACAATTTTCAAGACATGAACACTGATGTTAGTCTGCAAAAGAAATCTGGAACCTCTACTAGTTCATCTCCTCAAGAAGGAAAAAAGGATGGACATGAAAGGCAACATATGAGGTATAATTGTTCCCATAGTCAAGTTTATTATGTTTCTGCATGGCATGACAATTCTGCATGCTTGAATGGAAGAAAGATTTGTTGTGCATATTGTGGTTTGTGTAACCATGTTGTTTCGAAATGCTAGAAGAAGGAGAAGGCATACAGGAAGTAGTTGAGGAAAAGGAAACTTGCAAAGAAGGTGCATAAGATTTTCACACATTTATAGAGAAAGGGACATGTTGTTTCCCAATGTTGGATATTGCATCCAACTAATCAACCCAAGCATTTGCAACAAGAGGACATAAAGACTGGTGAAAGTGGAACCAAGGATTCCATCATTGATGTGAGAACAAATGTTTCACATGAAGAAGATTTGCAGCAGAAAAAGTCATCATTGAAGTGTTTTGGTAAGAAGTGGTTTGATTCTTGACAGAGTAAGACATACACTCATTTGTACATATGAAAATTTTAGTTATGTATGCATGTTTTCTATTGTAATCTCACGTTTGTTTGAGCCACCTTGGATTGATCGTCAAGGAAATGATGTCCAACTACCTTCTGAAAATTTCTCACCAGAAAATGTCTGAGTTGGTGCAAGGAATACAATTTTTGATAGGAGGACAAGCACATCCAGGAAGGGAAATGTTGACTACCTTTGAGTTGTGGTTCAAAGGCACTAGCCATGGAAGGCGTGTGTATGGAGGCTGTAAATAAGAGGGTGATGTACTCTCATTTACTGCACAGATTAGTATATCAGTATTTTTGGGTCCAAAATATTCCCAATGGGGAGGTGTGATCAGAATTGTATCATGGACCTAAGTGATAGCTCAAAATTCAAAGTGTTCGTAAGTGTGTTGAACTTCAGTGACCAGATAGATCTCGTCTTCCCGATTCCAACACCAAGAACGGTTTGAAAAACTGACACCATATGGAGAAGTTATAGCAGTTTGAAAAGTCCAGTAAACTGCAAAATTTTGACTTTAACCAAGTTTGACTTGGATTTGGGAAAATCAAAAAGAGAATATACCATGTGTAATGTTCCTTTTTCAGGAAATCGCTACAAACAATGATAATGTCTCAAGATATTCTAAAGTTGGAGCTCCAGCAATAACCAAGCACAATAATGGTGCATCGACAACACTCAAATCATAAAAACATGAGAGAAATCCATAGCCTTCTCATTAAATAATAGCAGCAACAATGAATACAAGATCTTGAGGAAAAAGGTCACTCAAGATAGGCAATGCTCAGCCTCAAGAAACAAGTACAAGATACATGACAAAACCACTGCTGCACAATGTATACCCAGCTATGAAAACACAGTTTTATAGAGAAACTATATGCTACATATGTCAAATACATAGATAAACAAATATGGCCCAATACAACAATGAGAGTGAAGATATCAGCTCCCAAAGACTACCTCATTTCAATCCACGAAGGATTGGCAATAAAATACAAAATCTGCAAAAGGCCGAAGTTGCTGGGTAGCTACAGCAACTCAAAAATAGAATTAGATGGAGATGGTTGAATCTGATGCTCAAACTAAATATGCCTCCTCCAATGGATCTTTCAAGTGAAAGGCTGATCCCTTCACCAAAGATATTCCCCTCCAAATGTATCTGCAAAGCCCTACTGCAAAGGCTCCTCTAAAATAACACAGTCACTGGATGAAACTGCGTTGTAGGGCAAGAGAATGAGTTGGCCTTGATGCCAAAATCTGCAATAAGCTTCAGGATGCCTACAAACTGATATTCCAAAGGAAAGAGAGACTTCTCCTTTGAGAAATAGCTGAAGGAGATGGTGTAGTGAACCCTCACCACAACACCTAGCAACATAGTGTTAATCTACTGCAGAAATAACGCTGTATTGATGGAGGATGCTTGGCCTCAAGCTTGGATGTGAGGAAAATGAAGAACAATCCATCAAGAGACCTCTCAAGAAGGATAAGGAATCCTAAATAGGAATTTCTTCGGCAATTCTTGCTAAACAGTAAAGAATGCTCAATTGTCTCAATAGACAATGAAATGAATAATACAAGCATGAGAAAAAATGGTTGCCTTGTCCTCCTTTTAAACAAATTAAATCCCCTCTCCATGGGTCCCACTCCTTTAGGGTTTCCTCCACCAAATAACCCTTTCCTCATTCACACTGCATTGGCTTCCTAAGTAAGCCACTCCTCCTATGGCAGCGCTGTTGACTTGGTCAAACTTAACCAAGCCTCCTTGCAAATACCCTTGTTCACACATGAGGGTGTGCAAACCAGCTCCAAATATGATCCCCTTTCATACATAGAGGGATTTTATTGATATTTTTATTATGCATGGGTTTCCTTACCCATTTATTCTCCTCCTAGGTGAAATCAGAAAAATTTAATGTTCCAAATTATTGTCGGAAAATTTTGGAACATTATAGTTCTCCCCTCCCAAATGTTGCTTGTCGTCAAGCAACTGCAAGGATAGAACTGAAAATCCTTCTCTCAAGGAAAAAAGCCTATGTAGTGTTGAGGAACATCTTCCTCATGTGGATCCTCCATCCCCAAGCAATTATCCATACAAAATGAGCTACCTCCCAACTAGGCAACTCCTGGAAACTGTTCTCCAGCTTTGGCTCCGGCAAAGTAGGTGGGATGAAAACATGCTCATGGTAGACAGTGTAGCCTACCCCATGTTGTCCTTCTCCCCACTCAAGATAAGTGTAGAGAAAGTGTTGATCCTAGGCTGCAAAATACTTGCCTTGAAGTGGCAAGATGAAGACTAGATCCCCAAGGACCTCTCCTCCAATGCTGCAAATCATGCTGACCCAAGTATCTCCATATGCGATGAGTTGGAAGTCATCAAAATATGGCATCTCCTCCAACATATGGCTCACCTCATAAAGTTACAAATGTGTTGTTACGGTAACCATATCATGTCCCATGTTCCCCTTAGAACATGTAGTGCAAAAGGTGTGAGGAATTTCTCCCTCCAAGGACACATTCACCCAATGTGTCTCTCTTCCAATCATGCTCCCAAGGAAAGCTCCAGCAATACCAACCAAGGGAACCATGAGGAGAATCATGTTGGATGCCATGTGAAGTAAATCAGAAGGAAAATGGTCCCTCAAATGTAGCCAACGCAGTTTGACTCTCCATTGCCATAAAAAATAAAATGATGGGTGGCCTCCCCACCATTTGCTTGCTGCCCCATTCTCTTGGAGAAAGTGAATTATGTAGTGTGCAACGTATGTATGTACTCCATGAGAAATTTCCTCCCCATCTCCTCTTAGGGAGTGGACATCCATAATGGCCTCATGTAGACCATCAAATCTGGAAGGAAGAATACCCTTCCTTTGAGAAAATCCTTGCACATATATGGTTAAGATATGCATAGAAAAATCATCATGCAAATCACTAATACTCTCACCATATGTTTTGGTCATATAAATGGAGTGGCCCAGAAATGAGTCTCCCCTCATCCTCAAAGGGAAAATATTTGACTGTGGTAACTCCTCCAACTCCTTATGATCCATGGAGTGCCTCCTCAAAGTCTTCAAGTGGTCTTTCCCACAAGAAAGAAAGAAATGTAATGTGGCCCTCATGGTTGGCCCATGGTTTCTCCTGAAATGAAAAACATGTATGGTAAGGAGAATCATGCTCCCAATGGCCATCCTCAATCTAAAGCGCACTCTCCAATAAAAGCCTCCCATGAACATATACATATCAGCAATACATGGAAGCAAAAACCAATAGAAAAAAGTTGTCACATGAAAATCAGAGAGTGGATCAAGGCCCCACACAAGGAACCAGTGCAGTGCATGTCTTCCCTGCATCAAATAAAACAAAAAAAAGTGCTCTCCCAGCCACTTGTTTGCTACCACAATCATGTTACAAGATATAAACATGGAAGTACAAAAAGGTGTCAATGGTGCACACCAAAAATCATGTGGCTTGCCTCACAAACCACCAATGAGATAACCAATCTCAATGCTACAAATGGCTCCAAGTACATCATGATACAATATGCAAGAAGGAATAATCCTCCTTGGTACAATATGCTGGTCATAAAAGGACAAGAAGTACAAGACATAAGGTGGAATTGTACATTCTCCATCATGCACTAGAAGACTTGAGCTGAAATGGCTCAACTGAAAATGCTGCCTTACTCTCCATGAGTAGGAAGGTGTTTGTGACAGCCTCTCCATCATCATTTGGGCTTGGCATCTCTCCATATGCTGAAATATGTCTTTTTGAATGCCTTCCCAAATGAACTCCTCTGCCAAGGCAAGATATGCATCAAAATACATGGAAAAGAAGTCCTCCTGTGCTGCCTGCAACAACTTCTCCTTGAGACTAGAATCTCTAGTCAAGAAGACTCTTTCATGGGAATAGATGACCATATCATCCATCATATACTCATCATCTCTACCTGGGTCATCTAGAATCATGCATGCATCAAGATCCTTAGAGTACTCAACCAAGAGCTGAGATCTCCAGTAAGGATCAATCCTCCTAAGAGGCAGTGTTGGTGATCCGGCATGTGTAGCTCTCCTCATGCTGCTGTCTGCTGCTTTGACATCCCCCATGCCAAATTTTTCCTCCAAACTATTCACCTCTCCAAAATCCAAGAGCGGTGAACCCAAAGAAAAAATGTATCTTATCAATGATAGATCAGGTGGCCTCCCTGGTGGAATGCCTCTATGCAGTGAGACATCTATGTCAAGAGTGGATTGCACATATGGTTGGACAATCTTGCCCTTGCTCTCACAGTGCAATGTAGTCTTCCTCCTCTTTGCACTAGCTCTCTGAAATAGAGAAGGGTGTGTGCCTCTCATCACCTGATGCTGCTCTTCCTCCCTTCCTCGTTTTTCCAGCTGTAGTGCTACACAATCATGTTGCTCATTGATTGTGCTTGGAACTCCATGAATGAGATCCTGGGGACCTCCTTGCCAAGATGCAATAATTTCTCTAGTTGGAGCTAGGGCTCCTCCTTCCTCTGCATGAGGTACTAGATCAACTCTAGAAATGACAGTGTTGTTTCCCTCAACATGATTGGTCAACTCTCCAATGATTGGATCCTCTTTTGAAAAAGATATTCCTTCGCCTCCTTGTGCCAAAAATGAAGATATTGCCTCTAAATAAGCATCATGTAAGATATCAGCCTCCTTCATGGTTTTATAAAATGTTTTTGAGTCTATGGTTTCCTTCATCACATGCAAGGGATTTTCTTGTTTGAATGTGTTTTTCTCCTTTACATGAATTTCAAAATTCCTCCTATCAAATCTCTTCATCAAAGTTTTAACAAACATTGCATATGAAGGGGTATTTGCATTTTCAAAGTAAAAGACTCAAATAACCACCATGCATAGACTTTACCTCTCAAGTGCAGCGCTACTACTCTGATGGCTTCATCTTCAAGAATCTGATGCTGCTGCAAAAAGGTGTCTAGCTCTTCAATCCAAGCCTTGGCTGAACATGTAGGAGAAACATCAAAGACAGATAGAAGAAATATTCCTCATCATGCTGCTTGCTCCTCCTCACCATGATCTTGCAAAACTCCAAAAAAGTAATATGATCTCTAAACCTTTGGGTTTGAGATTCATACTCATGCAAGAAACCTATAAGAGTTCCTTTCTTCGGCATTTCTTCTTCTAATGCAATGGCTGCCTCAACCATAGATGTAGAAGGCTTCTCCTCCAAAGTTGTAGCAGCGTTGGTGCAATTCTCCTCCCATGGTGGTGTGAGCTTCTCTTCCTTTGTTGTTTCTCCATCAAAGGTTTAGATCAACCTTTGAGCAAAGTCTGTGAAATAACTCACCCTTGAATGGACCAAGGGTTTGAACCGCCAAACAGAGTTTTCCTCCTCTATGTGCAGCGCTACCATCTCCACTGCTTCTTTATCTGCCATTGGATGTAGCAATAAAAATTCCTCCAGCTTCTTCTCCCAAGCTCTAGCTAAAGTAACCCCATTAAATGTAGACAATAGAAACCCATTGCCTCTGATTTCTCCTTTTCCATAGGGCTTTCTCTCTCCTCCATCTGCTGAATAGACTGTGAAAACACTGTAGCTCTCATGGATGCTGCAGAATGGGGTTTATAGTCACCCAGGTACTTGCTTAAGATCTAGAAATCCAAGAATTTCCCATGCCGACCTTCAAGAGAATAGGAAGTGCATGGACCTTCCTCTTCTCCCCTTTTCTTCTCCTCCTCCTCGGGGAGGCTCTTCTTTATTCCAAAATTAGATGAGATCAGTCTCATCTTCTTCATCATTATCCTCTAAAATCAAACTCACAGGTTGTGCCAGTTCGATGCTCTCATACCACTGTAATGTTCCTTTTTCAGGAAATTGCTACAAACCATGAGAATATCTCAAGATATTATAAAGTTGGAGCTCCAGCAATAAGCAAGAACAATAATGGTGCATCAACAACACTTAACTCATAAAAAAATGAGAGAAATACATAGCCTTCTCATTAAATAATAGCAGTAACAATCAATACAGGATCTTGAGGAAAAAGGTCACTCAAGAAAGGAAATGATTAGCCTCAAGAAACAAGTACAAGATACATGACAAAACCACTACTGCACAATGTATACCCAGCTATGAAAACATAGTTTTATAGGGAAACTACATGCTACATATGTAAAATACATATATAAACAAATGTATGGCCCAATACAACAATGAGCGTGAAGATATCAGCTCCCAAAGACTACCTCATGTCAATCCTCGAAGGATTGGCAATAAAATACAAAATTTGAAAAATGCCAGAGTTGCAAGGTAGCTGCAGCAACTCAAAAGTAGAACTAGATGTAGATGGCTGAATCTGATGCTCAAAATAAATATGCCTCCTCCAATGGATCTTTCAAGTGAAAGGCTGATCCCTTCACCAAAAATCTTCCCCTCCAAATGTATTTGCAAAGCCCAACTGAAAAGGCTCCTCTAGAATAACGTAGTCATTGGATGAAATTACACTGTAGGGAAAGAGAATGAGTTGGCCTTGATGCCAAAATCTGCAATAAGCTCTGGGATGCCTCCAAACTGATATTCCAAAGGAAAGAGAGACTTCTCCTTTGAGAAATAGCTGAAGGAGATGGTGTAGTGAACCCTCAATGCAACATCCAACAACAAAGTGTTAATCTGATGTAGAAATAACACTGTCTTGATGGAGGATGCTTGGCCTCAAGCTTGGATGTGAGGAAAATGAAGAATAATCCCTCAAGAGACCTTTAAAGAAGGAGAAGGAATCCTAAACAAGAATTCCTCCAGCAATTCTTTCTAAACAGCAAATAATGGTCAACTGTCTCAATAGACATTGAAATGAATAATACAAGCATGAGAAACAATGGTTGCCTTGTCCTCCTTTTAAACAAATGAAATCCCCTCTCCATGGGTCCCACTCCTTTAGGGTTTCCTCCACCAAATAACCCTTTCCTCATTCACACTGCTTTGGCTTTCTAAGTAAGCCATTCCTCCTATGGCAGCATTGTTGACTTGGTCAAACTTAACCAAGACTCCTTGAAAATAACCTTGTTCACACATGAGGGTGTGAAAACCAGCTCCAAATATGATCCCCTTTCATACATAGAGGGATTTTATTGATATTTTTATTATGCATGGGTATCCTTACCCATTTATTCTCCTCCTAGCTGAAATCAACAAAATTTGATGTTCCAAATTATTATCGGAAAATTTTGGAACATTACACCATGGAATATTCCTCCGAATATTCCCCAGAATATTCCATTTAGACCAATCATATGCGGACTAGTGTCAACGTGTGATTTAGCAGTGGGATGACCTTTTTGATTTGCGTGCCAATAGGAGGCCACCACGTGGTAGACCCAGAGGCTGCCAAATGGCCCTAGAATGGTCTATTAAAATTTTGGAGCTGGGCAGGTTCGATCGTGAGACCTCTCACCTACAGAGTCGAGTCTTACTACTGTGCTAACTGTTAGTTCTTAACATCGGAGTGGCGCCATTTGATTTTATTGTTGATGAGCGTGTATGGGGGGGGGCCTGAAAGGGCTAGCCCTAAGGGCCAACCCTTCCCCATGCACCCAAGCACCCAAAAATAGAGGCTAAAGACTAGAACTGGTGGGATGTATTAAATGTGGTTAACCCACAAAAAATGGAGTTAACACTAATTTGTGCTTATCCATTTTTAAAAGCATTTAACCGACCTCTAATTGTGGATTAACGTTAAGTTAAGCTCTATTTTAATATGACAGTAAATTTGAAAGTGCACCCAGATTTAGGGCAGTTCCCTACTTAAACTACAGTTACTCCACATTTAGTGGAGCTTTTTAAGGGACACTGGACAAATTTGGTTTTGGCTCTATCTTGAGCTAGATTCAACCGATTTTAGAGTGCCAATAGTCAATTTATACTATCTCCAACATTCCAGACTCATTGGTGAGGGTTGCAGAGCCATCAAAGGACTTTTGAGTTTGATACCTAGCCAGGGGAGCTAGAGGCCTTATGCAGAAATATAATAGTCAATTTTGGATGTTTAAAATGTTATAGAACTAATGGTGTGGTTTTTAGATCCTGTAGAGGGATTTTGAAAGCCGATATGCTTCAGCAAAGTTCCAGGTTCCACTAGGGCCAGCAAGTGCCAACAACAGTTCAGGGCCTAGCCAAGGCAGCTAGAGGCATTATGTAGTGAACCAATAGTCATTTATGACTATAATGAGAATTTTGAATCCATTGATGGAGGTTGAAGAAGATTTTGAGGACTTATAGAGGTTGAGAACCCATAAGAGAATTTTTCAGTGACCCTAGTGTCAAGGGGGTGCTGACAGGTGTTGGAGGCGAAACCAGAGCAACCAGAGGCCATTTTTAATGAAACAATAGTCTATTATGAATATTCTTGGTATTATTAATCCAATGAAGGGATTTTAAGAGCCATTTGAAGACTTCTAGAGCTCGAGAAGCTATAGGGAATTTTTTGGAAGCCGAGGGAAAACCATGGAGGGAGGCCTAGTTTGGGGATGCAGTGCTCAGTTTTAGTTCAAAATGATCAGTTTAATTTTGGTGTTTGATGTGTGCTGATGACATTAGGTGAGGTTTTAGGGATATTGAAATAATTCTGAAGGAGTTAGTGCCATAGAGAAGCTCAGTGTAGCTTAGAGCACCGACAGAAAGAATCAAGTCTAAGGGAGCCTAGATCTGTTTGCAGAGTGATGACAGCCATGACAGGGATATAGATGGTATTCTAAGCCCTTTGGTTCGGTTCAGTAACCATTGGATTTAAGTGTGGAACTTGTAAAATAATTTTTTCCATAATCCCAAAGAGCCAAGTCAAGATGACAAGAGCTCAAGGAGACATAGCCCACGATATTAGGGTGAACTCCTAGATTAAATTTGATTTTATGTGTGGATGTTTATTTCTTTTATTATATTTTCATTACACATGTTTAATTTCAGCAAAAAAAAAATGGTTTTCAAACACTTAAACCGTTAAAAATCATACACCTATTTCAAGTATAAATTTCCACAAAAGTCAAGTACAAGCTAGATCTTTTATTTTTTTAACTGTGTGGGAGGTTCTTGAAAAGAATAACAAGTTATCCAACCCATATTCAGATCAATACGTGATTGTGTGAAAATATGCTCGTGTATATACACAACTATGCTTCAAGCAACCTGCGTACCAAAATCATCATTCTGAAATTTCATCTGAAAATAGAGTGGATAAGTTTCATAATGAGGCAGAGACAACTCCCAGTTTCTGTCTGAGATATTCAAATGATTCTCTAGCAAGAGGTTTAGTAAATATATCAGAAACTTGTTCTTTGGAGGGAACATACTCCAATTTAACCTTTTTCTCAAGAACTTTTTTTCGTAGAAAGTGATACTTAATAGGAATATGCTTGGTTTTGGATTTCATAACAAGATTTTTTGAAATACTAATAGCACTTGTATTATCACATAGGACGGAGATGGGTGGAGAAGGTTTAATTTGAATATGTTGTAATGTATGCATCATCCATATAAGTTGGTGCAACATGATGCAACAACCACATATTATGCTTCTGTTGTAGATAAAGAAATGGAACTTTGTTTCTTACTGAACCAAGATACTAATCGGGGCCCCATATAAAATGAACCTCCACTAGTGCTTTTCCGGTCATCAAAATTTCCAACCCAGTCCGCATTTGTGGAAGAATGAAGAGTAAGATCGACATTTTTAGGATACCTTAGACCAAAACCTTGATTTCCTTGGAGATATTTGAATATTTTATTTACTTCCTAAAGATGTGATTCCTTTGGATTGGCTTGGAAACGTCCAACAATCCCAACTGCATGCATGATATCTGGTATAGTACCTGTTAGATAAAGTAGAATCCTAATCATAGTGTTACAGGTAAATTTGGGCATCCCGCTCGAAACCTAGGTCAGTACAAATTAGGGTCTATCATACTCTAAATTAGTTTCTACTTGCCTTAAACACATCATCCCATTGTTGGTTTTTATCCATGAAATTTTCACTGCTTGAAGTCCAGTTGAAGTGCTCCATTGAGCCATCAATGCACCCCTAGACTGCAATAAATCATTTGCAAAAATTTACTCAAATTCAATATAGCGTTGTAGAGAATCTAGGCCCACTTTAAAGTGCGTTGGTTGACTGGGAGAAAATTGTTCAAAGGATTCTGGGAATCTTCCCACTTTCTAGTGGCTTCTAGAATTTTTTCTAGCTATCTTACTATCTACTAACTTTGAATATGAACACCATGGATGCATTAAATCATTTATCATCCTATTCCATTGAACAAGGAAAATTACTCATCCATTTATGGAAAGCCATTCAATGACCAATTAATTCCAAAACACCTTCATTTCTTATAAATTGAGCACTGATCATAGTGCACAAGAGGAGCAAGAGTTTAAATTTGTAGAGTTATGATGGTAATAATATCGCAACTCTTTTAGGTATTGTTTGCATGTAATGTTATGTTGCTGGAGTGATGTTGCTAATGTGATGAGGATAGGATTGAAGTTGGGGCTAGTTGACATCGAATCAATCCAACTGGCTGTAACTTATCATTATACCTTATAATAAATAATTTTTTTCATTTCTTAATACACGTGTCCATGTTTTTATATGTGTATTTTAAAATGCGATCAAATCAGTTTGATTAAGTTGAATAGATCATATGCCTTTATCTCGTTTTTTGTCTTCTGTTAGTCATTGTAGGTACAAATCAAGAAAATTGAGTTTGATTGAGAGTGACGGAAGTGACAAAAGGGAGACGAAGAATAGTGGAGGATCACAAGTAAGTGTTCTTATCTTATCTATTAATCTTAAGGAAAAGGTCAAGTGTCTTTCATCTATTGTTCTAAGTACGTCCACGACACTTAGGGAAACTTATCTATCTGTAGGTTTGATTTCTGTCGAACAAATTGGCGACTTCGTTGGGGATAAATTGATTATCCCTGGTTGTTTTATCCTTGTTTTTCAGCCTCTAGTATACTTTAATTGCTTCATTACAGTAATTTGAATATGTTTTGGTAAAATAATTGTGTTTGCTTGCCTATTTTTGAGATTCCTCTAGCACCAACGCACTATTGGTCTTGACATAGTGCTATGCATAACATTGTTGGCTTAGAGACAGTACTCTGCAACACACTTTCTCCCACTCAAGGGTGCGTTTCTCCTATGACCAACCAAAATTCATCATATTTTTGTCTTTTTCCATCCATTTCAGTGTCCTTTTTGCTGCATTTTCAAGTGTCTGATTGCCTCTAGAGTCCATATTCTTCTACTATCCTTGCTCACTTTGGATGTTTTTTTGTTCAATTTTTCTTCTTTTTTTTTATGATTGTTGAAATAACTCCAAATTTTAAAGTTTTCATTTGATCAGTTCTTTATTTTCGAAAGAGGAATTGTCATTCAAGTCTTCATTTCTATGGAAAGTATTGATTGATTGTTTATGCATCATAGTTTCTTTTTCATTCATTTACACTTATAATAAATGGAAAAGAAAAACATGCACCTGCATAAAGGGTTTGTGAGTGCTTCATAGGAATAGTTAGGGAGTTTGCATTTATATGTGCTCATTGTTGATTGCTTACAATCTCATTGCTCTATCCCTTGTAGCTAAGGTTTTCATTGCTGAAATTAAATCAAAACGAATGCTTATATTATTTGTTGCATTATAGGAATGTCAAATACATCATGTGGTGAGCCTAAAATGAAAACTTATAAGCAATATAAACTTAAAATTTATCTCAATTAACCTAAGGGAGCATTGTCACTTAACGATAAAATTTAGAGGTCTAGGCTAGAGACATGTTCTAGAATCATAAAGCATAGCATTTGTCCTTAATTGTCTGTGATACATTCTGAGTGTGATACCTCATTCCATGTACATAAGTATATATCAGACCTCGTCCATGTACCTTGAGTATATCGGGTGATGTTCTAGTACGAAAATTATAAGGGGATACTCTCACTGTGCAATTTCACATTAGACAACGCTAATATGGATTGGGCCTCCACATACCATCGAGTATATTTGGGAGGACAACATTAGGTTTATTACCATCCATAGGTAACCGAGTCGGTCGCCTTGTACACTGTGATACACTGAAGACAACATTCAAGTAGATTGTTTGCACGTACGTAAGTCCTTGGTTTACTGGAGTGGTATATTGCAGTTCACAGTTGCTTGGTAATAATTTTTCCTAGAATTACCCTCCTTTTGTTTATTTATTTTTGTATTAAAATCAATCAACAACCATGGAATGAGATCAACCCTTTCCCCGTCGTTCGCGTAGGACAACGAATAAACCACTTTTACCGCCATAAGCTACACCTAGTCGACATAGGTGAGATCTTCCTACCAATTCTGATACCTCTGGAACCTTTGGTGCTACATATTAGTCTAATTTACCATAGTCATATGATACTTTGAGTACTGAGTCTCGAGTCATTTCTACCAATCTTATTATATATGATACTGTCAAGACATAACCCTCACAGTTACTCGAGGACACTGAAATTCAATTGAGTGAAACGGTAAATCCATAACCCGAAGTTGTTCAACTGGAGGTCAATACAGAACCTGTCACTATTTTACCATAACATATTTATCCCGAAGTTGAACAAAAAGAAGTTTTTCTCATGCCGGAAGACGATAAACTAGCTCATCCTCAGTCATTTGTAACTATTGAGTCTTCCTCTTTACCTCAGAGTTTACCACTTGAAATTTATCTCAGGCTTGACAGTGAAGTACCTCCACCTGGTTTTATTTCAATTGAGAAAGAATCCCTGGAAGAGACAACCCCTACAAATCCAACTCATTTTGGGTCGGGACTTCCTCTTTATCCATCTTTTTCTCGTTTGAACTACACTAATCCTGTTGATCCTAGTCAGTCTCAAGTTCCCATAGATTATTTAGAGTATTTATTGAGTTATTTAACCATGGTTGTGACATCATCCCAGATTGTACCATTTGTTATAGCTTCGACATCATCTACTATTGCTACTCGTTCGATGTTTTCTATGACACCTGAGTCTCATCTTTATGGTGGTCCGTCAGTCCCACATGGTTACCAAGCCTTAAATGGAACCTACTATTGTGCCTCCTCTAGTCCATGTACTTCACCCATGTAATCATTTGGAATTTTATATGGTTCCTCTCTTATGAGTACTGAATGACCTGATCCTTTATTGATGTTGTCAGCTCAATATCAGGCTGGTCCATCCAATTACTATCCATATTATCTAGTTTCTGCTAGACTCCCATCATATGAATGTTAGTATGTTCAATATCCTTATACTATGTATTCTCGGGGGCTGTTGGACGGATAAGTCATTCTTGCAGTCAAGACAAACATCCCAAGTGTCCTACAGACAGCTAGCAACAAACAGACAACTAAATCTATCTTTCTCTAGATATATTGTGATTCAAAATTAAATGCCATAAAGGCTCAACCATCCTACCTTTGATCCAATGCTTGTTCATAGTAGTAATCCTTCAGTCACTCGAAAGATTGCCTTCGAAGATTTGCAATCACAAACAAGAAAACAACAAATAGAACTTGCATAACATATATTCATAAATCATATCTATTATGGTGATCAAGGAATCCATAAAATAAACTAATCAATTGACAGCTTATTGAAAAAAATGAATTTATTTGTATTAACTTAAATAAGAAGAGCCTTACAACCGTGTCTACCTTGATGTTGTACAAGTCTTCCTGGGGTCTAGAATATGTGTTTCCTTTACTCTGAAAATCCTTGAACTCTTCCAACCGAGATACATACATGTATGTAATCCTTCCCACATAAAATCTCAGCTAAAAGGGTCTGAGTTTCAACAGCACTTCGACTCCAATAATACTAAAAACTTCAACTCATTAATTGTAACCCCTTGAGGCTACCCTATGCCTCTTTTTATAATGAAAGAGAGGAAGTTGTAGCTCCATAAAAGAAGGGATAAAATCCTCCTTCAAAGGGATTAGTTCCTTACATCAAGGGGTTAGCTCCTTATTGGATGGGATGCATGAACATGAAAGGAGCGGACTTTCCACCACAGGAATGTTTCTGGAAGCTTCCATAAATGACTTAAACTGAGCTTCTAGATTTTACTTGCACATTTTATTATCTTTTATAGGGGTCTGCACTTTTAATAAACAAAATGTGCGTTTGGCTACGCATGATTTATAGCCAAATGGTGCAGGACCGCAAAAAATACTAAGAGAAAGTGCGGAACCCAATTTTTAAGGCTTTTATGAGCTTTTCTATTAGTTTCAAGGCTTGAATTTTAGGAACTTGGATATTATAGACTTCAAAGGGATTACTAAGATGTCATGGTGACAAATTTCAGTGTAACAAATTGCCCCCTAAAGTGCGAAGTCTGAGAGTATTTGAAGAGTGATGTGCTTTATCACTTCAAGGATCAGCCTGTGGACACCCCAGTCGGAAACTTGTAAAAGCATTCAACGCAACACATATATGTATATACATCATCGCTGAGGTAGGCATTCCCATACTCAGATCAAAAACTAACTAAACCTGTTATGATACAGAAATGATTTTAATATTATATCAACAGTGTAGACACAGCATGGTCACAACCATATGTAATGAATAGTCTATTGCACAATGAATAATAAAACTCCTCGCAGCCTGAATGGTGGAAACTAGATCCAGGGTCTTGATTTCTGCTTCCCGAATAGTACAATTCTAGCCATGCGATTAAATTTTTTGAAGTCGAACATGGTAGAAACCACTTGATTACCAGTCAATGATGTGAATTGTTAATAAGTGTGAGAGAAACCAAAAATAATGACAATGGATCTCAAAGTACTCAGTACAATCCAAGAAATGTGAATAAGTGATCTGAAGTCGAACATTTCACGGAATTGTTCGATCGAAGGTCAATGATGCAACCTGTCATCGAAGGCAAGAAGCCTGCCATTAAAGCATGTAGATTTCAAGGTACTGACAAATTCTAGATCAAATTCCTAGATGATGAGTTGTCATCGATAGAAAGTGCTGTGTCGTAAGTAAGCTCACAACACGAAACCATAGATCAAGTTTTGAAGAATTTTTTTGCAAGGACTGACTCACAGATGCTCAACGTGAATGGAGACAAGTGTTGCAGATGAATGGTTTGTTTGAAGGTCCTCTTGAACACATAACAACACTGCAGATGGTTTGGTGACATTTTCCCTACGATAATACCCAGAAATCGGCTGAAGACTTTCAATGTGGTTCGAATAACTGATAGACAAAGGATTTCCCAACCTAGGTGGAAGTGCGACAGAAAGTGTCATGTTCAAGAGTGGTAAAATTATTTTACAAATCAAAGTGTAAAAAATGAATCTGTTTTTCTCTCTTTTCCCCCACCATTTCTGGCAAGTACCTCTTTATTTTTGACAAGCTTGAGGAGGATAACATTTGATTTTTTATAAACTCATCCTTCAGATGAGTCCAACTTAGTTTAAAATCAAACCCTAAGAAGGAGTGGTCCATTCCTGTTTGTAATTCACAGCTCCTTTACTATTAAATTTTAACGAGTCCAGTATAGGAGAAACCCAGTGTTTTTCATTTTTAGGGAGTCAGAAGAAAAAACCTAAGAAACCTCCATGGGTGTACTTTTTCGTAAATTTAGTCTCTCAGGCTTGAAAAGGATAAAATAATGCAAGAGAGAACTCTATTGACCATGATTAGTCAATGTATACATTTTTCGTAAATAGTCCATTTCAGGCTGGAAAAGGGGTAAACTTATACTGAAGGGACGACCATTCATTTATTTTAACAAGTTCGATAGTCAAGTACTTGACAATCATTTCATTTTTAAAAAGTCTGAAAAGGGCTTAAAAGAAGAATCCATGGTTTCACTTTTTCGTAAAATATAAAGAGCTCGAAAAAGTGATAAAAGTTTACTCTTCGTCAAAAATGACCATTTTTCCTAAAAAATCCATTATTCTGCACAAAAACTTGAAAAATTAAACATACCTGTTTCAATAATAAAAAATATTTTGAAAAACAAACTTTTTAAAGTGAAAAATAAACAAATTTAAAATTCATGTATTCGAAAAAACTTATAAAAAGGAGTTTTTCAAGTTCATTTTTATCGTTTGAGTTTGGAGTGAAGTTTTTAGAACTCTGGGCAAAAAACGCTTTGGAGAAAATTCTGGGCAAACAGACCGTCGGAAATGAAAACCGTCTATTTCAGGTAATCCACAACCTCCTTATCTTGCTTTTCATTCATTCAATTTTTTAATTTAGGGTCAGAAATTCATTCTGGGAGGAAAATATGTTGAAAAATCCGCCCTCGGGGGTTCGCACCTAAGACATTGGGAACCTACGAACCCGAACAATTTTATACAAAGAAAAATGTTGGGGCCCCACACTTTTAACACAGGGTCCGTATGTATCTACGCACTGTCCCCGAGCATAAAGTGCAGAGGCACCGTAAAAAATTTAAAAACATATTTTATTCCTAAATTATGCAATTTTTTTGCTTAACAATGATTCTAATGCTTCATTTTACTGATTGTAGGATACTACAATGCTCATTTGGCACAAATGCGAGAACGAAGAGGTAGATGAAGTAGCGATAATTCATCAACGTGCTTTGCAAGATTTAAGAGCATGTGGGCTTTACAAATTTTGGGTTATCATTGGCATGAGAGCTCAAGTGGAGCTTCTTACTTGGCTGGTAAGCAAATGGGATGTTCAAGACCAATGTTTCGTGATCGGAGGACACCGGCTTGAGATTGAGCTGGAGGATATTTATTTTTTGACTGGTTTGTCTAGGAGAGGCGAACCAATATCTCTATTTGGGGCCAGGCCAGGTGGCCATTCTATCGCCAGCCTCCAATTAGATTTCTGTAATGATGAAGCCAATCCTAGGGATAAACGAATTGATATTCAAACTATCATCCGTTCCGAGCTAAAAGTCATTTCTTTTACCGTTGTCAAGTTGTGCGGAAGTACAGCTTTGCATGTAGCCACCGAATCTCAAATGCGCATAGCAGTAGACTGCTTTTGAGGCACCATATTCAATTGGTGTGAGGCAGTGTTAGTAAATGTGAAAGGCCAACTTACCAGAGCAAAGAATGGGAAGCTAAACAACTTTGGATATGGGTCCATTGTAGTCACCTTTTCTCTAGAGAGGATCCCCATGTTAGCCCCACAACATATTCCTGTTGATGCTAGTCGACCTTGAGAGCCTAGGATGGTTCATTGGGTTGCTTTGATGGCCTACCACAGTGAGGGTGGGGAGATTGTGAGATTTCCCTCTACATATTTCCGTTAGCTGGAATGCCAAATTTTTGTTATAAAAGATTTTACTTATGCTGGCATGGACTTTCGCGATGACCAGGATGTGGTACTTCCTCCAGGAGCTCAGTGGGATGAGTCAAGTAAAAATTCTTTTTTGACATGTTCTAATTTCTAATTTTTATTTTGTTTTTTAAATCGTCCAAAACTGATAAAAAAAATTTCAAATGTAGATTTGGGTCTAACGCGACAAGCCATTCTCCGCCCCTTTCACCAGAGGCAAAGGGATGCAGTAGCAGTAGCACCACCCCCATAGGATCAGACTGCAGAGATCCTAACTAATTTAGAGCAGCATTTGGAGCGGCTCACTATAGATATTCCTGAGACTACTATAGATGATATCCCACTCCGTCTACAAAGATATGTCATAGGTGTTCCTGGACCATTCAGGAGGTTTTTGACTAGGGTGCAGTGGTGTATTATCGTGATCATCACCACGGATAGTGGATGATTGACTTGTAGTCTCATTTTTCGTATCAATTTTTCCGATCATAAGGCGTTTTGAGCCTATGATCGAAGACGATGTACTATTTTTTGAACACTACATTTATACTATGATATACTATTATTACCAGTTACCTGTCCAATCATGTTTATCGAATGTTGATTTATTACTTTGTTATTACAAATGTCTGTTTATAACACTAGAAGCAATTGTGTCTGCTGATGTATTTAAACTTCTTGGAATGTGTTGATATTCAATATAATCGAACTCTTCTTCCAAGAGATGAACCCTTAAAAATAATCGTAATAATACTGGATTTATAATGGCATATACTCGATTTAACTGTAATACAACGAGTTCAAAATCTAACTTAATGATCAAACTCTGAATTCCAAATGAAATGGATTCCGATAATAATTCAATAACTGCACTATATTCGGCAATATTGTTCATCGTCTAACCGAGGCTTACCCCATGCATCAATACTAACTCGTCAGTGGGTGAGTAAATAACCCAAGCTGTGGAAGAGATGTTCCGTGTACTACGACAAGCGCCATCAACAAAACCAATATATGTTTGAAAGGATTTCAACATATGCAACAAAAGTATCCAGATAAGCAGGAAAAATAGTAAGAACACACTTAATCTAGGCACATGTTTCTAATCTATAGCACACCAGCTAAAGTAACTAATATACAAAGAAGATCTCCACAAAAAAACTCAAGCGTAATATCTCTTCAGATAAATTCCATTTATGGGTTTACCTAAAGAGACCCCATCAAAATGAATCAATTCATAAGCCTATTTTGCAAGCTGTTGCTTGAAAATATAAGGACCATGCCAAATGGGTTCAAATTTCCCAACCCCTAGTTTATCATTGGCTTGATCATAAATCAAAACTAGTTCTCCTTCTGAAAAATTACGAGGGGTAACACTTCTATCATACTAAGCTTTCATTCTTTTCGCATGAGACTCGATAGCTAATGCAGCGGTGTGCCGATTCTCATCTAATTAAGCCAAGTATAGAAAACGTTTCTCTTCTTTAGAAGTGTCTAGTAGTAACTCTATGGCTAGTTGGAGTGACGGTATCTCGCATTCAATGGGTAGTACCACTTCTAAACCATAAACCAGTTGAAAAGGGGTAAAACCTGTCGATGCTTTTACTGAAGTTCAATATGCCCAAAGTGCTGAAAAGAGCATGGTATGCCAATTCGACTTATGAATTCCAACGATTTGTTTGATCATGGTGACTAAAACTTTATTAATTGGTTCAACTAAACCATTGGCTTGCGGATAATATGGTGTAGAACTATCATGGCATAGGCCAAGCTGGTCTGTTAACTTGGTCATCATGATATTTCAAAAATGGCTCCTGTGATTAGTAATTATCACTTGGGGTACACCGAAATGAGCAATCACATGATTGAATATGAAAGTAGCTGTATTTTTGCCATCTTCTGCAAATGTAGGCATCGCCTCGGCCCATTTAGTAAAATAATCTACTGCTAGAATAATATACCCATGCCCCCCGGCTGAGTGAGGGTTACATGTAATGAAGTCAATGCCCCATTTTTCAAAAGGACCGACAACAATTATGGGGTGAAGAGGAGCAGGTGGTGCATGCATTTTGCGATTAAATATTTGACAATTATGACATTTTCAGACCGCGTAAATACAATCTTTAAACATGGACAGCCAGAAATAACCTACGCATAATATCTTTTGGGTTGTGGTGTACCCAGACATATGACCACCGTATGCTCCAGAGTGAGAGTCATTTAAAACCTTTTCAGCTTCCTCATGCGTTAGACAACGTTGAAAAAATGAATCTGCACCACGACAATATAGTGTGTCACCAACAATATGATATTGTTGAGACTGGACACATATTTTTCTTCGTTGTGACTGTGAAATCTCAGGCCGAAAAGACTGGGTCTGAAGATAAACAATAATATCTCCATACCAAGAATCAATGGTACTAATAAGAAACAACGATTCGTCCGCGATTGGTTGTTCCGCCACAGTTTCTGTATCAGTACTTGGGAAATCACACATAGGTTCAACAAATATCAATGATTTCTTTGATTTGGATATTTCAAACTCCAAATCAAACTCCTACAGGATCACAATACATTTGGAGTATTTTCCCCCTAGCAATTTTTTGGTCAAGATGTACATCATAGGGTTACAATCCGAGATCACTATTGTTTTTCCTAAAAGTATGTAGTGACAAAAACGTTGGATAGCTTGGATAGCCGCCAAGGCCAATTTCTCCACATGTGAGTATTTGATTTTAGTCGGATGCAAGTTCCGACTAAGATAGTAAATCACATGTTCACTATGGAATTCATCTTCTAGAACTAAAACCATCCCTATCGTGGAATCGACAGTGGTGAGGTACAAAAATTAATCTTGGTTGTAGTTGCGAGGATGCACTAACGGTGCATGGGTCAACACATTTTTCAGAGCATCAAAATATCTATCAGCGACCTCATCCCAAAATAAAGGAATGTTCTGTTTCAACAACCTAGTGAAAACTTTCGTTAACTCGGCGTAGTTAGGAATGAATCGATGTAAAAAGTTTTCTTTCCCTTGTAAACTTTGGAGTTGGGGAAGAGTAGAAGGAGGAGGAAAATTGATGATTACCTCCACCCTCGATGGATCAACACGAATGCCTGCCTTTGAGACGATAAATCCCAATAGTCGTCTGGATTGTACACAAAAAACACATTTTTGGGGATTCAAACGAATCTTATAATGCCTACATCGTATAAATATGGATCGTAAATGAGTAATATGATCTACTCTACGTGAAGAATGAGCAGGAAAATCATCAAGTTAGGGCTGCAAAATGTGCTTAATGTCGTGAAATGCATAAGACATGGCATTTTTAAAAGTGGCGCCAACATTCTTAAGGCCAAAAGGTAATTTGCGATAAGCAAAAGTCCCCCATGGACAAATGAAAGTTGTTCTAGGTTGATCTGTAGGGAGTATGTTTATTTGATTGTAGCCGGAAAATCCATCCATGCATGAGAACATTTCACTTCCAGCACAGTCGTCGACAAGAATTCATGAATATGTTCATCAGTATTGAATATTTGTTGAGCAGGATCCAGAATTAGTGTCGAAGCTAAGCTCGATATTGAAAATGAATCCTGACTGATCACATTCACTGGATCAGTCTCAGTTGAAGGATTATCATAAAATGACTGTACATTTTGATATGCCAACTCAAAAGGACTCAAAGGCATCGGGCCATCGAATGAATCCAATTCTGATTCTGAAGGTACTATCCAACGAACATCAAAGGACATAGTACTTGACGAAATCATATTGATATTAGCAATAGGAGATTGTACGTTCGAAGGAGGGAGGGAAAAAGTTCCTAGTAAAGCTGAATCTTTAATTAAACCTACTCTAACATCCTTATATGGGATAGTTGTTTTTCCGATATGTTGGATGCTATTAGTAGAGGCTGGGTCGGACGAATAATATGAGAGTTGATCAATCTTAACGATCTTTCCTCTATGAGGAAACATGATGAGACGAAAGATCGATGATACAACAACAGTCATAGTGTAAGACCAAATGAAACCTAGGGGAAGGTTGTAATCCAGAGGGGCATCAACCACTTCCACATCTAGATTAACCATTTTTCCTTTGACCTCTATTGGTAGATCTTGTAAAATACCATATAGATGAAAACCTCTTCCATCGAAAGTTTTGAGAATAGTTGGTGATTGGTTAATTGTTTGAGAACCAAGTGATTTCCAAAATTTTAATGACATAATACACGTAGAAGCCCCTTCATCAACAATAGTACAAAATATACGTTTGTTTTTTACTATTACCGGAATCTGAAAAGCCATTTGATGAGGTAAACGGGGTGTAAAATTTTCTAAATCGAAGATCATGAGGTTCGAATCCTAGATATCTACAACTCCTAAGGTTGAAAAAATTAATTTTCTTTGGACTGGGCATGATTGCAATACTTCCAAAGATGACATTGCTGAAGGGGAAATTTCCAAATCTTCAATAATATTGTAATTCTAAGCAGCTCTCGCATGTGGATTGAAGATTGATTTACGAAGTAAACCTTTTGCAGGTGGTTTAATCACTAAGTTAGGATTTTTTTTCTCGATCTGTAATGGATCAGAAACTGAAGGAGATGTAGTCGATGTAGAATTGGATGATTTTGCTTCTTTACCAATATTTTTACTACCATAATCTTGCGATCGTGTTGGAACCATGAAAATATCCTCAACTGGATTGGAGGAAGATCCAACCATGTTACTATCTTGAGTGGGAAAGGGATCATTCAAGACAGCAGGAATAGGTGAACCCTTAACGAATTTTGATACCTCGGCCCTATGCGGGCACTCTTTCATAAAATGATCCTGGTTGCAGATGAGACAAGGATATCGAGGTTTGCGTTTTTCATTAGTAGGTTCAGTTGTATCATTTTTCTCTTTTAAAGATTTTTTTCTTTTTATTATTACCTTTCTTCTTACCACCAGTTTTAGATTTGGCTATAGATGACTCTACAATGTGAATATCGGTGGAAGCTTCTTGGGAAGAATCTGCTTTGGGTGAATCGGGTAAAGTGATAATAGGAGAAGTGGTCTTCAGAGACTTCTTCTTACATTTACCAGTGCTAACAAAACCAATTACACCATCAGTGGCATGAGAGCCTGAAGGAGTTGCATTTAATTGACTCGGTCTTGGCAAATCGGGGATTTTATCATACAAAGTACCTGACTGAGTATATACAAGGTCAAGGTACTGAGCTTGAGCAATGACTTGCTCTTCCGTAACAAAGCCTCCTTTGGCCACATCTTCAGTAATTTTCAACAATAACGATTTTATAAACCATTCAACCAAAATTTGATCAGGAATAAAGACTTTCACTAAATGCCTTCTACGTTTCCATTCATGAATGTGATGAGATATGTACGTAGACGTAGACTATTTTAATGAAGTCAGTAATTTTGTGCCGTTGTTGTATCTGATAGGAAACTGAAAATGGGTTAAGAAAGTTGTAGCTAGCGCGTTAAAATTATTAAAAGAGCTACGTGGTAACTCAATGTACCATTTGGAAGCTAGACCAATGAGAGTTCTCTAAAAAATACATAATCGAATTGAATCATCGACTAACGAATTGGATGCGCACCAGAGGTGATAAGTCATAACGTGATTATATGGGTCCTCTCCTGACGTACCTTCAAATTTCAGAATATCACTGGGCAACTTGTTAGGCATCGGAGGCCAATATGGAAGATAAAAAATGGGATCGTTCGTAAGGCGCGATAGATCCGGTAAATCTAAAGTTGCTATGAATGGTAACCGATGACTAGGGTATTGATAACCTTGTGTGATCAAACTAGTGCTAGGAGGAGGATAGCCAGGATAGCCTAGAATTGGATGTGCATTTTGAATCGTGTAACCTCCTAGGTAACCAGGATTAACCAGACCATACTAGGGTTGTTGAGGTATTCGATAAGTATAACCAGGGTACGGCTGATACTGATATGCTAGATTTTGTGTAGTCTAACCAATTTGATGCTGTCCCCGGTACAGTTGATAAGTAAACTATGGTTGACTAGAAAAAATCGTACTGGTACCAGTTTGTCCCGCGGGCATCTGGACTAAAGTCTGAGCTGTAGGTCCTGACTGTGGCATAGAGGCTTGAAGAATTTGCACTAATTCAGGGATAGAGGAAACCGAAGCTACAGATACTATAGAAACAGGTGTTGTAGGTTGAACAGAAGTTGCAGTAGTTGCAGCAGTTTGAGGTGGAGCCTGAGGTGTACTAGGTGTAGGCTGCTGAACTGAACTAGGTGCAGGGACTAGAACAGTAGGCTTGATAGGTTGCTGGGTTGGAACAGAAACCAAAGGCTGTCCAGGTTGATTAGGTAACTACACATTAGGTTGCATAGTCTGTTGAATTTGAGATGGATTCCACACCATGTTCATTTTGGGGTATTGACCCGTAGAAGGTTGTACATATGAAGGACCATAGCTTGGTTGAACGTAGAGTTGATAATTAAGTGGTAAATTTCCAGCTCCTTGTAAAAATGATTGACCAGAAGGTCATTGGAAACCTTGAGTTGGGTACAGACCTTGAGGTTGATAACCCTGAGACACGTACTGAATCTAGGGTTGATAAGGACCCTAAGGAATATATTGAGTCTGGGGTTGACCTTGGGGTATGCACTGTCCTTGAAGTTTATAACCTCGAGGTATGTACTGTCCTTGAGGTTTTTCACCAAGTAAGTAATACTTTCCTACAGTTTGTCCTGGTAAAAAATTACCTTGAGGCTGCCCCCTAGGCGGTAACATACTACCTTGAGGTTGCCCCCCAGGCAGTAACTAACTACCTTAAGGTTGAGGATTTGGAATATTACCAGACCTCATAAAAATTTTCTCTGTGTTCAACGTTTCAGTTCTAGCTCCATTAATACCAGATGATAACACTTGTTCAATTGGTCGAGGATTTGCTCCTGAGAAAGTACCAAAGAGTGATTGGTACCCCGAAGGAACAGAAGGACCACCGTATAAAAATGTTACCGATGATTGGGAAAACATAGATGACTCACCTGACATAATCGATGAAGGATAATAACCTCTTGGTGTAAGATGAGAGGGAATTTGGGGTGGTGAAAAACGAAGACCCGGGTTTTCTAAAAAATCTGTCAATGATAAATACCAAGTGTCACTTCTAAAAGGACTGTATAATATTGATTCACGCTCCCTAAGAGTCAAATTCTGTTGGGTTTCGGGAAGAGTTACGTTTTTGTCTAGACCGACAAGTTCTTCAATAGATATGAGGTCAGAAGGAAGATTTTCAGTAATGATATGTCTTACCATAGGGGAAACAGGATCACTAGAAGTTGGAGTAACAAATCTTGAAGATGGTTCTAAAATAGCAGGTTCAGTGTCAAGCTCCGAAATTTCAAGTTCTTCAGCTAATTCACTGGAAGGAGAAATACTACGAGTAAGTTCGAAAACTGAAATTGACTCTTGAATATGCTCTATTGTTTGTAATTGATAATCAAGATAAAAAACTATAGATGAATCTCTAGCTTCTATTGATCTAATTCTACTATCACTAGGTGATACTAGAGCTCGCAGCCCTTCAAGTTGGCTTGGTGTATACGCAGGGGGCTTCCCCTGAAGTCTGCACGATTGTCTCGGTAATTCAACCACGATTAAAAATTATTAATCACACACAATCAAATAAAATTTCAATAAAAACTTCTAGAGTCACTAAGGAAACAAAAAAATGAATCACACGCCTAAAAAATCTTGGAGATCAATCCGTGCAAAAATAGTAACTTCCCACACTAAAAACACTATTTGGTGATGAAATCCAACATCGTAGTATTTAATGTAGAAAGGGCGGTTGGAACAGTTACCCTGACAACCTGCTTAATGAAACAGACTCGTGCAAGTTTCTCCACTTAAACCATCTCGAGTGAAGATAACCCTCCACAGAGTCCAAGTGAGTCTAGTCGACGTCTGTTCCAGGTACAGTGAGATCTTTCCTCCACCGTCACCTTAAGAAAAAAACGTAAGATTATGGTCACTATGGTTACCAACAGGAACTAATATACCTGGGGGAACAGTCTACAGTCCGACATATGGGCAAGGGCAGAGTAACAAAGCTCAACCCCCTTGAAGGCTCCTTGACGCAATCCAAGTTATATCGACAAGTGACCCCAGGCTCCTCGAGAATGGTCTATCTGAGGTTTACCGTTGTTAATACGCACATATCTTCTATCGTTCCCAATGAGATAGAATTGATTATCCCATTGGTTCAGACATGACCTCATGCTTGACTCCTTTAAGAGGAGCTTCCGAGAGCATACAAGCAACTGTTGGATTTTTTCCTATTGCAAGATCAACTACTTTTTTGTTTTAACTGTCTTGGAGAGTTAATTACTCCCTATTCCAAGACACTAGCCTAAGCTATATCAGTGAAAAGAGTCCTAGAAATATAAAAATTACTAGGTTGATTTTAATTTAAGCATTGATTTTAAAAATATGTTTCTTAGGACAATAGGTACGGAAGTGAAACTAATTATATATAGTGACCCAACTCAAATCATACTAAAAAATGCATATATTATGAGAAACAATCCGTTTTCTTTCAATGAATTATAGCTAAAGAAAGAGTTGAGAAATGCAATCTTTTAAAAACAAATCTTTCTTTCAAACAAGAATCAATGAAAAAAAATATAGTTTCAAAGAGAAATCAAAATGATCTATTGCTCAACAAGAAATCCCTTTTATTCAATATCGTAACTACAAATGAAGTTTTTCTTCAAAAGACACTAAAATTTCTAGAAATAACACTCAAAGCTAAAAACACTATTTTTGAGATTTAAAATCTCTAAGACTAAATCTGAATTAAAACTTCAAATATTTTAAGGATGTCTTACTCAGCTTGTTATCTAACTAAGAAATTCTTTGCTTGAATCAGAAAGAACTCGAAAAAACATCCAATTTTGGGTTTTTAAAGTGAAATTCCAAACTTATTAACAAAAGTCTTTTAAAGATTTGCAAATGAGAGAAATGGGATCTAAGTCTCATAAAACAATTTCTGCTAAGATTTCAGACTCAGCAAGAAAACAAGGGAATACTAGTGATCTAAAGGTACACCAGGGTTTCTAATCTTTGAGCGGGATAAAGACAAAGCATAAATCCTTATAGCATGCAGATCTTTCAGAAAAGCATTCAAAACAACAAATGCTGAAATAAAATCTTAACCAAGGCTTTCTGACAGAAGATACAGGTTTGGGTAATCACTGAGAATCAAACAAACTAATCCAGAAAATAATATTTTTAATATTTTCAAAAATTTTGACAGGGTCCGTAGGATTTAGTGCAAGCTAGTGCAGTCCCGCACTGTGAGTACAGGACAAGTGTGGACTTGCCCACTGTCTCTGAAAGAAAAAAGCGGACACAAGAAAACTAAAGAAAAAAAAATTTCTCAATCATTTCTCAGGGATTCTACAGGGATAAACTACCCAAGCCAGTATAAATCAATCAAACTCAGAAAAATAAACTCACAAGTCAAAAAATAAAAGAAATCAGAATTCAAAATCCCTCCCCAGTGGAGTTGCCATTTTTTTGGACGGATAAGTCATTCTTGCAGACAAGACAGACCTCCCAAGTGTCCTATGGACAGCTAGCAACAAAAATACAACTAAATCTATCTTTCTCTAGATATATTGTGATTTATAATTAAATTCCATAAAGGTTCAACCATCCTACCTTTGATCCAATGCTTTTTCGTAGTATTAATCGTTCAGTCGCCCAAAAGAGTTGCCTTCGAAGATCTACAATCACAAACAAGAAAAAATCAAATAACACCTGCATAGCATATATTCATAAATCGTATCTATTATGGTGATCAGGGAATCCATAAAATAAACTAATCAATTGACAGCTTATTGAAAAAAATGAATTTATTTGTATTAACTTAAATAAGAATACCCTTAAAACCGTGTCCACCTTGATGTTTTATAGGTCTTCCTTGGTCCGAAATAGGCATTTCCTTTACTCTGACAAGCCTTGAAATCTTCCAACCGAGATACATACAAGTATGTAATCCTTCCCACATAAAATCTTAGCCAAAAGGGTCTGAGTTTCAATAGCACTCTGACTCAAATAATACTAAAAACTTCAAATCATCAATTGAAACCCCTTGAGGCTGCCCTATGCCTCTTTTTATAATGAAAGAGAGGAAGTTATAGCTCCATATAGGAAGGGATAAAATCCTCCTTCAAAGGGATTAGTTTCTTACATAAAGGGGTTAGCTCCTTATTGGATGGGTTGCATGAACATGAAAGGAGCGGACTTTCCACCGCAGGAATGTTTCTAGAAGCTTCCAAAAATGACTTAAATTGAGCTTCTAGATTTTACTTGCACCTTTTCTTATCTTTTATAGGGGTCCACACTTTTAATAAATAGAAAGTGCATTTGGCTACGCATGATTTATAGCCAAATGGTGCGGGACCGTAGGCAATACTAAGGGAAAGTGCAGAACCAGAGTTTTAAGGCTTTTATGAGCTTTTCTCTTAGTTTCAAGGCTTGATTTTTGGGAACTCAGATATTATAGACTTCAAAGGGAGTACTAAGATGTGATGGTGACAAATGTCAGTGTAACAAGGGCAACAAATGTTTATGCCATATGGAAGTACTCCTTCGTTTTTAGGTCAATATTATGTTGGAATGCATGTTTGTCAATGTAAACATACCTTGCATGTTCAACCACAAATAGTTGTGTATCAATATCAACCTATTAAAATTTTTGCATCCATACCTATTATGCCTGTTATTACCTCTTTGGCTATAGCTCAGTCTGCTCAGGTGGGTCCTTCAACCCTTAATGCTCAAGTTTCGGGTCAACAGACTTTGTCTTCCTAGGCTCGTTTACAACAACCATCTGTATCAGGAATTTCACAACCACAGTCTAGTTTACCCTTGCAATAGGCTTCTACTAGTCCCGTCTATCACAACCTAGTCTAAATTATCCCGGTAGGCAACAATAGTATTATCAAATCCCATGGTAGCCACAAAAACCATTCAAATAGTATCAAGCTTAATTAGGTCGTGCTCAACAAGCCTATCAAGGGTTTGATCAACAAACTTACCCCTATCAGGGTTACCAACAAAAAAATCCTTATGTTGGTGCACAAGAGCTTATTGCCCAGGAAATTTCATCTTACCCTAGTTACTCTCAACCCTATCTAAATCGACAATTTCCGTTTTTTGCAACGTTAAAGTTACCTGATTTAAACCGGATCATTAATGATCCCATTCATTATTTACGTTGGTGGCCGGTGATTCCTCATAAATTACCCTTTGATATTTCTAAATTCAATGGAAACTCTTGAGAATATCCATCTATGCATGTTATGACTTATCATTTATGGTGTTCATCCAACTCCTTAAATGATGATGCTGTTAGTCTCTGTCTTTTTCTAGCAAACGCTCACTGGTCCGACTGCGAAGTGGTATATTGAATTACCACGAGCTTATTTCGATAACTTTACAGCTTTAGCCACTAATTTTCTAACCCACTTCTTGTTACCCATCAGATATTAAATTAGAACAGAAATTTTGACCGGCTTTAAATAGACGACTACTACTCACATATCATATCACATTGATGAGAGGCGTCGTCATCATCAAATGGTTAAAACTTTTGTTCCGGATCATATTTTATCTAAGTGGTTTATAAAGTCCTTGTTTCCATCTATAACCGAGGACGTGGCCAAAGGAAGTGTTGTCACTGAAGAGCAAGTAATTTCTCATGCCCAATATCTGGTTTTGATTTATACTCAGTCTAGCATTCTCTATGAAAATATTCTGAAGGCACTATGACCAAATTTTACTTTTCCTGCTTCTCCATTTGGTAAGGACATTAATGCAAGTGACGATGTGATTGGTTCTTCTAGAACTCAGTGAGAAAGTAGACCATATGTTTCTACACTTGTTGTGTCCAATTAAGCCCCTAATGCATATGATCCTACGTCTTCTTCCCAAATACATGTCATGTCATCAAACAAGGGAAAAGGTGACAAGCAACCCGAAAGTAATAAGAGGGAAAGATAAGAAGAAAAAAAATTCACCCCATCACAAAAAATCATCTGATACACCCGATACTTCTAGGAAACCTCATTACCCTTGTTTGGTATGTAATGAGGAGAATTTTATGCAATATTGTCCTTACTGCTCGTAAGTCTCAAAAATTCTTAAGACTTCTTCCGCATATGCAGTGTTGACAAACCCTTTTCCGAACCGAGAAACACATATGGTTGCTACAGATCCCACATCTAGTTCACAAGGGCTTATGCTATCCGCCACGAAGCCCAAAACCGATGTTTTGGTGTCTACTCAAAGTAAAGATTATAGTAATCCTCTTTCATCATTGAATGGTTAGGCTACAGATCAACCTACTACTTTGACCTTGACTTTGTCTTATTTAATTCTGTCGCCTATTATTTTTGAGTTAACAATAAAGCCGCCCAAGGGAATCGTTCACAAATTGAATTTCAACCCTCGATCTCCTGCATCTCAAAATTATAATGTATTCTAAGATCTAACTCAGTCACCTTATACTATGTCAACCCTTTAGGTTCTTCATAATTGTCCCTTCCAAATGAACGCTTTGTTGTCAGCAATTGGTGGAATCAATCTAACAGATTATAATCTTGTAGTCTTTAACCATGCAGGCTATGTGCCACAATTGCCAACACAATTAGCATTTTTGATCCAAGTAAATGTCTTGAATCGCCTCATTCATTGCACTATTATTGATGAAGGTGCATCTACATGTATCATGTCTATGAGTTGTTGGAAGTCACTTGGATGACTTTATCACAATCACCTACAATGTTGAAATATTTTTACGGTCGTACATATAAGCCTTGTGAAATTCTCAGTAACCTGCAAGTCGAAATAGGGGGAAAAACTGTTACTATTGAAGTTGAGGTCATCGACAGACCCATTTGCTACAATATATTACTAGGAAGACCATGGGTTTATGCTATGGATGTAGTTGTATCTACTTAATTTCACATGGTCGTCTTCCCTCATAAAGGCGCGATTACAATCATCGATCAAATCACCTTCTTCGACTATAGTTACCAGGAAAATAGAAGCATTCTGTTCATTCACGAACCCCTATCATCTCTTGAGAACATTGGTGTAGGAATCTTTAAGGATTATTTCCTAATGGGCACCTTTTCGTTACCGTCACCTGCGACATTGGTGGAAATCGAAAAAATAGAAACTTGCAATATGATATCTTCCACTTCATATGATTTATTGAAGATCCCCAATGATTCTGAAATAGATTGGTTGGGTGAAACTATGCCACTAAGCCCAATCGAGCTTGCATAGCAATCCATATTTTTGGCTTATGTGACCAATCCTAATCCCTTATCACCGAATGTTTGGATTGATCGTTTTTTGGATTATGTTATTTCTTCTGACATTTTTTCACATATATTCTCAACTGATGAGATGATTATAGAATCCATGATGCCAGAAGAAGAACCATGAGTAGAGTCTCATCACTGATTCCATCTTCCAGATTGCAATGTATATATTCCAACTGAACTATATCACCCTACAGTCGTATATTTCTTAACGAATTCCATTCCTACCCACGTCGTTGATTTTGAGCGAAACCCATCAAATATAGAAGAAACAATTTCTATTGATATTTCGACCAAAAATGGTGTTGTAGAAAACATTCATGCCGACACGTCTTCTTCTCCATCTGAACTTGACATGTGTCACTCTCTTTTCCATGAATTCCAAAATGTATTTTCTTGGTCGTATGAGGAAATTCCAGGCATCGATTCCAGTATTGTTGAAAATGAGATTAAAATGTACCCCGATGTCAAATTGGTAATACAGTGCCTCTGTCCTATTCATCATAAGAAGGTTATTTCCATTAAAGAAGAGGTTGAGAAAATTTTCTCTGTTGGCTTCATTTACCCAGTTTCGTTTAATGATTGAGTTTTCAACATTATTCCTGTCATGAAGAAACAAGGGACAATTAGAGTGTGTGTTGATTATTGGGATGTTAATCATGCTTGTCCAAAAGACAACTATCCCACTCCCTTTATCGACCAAATCATTGACGAATGTGTCGGATGTGAAATATTTTCCTTCATGGATGGATTTTCTGGTTATAATCAGATTAATATTCACCCAGAGGACCAATATAAAACAACTTTTATATGTCCCTAGGGCACATTCTCTTATCAAAAACTCTCTTTTGGTTTAAATAACATTGGGAAAACATTCCAGAGAGAAATGAATTATGATTTGCATGACATCAAACACATTGTTCAACCTTATCTGGATGACTTACTTGCCCATTCACGGAAAGGGGTTGACCACTCGCTACATTTGAGAGCCATGTTTTTACGATGTCATCACTAAAAAATATGCCTCAATCCCCACAAATGTGTTTTTTGTGTCGGTTCTGGTCGTTTTCTTGGTTTCTTCATGTTGAAATATGGAATTCGACTTGATGCTTTGAGGGTGCAGGCCATTCTAGATTTTCCCGCACCTTCCAACCTTCTTCAGTTACAGAGACTCCAAGGGAAGGCTAACTTGCTAAGGTGATTCATTCCTAACTACACCGAAATGGATAAAGGATATACTTGACTCTTGAGAAAGGGGACTCCCTTCCATTGGGATGAGGTTGCGGAAGATTCCTTTGATGTTTTTAAAGATACCTTGATTTGAGCATCATTAATGTATCCCCCAAGTTATAAAAGTGATTACTTCCTGTATCTCACCACTAGAGATACAACCATCATCATGGTTTTAGTCCAAGAAGAAGATGGGATTGAGCATCCTATTTATTATTTTAGTTGCAATCTCAATGATACAAAAGTTAAGTACACTTATCTTGAAAAGCTTGCTTTGGTAGTCGTTCAAGGTTTACAAAGATTTCGCCACTACATAATGATCTGGAAGACCATTGTCATTTCGGATTGCAACCCTATGACATAAATTCTATCACGTCAATTGTTGGGGGGGAAGTACTCAAAATGGATGGTAATTTTGTGGGAATTTGATTTGGAATTCATCAAATCCAAGTCAAAGAAGTCTTGGTTTTCACTGAGCTTATCTGCACCTTTCCCTCAAGTAGCACTTAGTCTAGATTGGAACCATCCATTCCAAATGAGTAATTTTTCCTGATTGCATCATCTAAACCATGGTATGGAGATTTACTCATCTATCTCCAGACCCAAAATTTCCAACCTAGTACCTCTCGCTCGAAACAACCATGTATTCAATACCAAGCTAAATATTATATGATCTTTGGCGATACACTTTATTGTCATGGTGTCGATACGATTTTACATAGGTGCCTCACTCATGAGGATTCTGAGAAAGTTTTAAATTTTTTCCATGCTGATGCCTATGGTGGAAATTTATCTGGTTTTGCTACCACATAGAAGATTCTCTACGCTCGTTACTTCTGCCCTACCATATTTCATGACTACAATCTTGCAGTTAGAAGTTTTCATGCTTGCCATATATTTGATCGTAAAACTCGTGTGCCACCAGCACAAATGAATCATGTTATCACTTTTGGACCATTTGACAAAGGGGGAATTGACTTCATGACATGTAACCCTCGCTCGGTCGGGGGGTAGGGGTATATTATTGTCACCGTCGACTATTTTACCAAGTGGGCTGAGGCGATGCCTACATTTAATGTTGTGAAACCAGCTCCAAAAAGAGAAGAAAAGAGATATCAATGCCTTAGAAATACGCCACTTTGAGGGGGAAACCTCCCATACATTACATGAATGAACAATTCTTTAATGATACAAATGAAAAAACATCATTTCTATATATAGGAGTCCATGGGGCCACAATGTAATCATAGCCGACCTAAAAATAATAATTTAAGGGCACAATAATAACAATATGGGGGTTACAGGGGTACAACAATAACAATAAGGGGGTTACACTAACAACAATAAGGGACTATACTAGTAATATAAGGACCTAACATGCTCCTATCCTTCAAAAAGGTGTTTTCCTGAACGATTGAGTAGCTCTGAGTGCTTTTGTATAAAATTCTCATCCTCCCGTGTAGAATCTTTCGTGGGTAAGTTCTTCCATTTGATGAGATACTTTAAAATTGATCGATTTTGTAGTTTTTGAGTTCTTGATTTTGTGACTCCTTCAGGTTCCAATATGGTTTTTCCTTCCTCATAAAGTTCTGAAAATATTGTTTTAATGAGAATTTTGTCCCCTGTAACCTTTTTAAGCATGAAACATGGAAAACTAGATGCACTCACAAAGAAGCAGGAAGCTCCAATTTGTATGCCATAGTACCAATATTTTGCAAAACCTTGTAAGGACCATAGTATTTTGGTGATAATCTATTATACTTCTTAGCTTGCTTGAGGGACATTTTTTTGTATGGTTGTAGCCGTAAAAATACCCAGTCTTCCACATCAAAAAATATCTCACTGCGATGTTGATCTGCTTGTTGTTTCATTCTATTTTGTGCCAAATTTAGGTTATCCTTTAAGAGTTGGAGAACTTCTTATTGATGCTCGATGTGATCCTCCATTGCTTGAATCCTAGCATTTTCCCTTAAAGGAGATGTGATGGATGGTGGATGATATCCATAAAGTGCCATAAATGGGGTCATTTTTGTTGTAGTATGGAAGGAAGTGTTATACCACCATTCAACCAGAGGTAACCACTTGGCCCATTGTGCTTGCTTATCAAATACAAAACAATGAAGATATCCTTCCAAAAATTTATTCACTATCTCTGTTTGACCATCGAATTGAGAATGATAAGATGAGCTATAAGCTAGTTGAGTACCCAAATAAGAAAATAATTATGTCCAAAATTTCCTGTAAAAATGGGATCTCTATCACTTACAATAATCTTTGGGTTTCCATAAATGTAGTGGCAACTATAATTGCTTTAAATGGATGAGATAAGGCACAAAAGTTTTCATACTTGGTAAGTCTATCAACTACCACAATGATGACACTCCTTCCTTCAGACTTAGGTAAACCTGTGATAAAATCCATTGAAATCTCCTCCCAACGTTGACTTGGAATGGATAAAGGTTGTAGAAGACCTGGGTTCTTAATTGTCTGCACTTTAGTTTGTTGGAAAACCAAACATTCTGCCACAAAATTTTGAATATAAGATTTAAGGCCATCCCAAAAAATTCTTTCTTCACCCTGTGGTAAGTTTTTAAAAATATCAAGTGTCCTCCTAAAGGAGAAGTGTGCAATTACAAAAGAATATTTTGTTTTAGTTGGGAATTCTTGCAAATATATAAATGATATTTGTACCATAAGGAATGATTTTTCCAACTAAATGTATTAGATGTACTAGGATCTTGCTACAAATTTTGAATGAGAGTCCACACTTCTTCGTCCTTCTTGAATTCATCCCTTGCTTCGGTTATTCAATTTGGTTGGATAATTGAAATGGCACAAAGCAATGCTTCCACCTCTTCATCCTTTCTTGAGAGTGCATTTGCAACAACATTTAGCTTCCATTTTCTGTAGACAATTTCAAAGTCATAAACCAACATCTTTGTAACCCATTTTTGCTGCTCTTCTGAAGATAGTCTTTGTTCCAAAAGGTGTTTAAGACTGTCATGATCAGTTTTTACCTTAAAGTGTCTTCCCATTAGGTAAGGTCTCCATTTATTTAGTGCATGTAGTATTGCCAACATTTCCTTCTCATAAATATCCTTTTGTAAAGACTTTCCTTTGATTGAAAAACTTTCAAAAGAAATGGGTCTTCCTTCTTGCATTAAAACAACACCAATTCCATTTCCTAAGGCATCACATTCCATAGTAAAGGTTTTTGTGAAGTCTAGCATATGGTACTAGGCACATTTCCTCCTTAAGATGTTAAAAGGCCTTAGTTGCTTCAGGAGTCCATAAAAATGCATCTTTCTTCAATAATGTTGTTATAGGTGCTGCTATTCTCCCATAATTCTTAACAAACTTGCGATAATACTGTGTTAACCTGAGAAATCCGTGCACCTGCTTTATGGTTGTGGGGACTTTCCATTCCTTAATCGCTTTAATTTTGTTAGGGTCTACCTTAACACCCTCGTGAGATACAATATGACCCAGATATTCCACCTCTTGTACTCCAAAGAAACATTTGGATGTTTTTTCATATAATTTTTTCTCCTCTAATAGTTTGAGCACCCTATCAACATGTAGAACATGATCCTTCCAAGATCTGTTGTAGATTAGTATATCATCAAAAAATACTAGCACAAATTTTCTAAGGAATGGTTTGAAAATGGAATTCATCAACCCTTGAAATGTAGAAGGTGCATTGGTAAGGCCAAAAGGCATGACCAAAAATTCATAATGACTCTCATGAGTTCAAAACGTTCTTTTCAGAATTTAGTCTTCATTCTAATTTGATGATATCCTGAATGAAGATCCAACTTGGTAAAATAAATTGCTCCATGTAATTCATCCAATAATTCATTAATCACAGAATGGGGAATTTATCTTTAATAGTGAGCTTATTGAGCTCCCTATAATTCGGAGACATGCACCATGATCCATATTTCTTGTGCACCAATACTAGTGGAGCAGAGAAAGAAATTTGACTAGGTCGAATTATACCTGCCTCTAACATTTCTACAATCATACGTTCAATTTCGATCTTTTGGACATAAGGATATTTGTAAGGCCTATTGTTTGGAGGAACACTTCCTGGAGTCAAATGAATAGCATGATCATGATCATGAATAGGTGGGAGTCCTTTGGGAGTATCAAACACATTGGAATGATTGTCCAAGAATTTTTGGAGATCTGGAGAAATAGATGATTTTGATGTTGGAACTTCTAGTGAGCATAATTGTGAAATTACGCCCCATTTTTCTTTCTTCAGAAGATTTGTCATGACATTAGAGCTTATTATCTTTCCTAGATTCCCTATGATACCCCGTAATTTGATTTCCTTTCCTTCCGAAACAAATTGCAAGAAAATTTCTTGAAAATTAAAGCTACCATCCCCAAAGATTGTAACCATTGTATTCCTAGTACAAAATCAGCACCTCCCATTGGGATGGAAATCATTGGACTTTTCAATACATATTCCCCCATGGCTAGCTTGGTATTACAACATTTTCTAGAACAATTTATATTTCCTCCATTTGCAACCATCACTTGACATTCTGGTGCTGGGTATAGGAAACAATTCAATTCTTTGGCTACCTTACAATGAATAAATTATGGGTACTACTCGAATCAATCAACACTATTACCTTTTTCTTCTTGATATGTCCTTCTATCTTGAGAGTTTGAGGAGTGGTAATTCCTGCCAATGCATTACATGATATGGTCAGACTCATTTATTCTTCTTCTAAGTTTTCTTCCTGGTGTATATCCTCTACTTTTGATGTTTCTTCTTCATTTTCTTCTTACTCTTCACAATCTATGTAAAATAATTTCTTCTCAGTGCACTTATGACATTTAGTGTATTGGCTATCACAACTATAGCAAAGCCCTTTTGCTCTTTTTTATTCCAATTGTTGTGGTGTCAACCTTGTAGGTTGTGGAAGAGTAGCAACACTTCCATCTTTATAGATGTGAGTGGTAGGCTCCCTTGTCGTAATAATTTTACATTCAATTTTTCTTGCCAACCTGAATTCCTTCTCCAATGAATTAGGTTCCCAAACACAAAATTCATGTTGGATGTTATCATTTGAAGTCCCTATGAGACATCAATCCTGTGTTACTCTGGAATATCAGTTACCCTTATATTCAATTTTTGGAAGTCTTCAATGTGCTCTGCCATTGAACCCTTTTATTTGAGATTTATCAATTGAATAAAGAAGGTGTTTCTCTTTGTATCCTCATAATGTGCTATCATTTCCTCTGTAAAAATTGATCAAGTGACAATTTATTTACAGGAGAAAAGCCATCGATACCATACAAATGTATTTTTTTCTAAATCTAAAGTTGCAATACGTACCTTTTGTGTGTTTTTCACATTATTGAGATCAAAATATTGCTCCATCTGTAGTATCCATGTTATGGGATCCTTGCCATCAAACTTCCTCATATCCATCTTTGGAATATGGTAGTTCTTCAATCCAACATTAGAGTTTATGAAATCACGATGAACATGTATTTATTCTCATGATGAGATTCCTTTACTATTTTTTTGCCATTAGGAAACATTTCTTGTATCAACTTTTCCAAATCATTCTTCATGTTTTCGATGTTGTCTTTCATTTTTTCATCGATCTTAGCTTCCATGTCATCCATCTTAGCTTCCATGCCATCCATCTAAGCTTCCATGCCCACTTCCATGCCATCAATCTTAGCTTCCAAACCATTCATCTTAGCTTCCATGCCTTTCTTCAAACCATCCATCTTAGTTTCCACACATTTCTTCAAAACTTCCATTTCATTTTTGTTGCTCTTTGCGATAGCGAAATTTGGTGCACTTGCTCTTGTAATTTTGAAATCTCATGTTGTGTTTCTTCATCTTCATGAGTCATAGTAGAGCCTTATGAAGGCTTAATTGGTGTTGAATTCTTTTTAGGGGGAATTTTAGAACCCAATACTGATATCTATTCTTCAATATACCCTTGGAATAAATTCAAACTAATTTTTTTCAAACGAGACTTATGTAATTCGAAAAAAATACACACCTTTTTCTTGCTTTTGAGGAGCTTGATATTGAAACTAAATTATCTCTGTGATTTCGGATCTTCAATATCTAAAATTTGGCCCTACGGTAGCCCCATAAATCCTCTTTCAAATTCCATAGGTCTGACCTGAGTTAGATTCTTCAAGGAAAAGTTATGTCCCATCTCCCACAATGACCTAATTATGGATTGGTTCAGTAGAGTGAACTTGTATGACTTTCCATGTGTCGCTGTTTGCTCCTTTGGCTCTAAAATTGGTAGATGGGAAACTAAAATCTATGTGATTCTAGCTACTTTTTACAAAATTCCAATCTGATGCTCAGAGAGAGAGCTATGAATATTTTCCCACGATCACCTCTTTGAGATGAAATTCGAGAGCCTAATAATGACCTAACTTCCATAGATCATATATCCAAAACTATTGTGAACCATGATCTAAAATTTTGTGACGATGTTCCTTGTGATTTTAGCTTCACGCTCTAAAAATTTCAACTTCTGAACCTTTGTAGAAAAAATGTTATAGCAAAAATTCCACGATGACCTATTTGGTGTAGTGAAACCCTAGAATACAAAGCTCTGATACCAAATGTTGTGAAACCAGCTCCAAAAAGAGAATAAAAGAGATATCAACGCCTTAGAAATAAGCCACTTCGAGGGGGAAAACTCCAATACATTACATGAATGAACAATTCTTCGATGATACAAATGAAAAAACCTCCTTTCTATATATAGGAGTCCATGGGGCCACAATGCAATCCTAGCTGACCTAACAATAATAATTTAAGGGCACAATAATAACAATATGGGGGTTACAGGGGTATAGCAATAAAAATAAGGGGGTTACACTAACAACAATAAGGGACTATACTAGTAATATAAAGACCTAGCATTTAACAACTTAGGTGAGAAAACTGCATTATTTTTATTTAACCATGTGATTACTCAGTTTGGTGTGCCGCAAGCCATAGTTGCAGATCGTGGCAAACATTTTTTCAATTACATGATGACTGAGTTGACTGCCAAGTTAGGACTATCACATGATATTTCTACCCATTATTATCCACAAGCTAATGGACAAGTTGAATCCATCAAAAAAATTACTAAGCATATGCTTCAACGAATGATTGAGGTTCACAAATGAAACTGTGATTTAATCATGTACTCGGCTTTGTGGGCTCACCAAACCTTGGTGAGAAATGAAACTAGATTTACTCCCATTCGGCTGCTTTACGGTCTAGAAGATATCTTACTGATTCAATGTGAAATTCCATCGATGAAACTCGCGATTGACCTACTACCTGACACTTCTAACGAAGAGGTACGTCTTTTAGATCTCATCCATCTATATGAAACATGCTGTGAAGCTGCATTGGCCAAAAAAGCACATAAGAGAAAAATAAAGGCAAAATATAGTTGCAATGTCAATCCTCACATCTTCTCGGAAGGAAACCTGGTCTTGATTTATGGTTAGGAAGCTGATAAGATAGGAACTGGAAAATTCCAACCATTATGGCATGGCCCCTATATTTTCAAGCGTTTTCTAGCAAAGGGCGCCTATGAGATGGTAGATTATGATGGGATTTGATTTTTGAAACCTTAGAATGGGTTGTATCTTAAATGTTACAATGCTTGATTCTGCATAGTAAACATTGTATGATACTATATATATGCTTTTATTGCCTTTGTATCACAGTGTGTATTTCAAGAGTTTTTCATGTGGTTAGTAATCTGCTTTGCATTTTTTTGTAGATGTCAGAATATTTGGAACCATTTGTTGGTTATCCCAATGGTGCTAGTCGGAGTACGCAGAATCTGTCTTCTACATCATGGGCCATCTTTGCTCCAAGTGGCGAGTTAGTAAGTTTCCAAGGGATTTGTATTGATCGATCCACTAATAATATAGTTGAGTATAGCGCATTGATCGAACTCCTTTATGATTCCATTTCACTTGGCATTAGCCGCATCATCATCAGGATGGACTCACAACTTGTCGTACTAAAACCTACTAGTATTTATATTGTCCGAAATCTAGCTATTCATCGCATTTTCCTTAGAGTTCATCCTTTGGAAATACATTTTGTTTACATTCAATATCAACATATTTGTAGAAACTTTAATACTTTAACTGATTCTTTAGTGAATTACGTGTTAAATAGACATTTGAAACATATGTAAAAATAGATTTTCAATTCACATCACACAATTGAATAGGATTGCACATAACCATAGGAAAAAGCTGAAAGTAAAATAGATAGATAATAAAGTTTTTTACAAAAAATTGTGTCCAAGACACGTTGGTCATATGACCTCAAAATATATGAAGACATAAGATATCCTAAGTAGATCTAGTGGTGATCATGATAGTAGGTCATTGCTTGAGCTATCATGCACAATAGCCTCATCCATCAGCTAGGCACACCAATGGTATGGCCTTGCAGCCTCATCGGTAAATCCTTGATCCTGACATCCCGTATCCTGAGAGTCAACCCCTCTACATGCTGCTGTAACTCAGCCAGAGTCTCAGCCAAATCCAAATCCTGAAGGACTACTCTGTTAACAATCCTCTCTGCTAGTTCACTTGCTTGTTGTGCATGACCCACTGGTCGAACAGTACCGGCATCTGGATACATAAGGAATTTTTAGTTTAGTATTTCAAGGATAAAAAACAAAAAATATGTAGAAAACCCAAAAAATAAAAAATAAACTTGGTCAAAACATTTTACTTATAGCACCCTTTGAGTGCCAACTGGTAAAATTAAATCCCAGTCTCCACATAAATCCATTCTTGCATATGGATTCTCCTCTATGTCGATATGCTGTCATCAGAGCCAAGTAAAGAATGCAGTGGAGAATGATATTGATGACTGACCAGCATGTCTAGCCATCAACTCTACCCACCACTATATCTACGGATCCCTAGGACCAGCTAAACCCAGTGTCACATGTTGTGGCTGCATCAATGGAAATCACTCCAAAATTAAAGTGATCAATATCGATCCATAGATAAAATTATTTGTCTTTCCACTTTTCATATTGGTTAGCTGTTCTTTCATTTGAGAGAGTACTCCTGCAGCCCAGTTGAACATGCTCTACTCAAGACACTCAAGTGCATACTGCATGTATGATCTGTTCTCGACATGAAGTGTCATGCTGGAAGCTAGCTTTGTGATAGTGAACATGAGTTTTCACAAAGGCATATCACGTACATCCCTGATGTTTATCTTTCCATATTTTCTAGGCTCTTTACCTGGCTGACAAAACTGTCGAATGTAGTCCTTCACAGTCTCACCTACACATATAGAACCCACAAGGGAAACTGGGGCACCACGTCTCGACAAACCTATCAGAAAGTAAATATCATCAACCAATATTGGGAGTATTTTTTCCCCAATGTGAAATTCTTGATGTGCTGGATCCCATGTGAAAATTAAGAACTTCAATAGTTCCAAATGTTGCCTCATCCCTGATAATCTAAAGTACTTGAGAAACCCTCAGTTTTTTAGGGTTCTCACAGTGCCAGGATCATTTAGGGCAACCTTATCCTGTTCCTCATGTTTTCTTTCTCGCCATGTAATTGACATTCTGATCTGATCAAAGCCTGTAATACAACCATAAGCTTAGTTAGGATCCATTCCATGCAAAAAACACGAGACATTTTGGGCACAAAACAAAATAAAAATTTCTGAATTGCGCTCAATGCACCCCTGTTCCTTAGACATAGAATTGCAAAGCACCCGATCTTCATTCCATCTCCTCTGCAATGCACTTTTCGACATTCAAGGGTGTGTTTGTCCTAGGGCATTTTGTATTTAACCTAGGAGCCCCAAAACCCTAAAAAATTTGCATGAGACTAAAAAATAATACTACCAATAGAAAGAGAAAGGTCTAATCTCCTACCTAGTCCTGATGAAAGTAGAAATGGTCCACAGAATCTGTCGCAATTAGCTGCTGAAGTTCGAAAGAAAAACTAGCTCAGAGAAGTAAAAACTAAATGGTAAATGTGAAATGGTAAAATAACATGGTAAATTCATATTTAAATAGTCTTTTTGATTATTTTATGTATATTTAATGAATTGAATATAGCTTTTACCCATTTTTACCATTAAAACAGGTATTTTTAACCCGTTTGATGGTTCTTTCAGCAAGTTTACAACTGATACAGTGAATTTTGACTCTCATGGTCTTAAAATGAATTTTTGACCACAGAGAACAATTTTATCTCTTTTTTAATCTCTGTTAAACATAAAAAAGGGAACCCCCCTAGAGTTTTCTTTCATCTCTTTCAGAATCCAAAAATATGAAAAGATTGTGGAGCACTTGTCTTTTCCAACTCATAAAAGGAATTGAAACGACATCTGCTCAGTATAATTCTACCCCTTTTATGGACTAGGATAGGTTATTTATGAAAAATGAACACCCTAGTCGAACATGGCCAGGAGGTTCTCTCAAGTATTATTTTAGGCTTTTTTGGACCTAAGAGACATATTTACGAAAAATAACTTCTGGAGTTTTCTTTCTGTCCCTTTTTCAAACTCTCTAAACATGAAAAAGTACCAAGTTTTCACTATTGTTAGACTCGTTAAAACATAAAATAGCGACGAACTTGTCGATAATGACAAGATTGAGTTTCACTTTCTATAGACTCGTTAAAACATCACATAGTGATGGATTCATCCAAAGGGTGGAATTATGCATCAAGCATATGTTATCCTCCTCAAGCTTGTTAAAAAATAAAGAGGTACTGGTCAGCAATGACTGGGGAAAATTGGAAAGGGATAAATAAATTTATGGTAGCAAGTGACTCTTAAACATGAAACTCATTCACTTCATCTCCATGGTTGTTGGGATGGGTTATCTGCTTAATGGTCTATCACACAATCCATCACTTTGGTTTTGGGTCAATGCTGCCAACTCATTCAGTGTCGCCGATATGTTCAAGAGAAATCACTCAATAATTCCTCATCCTTTGAAATGCTCATAAAACTTCATTTCATGACCGCCATCACTGAACATGGCTTCATCAATCACATTCTGTCTTTGAAATCATTACTCATGTTTCGTGTCATTGATGGGGGATACATCAAGGCCCTCCTGCGATGAGTTGCTCCTTGTTGAATTAGCCAATCATCCAGGAAGTTGACTTAAAAAAACCCTTCCAGTACCTTGAAGCTTGCATACATCAATTGAAAGTTTCTCGCTACCGATGAGAAGTTGATATCACTGAACTTCGATAGAAAAACTTTGTATGGTGTTTGAAATCAAATCATCTATTCACACCATGAAGACGGTACTATAGTACCTTGAGATCCATTATCATCATCGACGGTTTCTCTTGCATATGTTAACGGCTTACATCATTGATTGGTAATCATACAGTGTCTTCCTATGTTCAACTTCAAATCAGATATTCACATGGTTAGACTCGTAGTTGAGTGTTCGAGTGAACCAGATAGAAGACCTCGAATCTAGTTTCATCCATCTGGGCTGTGATTTCAGAAGTAGTACCACATCATCTGTATGATGGTATTTACACAGATGGTCATCCTATCATGGATATAGATTTGTAGATGAATCTCTTATGTTATGATAGTTTATTTGTTGAGTATGGGTATGCCTCCCTCAACAATTCATGTCCAAGATGAAAAATATTTCATAATTTAATGTATTGTAATTGATGCAGGTCACCGTCCGCTTCCATTAGGGGAATTTTGAGGTCTAAAATGGGCCTCCTAAGAAAAATGTATAACAAAAATAAACTTTATAAGAACCAATAGGATTTAAGATGATGATGTCAACTATGGGGGATGATTCACCATTTTTTAAGTAAAATGGTAAAAATATTAAAAAATAATAAGGTAATAAAACTACTTGTTCAACTCGTATTTTGAACATATCTCCCAAATTTTTTACTCAAATTTCGAGCGGGAGTACTAGTTCGATGAAAAAATTAATTCCTCATATAAGGAGTACCCATGTTTCATAATTTTGATGGATCCTGCTACACGAAAAATGAGAAATACATAAAAAAACAGAATGACAATCACATTTTTAATGTATTTCTCATTTTTCGTGTAGGACCCATCAAAAGTATGCAACATGGATACTAATTGGATGAGGAATTAGATTTTGCATCCAATGAGTACTCTCGCTTGGAATTTGAGTAAAAATTTTGGGAGATAAATTGAAAATATGAGTTGAAAATGTAGTTTTTTCTTTTTTCCCTCTAAAATTTGATGATGTAATCAAATCTTATATTATTATTTCCACTATTATTTTATAATTTCCTTAGGAGGCCTATTTTAGACCTCAAAATTCCCGTAATGAGATCCTACTCATCACATCATAAACCGTATCACTTAATATTATCATTTTTGACTTCATGCTTTAGCAGGAAGCTGTTACAGGTCAATCTTGGCATCACTCTGAAAACCTAGATCAATAAAATTTAGGGTCTATCATACTCTAAATCAATTGCTACTTGCCTTAAACAAGTCATCCCATTGTTGGTTTTTATCCATTAAAGTTTCACTTCTTGAAGCCCAGTTGAAGTGCTCGATTGAGCCATCAACGCACCCCTAGACTACAGTAAATTCTTTGCAGAGAATTTATTCCCATGCAATATAGCATTGCAGAGCATCTAGGCCCACTTTAGAGTGAATTGGTCGACTGGGAGAGAATTTTTCAAAGGATTCCGAGAATATTCCCACTTTCTAGTGTCTTCTATAAGTTGTTCGAGCTATCACACTATCTAATAACTTCGAATATGAACACCATGGAACCATTAAATCAATTATCCCCCTATTCCATTGAACAAGGAAGCTTCCTCATCCATTTATGGAAATTCCATTAAATGACCAATTAATGCCAAACCACCTTCATTTCCTATAAATTGAGCACTGATCGTAGTGCACAAGAGGAGAAAGAGTTTGAATTTGTAGAGTTATTCTGGCAAGATCACAACTCTTTGAGTTATTGTTTGCATGTAATGTTATGCTGCTAATGTGATGAGGATAGGACTGAAGGTGGAGCAAATTGACATAGAATCGATCGAAATATTTGTAACTTCTCCTTATACCCTATAATAACGAGATTTGTTCCTTTCCTAATACATGTGTCCATATTTTTATATGTGTTTTTTCAAATGCAATCGATTTAGTTTGATTAAGATGAATAGATCATATGCCTTTCTGGTGCTTTCTATCGTCTGTTAGCCATTGTAGGTACCAAGCAAGCGAGTTCAGTTCGAATCAGAGCAACTGAAGTGACAAAAGGGAGATGAAGAATAGTGAAGGATCACATGTAGGTGTTATTCTCTTATCTACTAATCTCAAGGAAAAGGTCAAGTGTCTTTCATCTGTTGTTCTGAGTGCCTCCACCACACTTAGGGAAACTTATATATTTTTAGGTTTGATTTCTGTAAAACACATAGATCAATACTCTGGTTGGTTTACCATGGGAGAATCATCATGAGAACTTAGGTTACATCCCTTCATCATTGGAGAAGACACAGGTTTTCAGTATTCCATCCCATGATTCTTCAGAATCTGCTTGAGATATTTTGTTTGTGAGAGAAAGATGCCATCTTTTTCTTGTTGCACTTGTAAACCAATAAAATACGTTAGTTCCCCAAGTAAAGACATTTCAAATACTTGCTGCATAACAAAAAAAAAAATTGACTCATGGATTCTTCATTACTCCCAAAAATGATGTCATTAACATAAAAACAATAATTAACAGATTGTCATCCTCAATTTTTGTGTACAACTTACTATCTGTAGATCCTTTTGTGAAGCCTTGTGGTTGAAGATATTTGTCAAGAAAATAATACCATGCCCGTGGAGCTTGTTTTAGCCCATATAGAGCCTTTTAGATTTTTCATAAAAATTTTTCATCATTCCCAAAAATGAATCCTTCTTGTTGTTCTATATATACTTCTTCTTCCAAGTCTGCATTAAGAAAAGAAAATTTTACATCCATTTGATAAACTTTGAAATGTTGAAAACTTGAAAATGAAAGAAACATTCTTACGGCTTCAAGCCTGGCTACTGGTGAAAATGTCTCTTCAAATTATATACCTTCTTGTCGAGCATAACCTTTACAAACAAGTCTAGATTTGTTTCTTATTACATCTCCATTTTCATTCAACTTATTTTTGAATATCCGTTTTGTCCCAATAACATTTTTATAATGAGGCATTGGAACCAATTCCCAAGTATTATTCTTTTCAATTTGATCAAGTTCTTCATCCATTTCCTTAATTAAACATTCATCTTTACTAACTTGATTTACATTTTGTAGTTCAATGGTGGATAATAATGCTAGATAACTAGGCGATCCCACAAGTGTTCTTCCTGTTCATACCCAAAATTCCCTTTTTCCTATAATTTGAGGTTTTGGATGATTCTTTTGAACATACCTGTATGGAGCCTTTTCTTTATCTGATGTATCTTCTTATAACACTGCATTATTTTCTTCTTCGATATAATTATGATTTAATATGGGGAATAATTCATCATAATCATGATCCTCTTTTTTTGTTTTTTCCTTTTTGGGAGTTGTGTATGCTTCATCAATCAAAACATCAATAAATTCAACAATTTTTCAAAGTCTCTTATTGTAGCATTTGTATCCTTTACTTCTAGAATATTAACCAAGAATTATTCCTTCATCTGATCTAGCTTCAAACTTGCCGAGCTTTTCATCCTTATTTTTTATGAAACAATTTCTTCCAGTAACTCTAAAATTCTTCACAGTGGGAGGCTTACCATACTAGAGTTCATAAGGAGTTTTATAACTATTCACATGAGCATAGGCCTTGTTGAGAATATTTACTGCAGTATGAGTAGCTTCACCCAAAAATGTTTCAGGAGTTTTAGACTCATCAAGCATACCACGATCCATTTTCTAAACTGTTCTATTCTTTTTTTCTTCCACGCCATTTAGTTGAGGAGTTCCGACTACATAAAAATATCTTTTTAAACCATATTGTTCACATAAATCAAATAATTCATAAGATATGTATTCTCCTCCTTAGTCAGATTTGAGACATTTGATTTTTAGGTCTAATTCATTTTCAACTAATGCCTTTAAGAAGTTAAATTTATCAAATTCTTCATCTTTGTGTTTCAATAAATTGATCCAACACATTCTAGAAAAATCATCAATGAATAAGATATATTATTTTTCTCCACGACGTTTTCTTTACAAGCCCACACAAATGACTATGTATAAGTTCAAGAGGCTTACTTGTTGATCCTTCTTTGGCATTCAATTGAACTCTGGTTTGCTTACCGAATTGACATGACTTACATATGGTACATTCTAGTAGGGTGATGTTAGGTAGATCATGAAAAACATTGAGCCTGCTTCATTTGCTTATTTGAGAAAATATTAAATGTCCCAACCTTTTATGCCATAACCAGTTTTCTCCAAATTTTCCTAGATAACATTGTTCTTGGCCATCTTCAATATATACATATTTCATGGTGTTCTTGTTCGTTTAATTATGGTATTTCCTGTGTCAAGTTCAAAAACCACACATTATTTTGATCGGAAGACCACTTCGTTTCCTTGGTCACACTTTTTTCTAACACTCAACAAGTTATGCTTTAATCCATCAACATACGTAACAATACCAAATCTAAGTTCTAACCTTTTCTTTTAGAAAAACAGATCCTTTACCCTTAATGACAGTAGGAGAGTCATTTCCAAAAGTGCCATTCTTTTCCTTTTCTAACGCGATGTATGAAATTAATTTATCTTTATCACCTGACATGTTTTTTAAAAATCCGCTATCAATGTTCCATTGAGTTTCTTCTCCTTCTGCAAATAAAGATATGCCACAACTTTCAAATTCTAAGTCCTTCTTTTTCCATACCTTAGAATTTGTTGACATTTGATATTTTGGTTGTAGTTTCCTCCTGTATTCAGATTCCTCATTGTTGGACAGATAAGTTGTTCTTGCTGACAAGATAGACCTCCCAAGTGTACTATGGACAGCTAGCAACAAACAACCAAACAAAAATTATTTTCTCTAGATAATATTCAATTCAAAATTAGCTACAACAGAGGTTTCTAAGACCTACCTGTAGTCTAGTGCTATTCGTAATGATCTTCTTTCTAGTTGCCTGAAAGAGTCATCTTCAAAGATCTGCAATCACAAACATAGAAAAATCAACAACACTTGGATAATATAAACTAATTCACGAATCATATATCTATCAAGATGATCAAGGAATTCAAGAAACAAGTTAATTAATTAAGTAAATTATTGAAAAAACATGATAAACAAGCTACTTAATTAAAGAAATCATTGAGAAAATGGGATTCATTCGTATTATATTTAATGAAGAAAGAGCCTTAGAACCGTGTCCGCCTTGATGTCGTACAGGCCTTCCTGTGGTTTGGAACGGGCGTTTCCTTTACTTTGACAAGATTTACACTCTCTCAGCTAAAACACACATGGGTGTGTAATCATTCCCACATAATGATCAGTTAAGAGAGTCTGAGTTTCTACAACATTTCTCCTCAAAAATTATCAAATTCTAACCCCCTTTGAAGCTGCACTATGGCTTCAATTTATAGGAAAAGAGAGGAGGTTACAGCTCCACATAAGAGGGGATAGAATTCTCTTTTGAAGGTATTTAGCTCCATAAACCAAGGGGTAGGCTCCCATAATGGAGGAATAAACATACATGATAGGAGCGAACCTTCGACTGAATAATTGCTTCTAGAAGCTTCCAGATTTGACTACTGGGCTTCTAAATGTTACATTTCGCCTTTATTTTACCTTTTACAGGGGTCGGCACCCTTAATGAAGAAAAAGTGCGTTTAGCTCTGCATAATTTAGAGCAAAAAGCTGCGGCATCATAGGAAATGTTAAGAGAAAGTGTAGCACAAGTGTTTTTAAGAATTTTATGAGATTTTCTCTTAACTTCAAGGCTTGATTTTAGGAACTTTGATGTTGTAGAATTATAAAGGAGTATTGAAATGTCATGGTGACAAATTTTAGTGTAACAAATTCCCCCCTAAAGTGCGAAGTCTGAGACCATTCGGAGAGTGATGTGCTTTATCATTTCAAGGATAAGCTTGTGGACACCCCAGTCGGAACCCTGTAAAAACATTCAATGCAAAACATATCTATATATATATATATCATCACTAAGGTAGGAATTCCCATACTCAGATCAAAATCTAACTAAACTTGTTCTGATACAGAAATGATTTTAATATTACATCAATAGTATAGACACAGCATGGACACAACCATCTGTAATGAATAGCCTGTTAGGGTCCCGTGATTTCGCTGATTGGCAAGCCAAATGACAGTGTAACATCAAACTAATCTTTGGAGTCCAAGGACCTAGCCTTCCTGGACTCAGAGAGGGCTCTCTCTATATGTGTAAGGGATATCTGTGTGTTTTTCTTATTGTGTTATGATTTTAGGCTAGTTATGAAGTAGGTTTTTTAGTTTTGGTTTTTAGGTTGTGAGGGATGAAATTGATAAAAGATATAAGATAGATAAAAATATGTCAGATCAACTAGGCTATGGGGTTGAAAAGTTCTAGAAAGCTATCAGATGGTGATACAAGGTTGTTGAAGGGCCGTTTTGATTTGAGGTAGAAAGGATCTTTGGGAAAAATGGAATAAAATGAACATCAAGTTTGGGAACAACAAAGGGTTTCAAGCATAACTAGTTTAATAGCTAACATAAACATGGTAGGGAAAACCATTAATCATGAGAAATGTAACTGTAAGCTAATCAATACATAAAAATAAACATTCAAGCCATGCATAGAGATATATCACCCTCTAACTTTGGGAAATGGCTATCAGACTTTGGGGAAAAAAAATTAAGACAGACAAAAAACTCAAATCACTATGCAGGAATGCCTAAACACAGTACTTCAAGTTATTGGGCACTTTGAAAACAACATTGCATAGTCTTAGGCAAGGGCAAGATCAGAACAAGACCTCCTTGGTTCAACAAATGACAATCTAATCAGTCAAAGAGAAATTTCATGGATGGACCTATGGCTAGCCATGAGTAAGCAGGGCGTACCGTAAATCATACTTAGCATGCATAAAACCATGAATGAAATACGCAACAATATCCTTAAGTTATTAAAGAGCAATCAATAATTCTTTAATGTGACTAAGGAAGAAGAAAACATGGAAGCTATGAAGAAACAGGAAATTTGAGGTGCTTCCAAGGGCATGTCTCAAATTCGTTCTCTACTGATCTATACCAAGCAAGAAACATGGATTCATGAATGAAAACTAGAAAACAAAACAAAGAAAGAGACACTATACCATTCTACCAAGTCATGGAATCCAACAACAATCCTCTTTCATCATCCAAGAACATCCAAGAGACTATCCAAGAGCATGAGACAAGTATTTCTTCCAAAGCTTATATGACATTTATTGCTTCTATCATCATGTTCAGCCTTGTTTACAATGAAAGCCTTTGGAATATATAGGCTCAAGTGAGGAAAACCTCTTAGTTCAATTTGCACTCTCATTGGCCTATTCAAAATATACAAAATATCTCATAAAATATCTAAAAAATGCTAAAAGAGGGAAATAAATTGACTTTTCATAACTTCTTATGTGAAAAAATAGCTAAACGCACATGAGGAAAAGCAATTTTTAAAGGTTCAATTTTTACCAAAATACTCAAAAATTATATCAGCAAAAGGTCCCCTGACTTGCCGACAACTTTTGGCAGCCTTCCCGATGTTGAAACGAGGCTCATGATAGCTCGTTGGAAAGATCTAAGTGTCTACTTTCTGGAGCAACTATAATTTTCTCAATATGATGCCTGGAAGTCCTCCAAAAATAGGCCTGTGTGTAAAAAACCAAAAAATAAGGTTCGCTGATAGACCGGGCAGAGTGTAGAAAAAGCAGGTATTTTTCGCCATTTTGGCGGAGAAAATGATCTTCAAATGTCCTAAAAATCGCTGAGCGTGTGCTCCTAAAATTATGGCATCTAATGATACCATTCTCCTCCTTTTTTGATCCCCTAAACTGAAATGGAAAAGCTTATGAGTTTTGACCAAAAACCCAAAAATGCCAAAAAAACCAAAATATATCGAAAATGCCCAAAATTGGTGAGCATGACCCTCAAGGGTTCTCAGCAACATGTTGTGAAGCAGAGGAAAAAATATGAAGTCCTGATGTGTCTTTCCTCACTTTCCTTGCTGGGCGCTTCCCTTTAGCCTCCTTGAGTTTTTCTTGAGCAGCCTTCAACTTGCACCGGGCAAACTAATTTAACTTTTTATAATGCCTTGTCATTCTCCTTTGAAGGTCTAAATCCCTGTTTGCCTTCTCCAATTTTTTTTTCATGTGGTCATTGAATCTCTCAAGCCATGCCTCCTTATTGTTCTCTATCTCCTGTTCAAACAATGCAGTGATAGGGGTAGATTGGAGAAGGGCATTTTCCTCTTCTTTTTGCTTCTCAAGGGTCTTTTTAAGCCCCATGGTTTTAGGCTTCTTTCGCCTAGGCTGATATTCTCCTTCACTTTCATCAAACTTGCCCATGAGTTCTTCCAACCTTTCTTGGGCTTTGGAGGCCTCCTTCTTGTACTTAGTCGCTCGTGTCTCATAAACAGCCATATGGACACTCATTTGCCTATTTTGGATTTGAAAGAATTGATTGAAATTCATAGCTCTATGAAGATCATCCTTTAAGGCATCAATTTGGCCTTCCCTATGGATCAAGAGGTTTTCTAGAATCTGAGCCTCATTATCACTATCATCGCTTCGGATTGGGATGATATCGAATACACTCTCTTGTTTATGACTGCCTTCTTCCTTACCCTTCCCTTTGCTTTGGGTGGCTATTCTAGTGCTCTTCTTCCTAGGCAAATCAATCATGGGATTCTTTGGAAAATTTCCTTTACTTCGGAGAGCCCTTGTCACATTTGGAGTGACCACTCTAGGCACTCTCTTCTTTGCTGTCCGGGGCTTGGCCTTTTTAGGAGAAGAGGGCATGGCCCCTTTACCTTTGTCACCTTGATTCTCTTCCTTTTGAGTTTGTTGTTCTTCTTGAGGAGGCTATTGTGTATCATATTTAGGCTGCCCTTGGTGCTCTATCTCACAAGGCTACCCATGTTCATCCCTTTCCTGTCCTTTTTCATTATCTTCATGTTGCTGCCCTTTCTCACCCTCACTGTCATGCTGTTGTTCAACACTTTCTTCCTCTTTCCCTTGCTGCTATTCATCACCACTATGATGTTGATGTGTGTCATCATAAGGCTGTTGTTCAGCCTCATCATGAGTCTGTTCTTCACCCTCATCACTGTCATGCTGCTGCCCTTCATCATCAGTTTGTTGTTCACCCTGCTGCTGCCCTTCATCATCAGTTTGTTGTTCACCTTGCTGCTGCCCTTCATCCTCTTCCTCAGCATCATGATCATGCGCTTCCCCCTCTTTAGGCTCTTCTGCTTGTTCTGTAGTGAATTTAAGATTTTTAGGAATAGGTCTGCTAGAGGAAGGCGAGGGGTGATGAGTAGGATATGTAGGGGATGTATGGCCTAGAGGGACAGTGGAGAAATCTGGATGAGTGATGAAAACATCCCAAGAGACCTCTCTCTTTTCAAGTTGATGAAGAATGATGACTTTGATGAGAGAGTGATGGAAGAGACGGGCTATTTGCTATGAAGGAGGTTTCTTTTGGACAATGGAGGCCATTTTCTCAATGCTCTTGTGTAAGAAGAAAGGAAGATTTAGCAATCTGGCCCTAGTAAAATGCATGAGCAGTCGAATGTGATATGCATAAATTCGGGAGAATCTCCCCTCACAAGTGAATTAATTCATGATAATCTTCATGAGAGGGGTGTAGTTGGCTAAAATATATGAGAAAGGAAAAATAGAAGGACATGATTCTCTGTGCTCAGGCTTTAGGAAGGGCTTGTAATCATCTGAGTCCAAATGGCTTTGTTTAAACCATTTCTCACCAATATAGGGAATTTTAGTGGCTTTGGAGATGGATCTTGGGGATAGCTTGAAGTCAAGGCCTGCCAATTGGAAATGCTTATCTTGAAACCTCAAAGTGCAAAGGTGTGTCAAAGGAGAAGAACACTTCACCCCTTGCACCCTTTGACAGAAATCTAAACACCCGACCTCATGGAAATTGAACAATACCAATGGGTGGGCATTCACTTCTTCAACGGAAATAGGTTTATATCTCTTATGCAATCCACTCCTACTATCCTGCCTAAGAGGCATCTTGTTATAGATGCTCTCTGCGAAACCAAACTGCCTCAAAAAGGATTTCTTGAAATGTGTTTTCCAAACAAACACTGTCTTCTTTGTAAATCACTGTTTTGATCAAGGCAAGTTGGGTTCAAATGCTGTGCAAAATGTTTTCTTTGGTATTAGATCCATGCTCCTTCAAAACACTATGTTTTCTTTCCTTTGTATGCCAAATAGCCAATATTTATAATGACAAGTGCACAGTCAAACAAAATGCATACGCAGTTAAGTGATTTTTGTGTTAGTGTAAGGTCACATGGCTCTAGGTGTTTTTAGGACAAAAAAATAGCCTTGTAGCAGGAAAACACCTTCTCCTAATAAATATATTGCCCTTGTATTCACTATTCTTCACACAGATTCTAACAACTCCTCCAAATGGCGATTTACAACTTCACACACTAAAGTTTTTTTTATAGAGTAAAGGAGAAAGCACTAGTTTTTTGCCTCTTTTTACCACACAGAGGATACCTTTGAAATGAAAAAAACACTTTATAGAATGCTTACTGCTGTTTGAAAACATGCATATTTTTTTCACTTTACAACCCTTAGTTTCCCTTTCCAAAACTGCTCCACCTTTCAACTTGTTTTGAGGGCAGTTATTGGGCTTTTTACATCAATAGAAATGCACCAATTTTACTATGCAAACCTTGAAGGTCGATGGTAGCATTGCTTGAGGCTTGGAGCAGCTTACAGATTTGTTTGAGGGCATTTGGACCCTTCAAAGTGTGCGCAGAACGTTTACAAGGGAAAACGTCGCGCAAAGAGGGGTTGTCGAGTCACTATCAGGTCGACGTGACTAGAGCCTACAGGTGCGCCGCGCGCCGCTACAGGTGTGTCGCGCAGTAGTGGAGTGCTTTGTAAAAATTCAACTTGAACGCGCCGTGCAGTAGTGGAGTGCTTTGTAAAAATTCAGCCTGAACGCGCCGCGCAAGTGTACAGGCATGCCACTCAGTCTTACAGCTCTAAAAATTGATGAATTTTCCCAAAAACACTTTTTTAGGTCTACTGAATAGAAAGAGGGGATCGATGCCTTGTGTTTTTGAGAGATTTAAAAGGGGTTACAACGGTCCCTCTATCCCTTTGAATGCAAAGAAGCCAACTACCCTTGAATTGAATTTGTGAGGGTTTGGAAGACTTCTCTCTTTAGACCACTGCCTTTGTCCATTTGAAAAGAAAACAAATGATTTTGAACGTGCTATGAAGGGCCCACATTTTGAATAGCGTTGGTAAAAATGTCTGTGCGTACTAATGAACGGTTGTAATATCTATGAATCTTTTCCTCTTATAATAAAATCATTCCAAGGGTCAAACTTTGTTCACTGTGTTTACATATTTGAAAAGTAACCTCTGCCACTACTGACCCTTTAGTGATATTTTCAACATGGAAAATCCACTCAACAATACACCAATGATTGATGAAGCATCTTTTGCCATTTGCAAGGAGACGGCCTATCTCTTTAAGACTTGATTGGAAGCTTCTGTTCCTTATGATCATATCTGCTTGTGAGAGGGAAATTTGTTTTGAACCCATATAGGGACTGTAGATATATCCTCCAAATGATGTTTCTCTTTAACTATGATTGAGGCCTAGTTGTATTCACCTGAGTTTTACAATCACCTGTCCATCAAGAGGGCATTTCTTCTGAAAGCTTCTTCTCTACTTAAACTGCAACAACAAGGTACTTTTGACCTATTTTCATAAGGAGAATGTCTTCATTTGTGATAGTGGCCTGCCTTATTGGTTCTGAATGTTGTTCCAGAACCTTGAAACTCATGCCATAATCTTTCTTACATACTTGTGAGCTTGTGTATTTATTTGCAATGCATTTATGGGAAAACTAAGATCAAATCACCTCCTGTCCAGTATGATGAGTAACTTTGAAAGAAAGTTTTCTATGAATAGGAAGGATAGTACCTTTTGAAAAGAAGTCATCACTATTAGTGGTTTCCCTTGTTCATGATGGAAGAGGTCAGTTTGGGACGAAGACACTTTGACTCTTTTGATTATATGCTTTCACAATCTTTCTTCAATGATGATGAACCTGTTAGCTTCACATTGTAACTCAAATAATAGTGAACTTATGAAAATCATTTTTAAAACCCACTGTTTTGCCTCTTCCTTTAATCATCATTTTACTTCAGAAAACCTTAGTTACTGTCTCACTGTTCATCAAAAAATTTGTCATACAGTCAATGGAACTTCTTAAAATCAAACTTTGTCCATTTTCCCTCTGCTTATAGATGAAGGAGGCACTCCTAACCCTCTGCTTGTGAAATGAAGGAGGTTATTCAGTCTTCAAACCCTCTGCTTATAGATGAAGGATATTTTTTCAATCATGTCATATCATCAGCCCTTTGATAGTGTTATTTTTCGTTTCATGGTCATTTCAGGCTTTGACTGTGATCGCAAGAGCTTAATGAAAAACTCTCTACTCTTTGGCTGCATCCCAGGCTCAAGATCACATTGAGAAGCAACTATATTATCATGTGGAGCCAAATATTGTCTTCTGAGATGCTGGTATGCCTCTGTCCTTGAAATATCCATTAAAACACTGTAAAAACACCTAGAATCAGTTTGACTTATGGTCCATGTATTGCTGAGACTTGAGGGTGTATTAGTGGCGTAACCTATGGTTGTAACCAACTTTATTTGCAGAATGGGAAGGTCTGTTATGACTGGTCTATAGCAGATGGAGGTTCTTTGGCTTTAGGATAGTTTGCCAAGGGAGAAATGCCTAAATCGCCACTTCCTAACTTAGGGGAGACTTTTTGGACAGATTTGGATTGTTTCTTTAGAGTTGATGGGCAGACTAGTATGGCTGAGGCTAGGTAGGACTTGATAATGAGGTTTCATCTCGTCATGGGTGGAATGAAAGGTAAGAAGGCAAAAAACATTTATGGGTGTTTTCCAGCTGGAAAATTTGACAAATTTTTGATCAGCTGCTAGAAAACTTGGCTGTTACAACTAGTCATCACCAACAAGTGAAAAATACTGATGACTAACAGTGACTCCATTTAGGGAGGGCAGTTACTTTTTAGGAGGTGTCCAGAATTTCAGATCTTTGGCTTATGAAGACCAGTGCCTTACCCATTGGCGCAAATTTCATTCCTCTTTGATGCTACTTCTGAAAATGACAGCATGATTAGCATTGATGATAATTCTACCTACCCCACTATTTTTCCTAACATTTTTTCCTCATTTGGGTGCATTTGGACTAGCAACCCTTTTGAAAATATATATTTTTTATTTTTTGGAAAATGAACCTATCTAATTCTACACTTATATCTGCCGAGAGTTTAGATTAAACTGATGAACTCCTTCATTACTCTACCTACGCTAGATCAACTGCCAAGCTTAAGCTGTTTGACAGGATTTTGTTCTCTCATCTAAAACACAAAATTGAAATGATGATCAAAATAGGGTTAGATAGTCTGATTTGTCATGTATTTGTGGTCTGAAAGACAAGCTGCACACAAATATTATTTTGCATAAAATGGAAACTAGGAAAAACAGGGCTAAGATGCACAATTTGTTTTTCATCCCCGCTTCCCTCTTTGGTTCTGTTTTGGGCGTGTGGAACCAATATATTTTCCTAATCTACTCTCTTTGATAAGTCAAGCTTACAAAATGTTGACCATATTTTTCACTTAGTAACTTATCAGCAAATAAATTTAAACATGTTCAGCTATGATTAGGCTAGATAACTGAATAAGACATTTGAGTACTAGTAGTGGCATTTAGACTTGCGTGCTTTTTGAATGACTATTTTTTGGAACATGGGGCCTTTTCTATTTTTCAACTACCCTCTTTTCTATTCTTCTATTGTTCTTGACTTTTTTGTTTTATCATTTTTTCAAACAGTGGTATATACAATGATTGAAAATGTCTTAAAATTGGAGCTCTTGACAAAAATAATGCTTTAATGTCCTTCCATTCACAGGACCCCCAAAAATTTCAGTCCCATCAGGTTCTTGCAAGAAAAAGGCATTGTTTCTGCTAACTGAGCTGATGATGAAAGGCCCCTTCCATAATTTTTCAAACTTACCATGTTTACCTTTGTCTTCTCTTCTAGAATCCCATTTTAGCACTTTGTCTCCAATTTGAAAATCATTTTCCTTGGTCCTTCTATAAAAAATCTGTTTTATTTTGTCTTGCGCTAACTGAGCCTTTTGGTAAACTTGTTCTCTGGTTTGCTATAAATGGATAGTCTGATTTACCCTTCTTTGCATATCGTTTTCTTCTATTTGAACTTCCTGCAATAGCTTCATTACTGGAACCCCTAGAGATGTTGAGAAAATGGCATCTATGCCATAAAATAGTGGGTAAGGAGACATACCTATGGATTTTTTGGTGGTTATTCTATCGGCCCATAGTGCGTGTACTAGTTTTCCATGCTATGCTTTTTTATTTTGTTCAAGAAGTTTTTTGATGATATTGACTAGGATTTTGTTAGAGGACTTGGATAAACCATTACCTTGAGGGTAATAAGCTATAGAATGTCCTAATGAAATGTGGTTTTTGTAACAGAATTCAACCATTATTTTGGAGGAGAAGGCAGTGGCATTATCTGTAATGATCTTTCTAGGAGAGCCAAATCTAGACAGGATATTGGTTTCTATGAACTTGATGATGAATGAATCGGTGGCATTCCTGGAAGGTATGGCTTCTATCCATTTGGTAAATTAATCCATGGTTGTGAGGATACATTTATGTTGAGCGGATTTGGAACGGTCCTTCGACTATGATGGGATGCAAGGGCAAAGGTAAAAGATTTTTCTTGCCATCGAAAATTTGACACTTATGGCATGTCATAACTAGCTGGTGAGTGTCAAGAAATAAGGTAGGCATATAATAACCGGCTCTAAGGATTTTTTTTGCTGTGGTTTTCCAGTAGAGATGGCCCCCACATTCCCCTTGATGCATTTCGTGCATAATTTTCTCTGCATCAGACTCAAGCAAACATTTAAGCAACATACCGGTGGGATTTTTCCAATACAGAAGAACATCTATAATGAAAAACTTTAAAGACTTTTGTTTAAGAAATATTGCTTTCATTTTTGATAAATTTGGAGGGGAATTTAGATAAAATAATACATAAATAATATCTGCATACCAAGGTGAATCTAGAAACATTTGTTCAACATGAGGGGATGTGCATTCTTCCTGTTCTTCTAAGGGATCAAAAAAAATTATATCTAAAGCTTGGAGGTTGGTTTCAACCATTAGTCTTGCAAGTCCTTGTCCTTTAATAAGTTTTTTAGGTCGGATTTCTAAGTCATATTCTAAGATGATAGCGATCCATTTTCCCCTTTTACCATCGGGATCTTGGTTTGAAATGTCCTTGACGACAGCATTTGGGACAAAAGCGATGACATGAGAATGTAAGATGTAAACTCAGAAATCTTTTAGTGCTTTTACCAATGCAAATGCATGTCTTTCCATGATGTTATATTTCAAGGGGAATCTCTTATGGATTTGCTAAAGAAGGCAATGGGTTGCTCTTGCCTAGCTGCGTTTTTTTTGCAACAATACAGCAGTTATCGTGTGTTTTGAGGAAAATGAAAAAATGTAAAACTCTTTGGTGAAATCACGACTTATCAATAATGGTGTTTCAGTTAGGGAATTTTTAGCTGGTTCAAAATATTTTCTGGCTTCTGTAGTCCATTTCACCCTGACCTCTTTCTTCAACATATTTGTGATATCTCTCAGGAGTTCGGCAAGGTTAGGGATGAATCTTCTCAAGAAATTTATCTTTCCGATAAAGTACTGTAGCTCCTTTATGTTTCTGGGGTGACTTATTTGCAATATGCCTTCGATTCTCTGGGGGTCTATTTTTATTCCCTGTTTCGAAATAATGTGACCTAGGAGTTTTCCTTCTTCTAGACCAAAAAGTGTTTTCTTGGGGTTTAGGGATAAACCATATTTTCTACATTTGTTAAAAACCTTTCTTAATTTTTACTAGGTGTTCTTCATCTGATTTAGAATATACTGTAATATCGTCAAGATATATGACTATGAAGAAACCTATGTCTTCTAAGAAGTCTATGTCCATGGCTCTTTGGAATGTAGCACCGGCATTCATCAATCCAAAAGGCATTTTTACGTACATAAAAGTGCCCCAAGGTGCGGTGAAAGCTGTTTTGTGTTGATCAGTGGGGTAAACCAACACTTGGTTTTAACCGAAAAAAACATCAAGTAATGAGATCCTTTTAGCACCTACTACCTTTTGAAGTATGTGGTCCATTTTGGGCAATGGATAGTTGTCCTTTAAACAGGCCCTATTTAAGTTTCAGAAATCGATACAGAGTTTGATTTCTCTGGTCTTTTTCCTAACTGATACTAGATTTGAGACCCATTTAGAGTACCGGAGAGACACTATTATCCCAGCATCATACATATTTTTCGACCAAAGGTACTAACACTGGGTTTATCCTTCTTAACTTCTGTTTGAAAGGCTTCTGGTTTTCTTTGAGGGGAATCTTATGTTGGATGATGCTTGTGTCGTATGATTTCAAATCTTGGTATCCCCATGTGAACACATCTTTGAATTCTTTAAACAACTCGATGTATTTATGTTTTATGTGAGGCGGAAGGGTTTTGGATAGTTTGATATTTCTAGGTTCTTCCGAGCTTCCTATGTTATATTATTCTATGTCGACCTTAGTAGATTCCATTTTTGGCTTTTTGGCCACATCGTTAAAATCAAACAATTCCTCTAGAGGCGCAAGCCCTCTGGGTATGGTGTCATTTTCACAATGTAAGACTTCGAGTTCTCTTGGGTCAATGTCCTCTCCTATCTCAGTTCCATATGAATGATCTATCAGGTTTAGATTCATCCAAGAAGGTGGATTTAGCTCTTGGTCTTGATTTTGGCTGTATTTCTTTTCTTCATTTTCTAAGTCTGTTTTGGTTTCTTCAAATTGATTCCTAGATTGTAAGAAGTCATCAGTTTGATCATCATCTTTAAATATTTTCCAATGGTTCATATTATCTATTATTGTAGGGTGATGTTTGACCTGAATACTATATTGCTCACTCAAACATGGTGTTTGGCCATTGCTTGCAGCAAAGGCGAGCTCATTTTCTAGACTATTTTGAATCCTAGGAATATAAGTGAGTTCATACTTCTCGAAGGTTTTGAGGATGTCTAAAGCTGCATTTCTGTATTCTCTTAGTCTTGGGTTTTTCACTAAATATTCACCTTTGATTTGCCTGATTACAAGTTCTGAATCTCCCTGGGCTGATACTTTCTTGGTGCCCAAGTCCTTAAGTATGTGCAGACTAATGAGAAGGGCCTCATATTCCGCAATGTTATTAGTACATTGGAATTCTAATCTGAAAGAATGACCTTCATTAGTATTGTGTATCTAGATGCCGGCCCCTAAACCAGTTTTTCCACAAGAACCGTCAAAGCTTATACTCCAAAGAGCTTCCTTTTCATATATGATACTAAGCTATTTTTCAAGTTTCTTGGAGCTTTGGTCATTAGCCTCTACATCTAGTAATGGAAAATGTGTTTTTGATGGTTTGAAAACCTCTTCATTTTCCATTATCTGCTTGTTTATATCACTTTCATTGTATAAGATAAAAGAATCTAAGTTGGAATGAATGGAATAAATGGGAGTATTGTTTGGCTTATCTCGGTTGCTAACCATGTATTTCATGTGAGTCTCTCGGTATAATCTCCTAGTCTGGTTGAAAAATGGGATGGTAGAGAATGACATATCCATTTGAAGGTTACCTTGTATTTTGCCAGCCCATGCCCTTGATAGTAGCATTCCATACTTAGGAGGGATGTTGGCCACTACTACGTCCATGACTAGGTTTTTCACTGGTAGTTGTGTTAAAGCAAAACCTAGGTTCTTTATTAGACCTAAACATTTGACCTGACTTGAGTCAAAGGAGTACAGGTTTTTGTAAGGTTGAGTTACCTCTACTCCTAGGTTTTCCATGATTTCTTTAGGCATGAGGTTATGGGAGGCACCAAAATCTAACATTCCATTATGTAATATCTTGTCTCGTATGTTCAAACTCACATAGAAAGGAGAAGTCGTTCCTTCTTGGTATTCACCTTCTATTTTGGGGCCAAATAAGAGCTCGGGTTTGTCATCAGTTAGATTTAAAGTATCTTCCTCATTTCCTATATCAAAAAATTTGAAGATTTGAGATCTATACCTATCTACAGTTATTAGCTTAGTAAGGGGTATGGTAATTTCTATTTTGGAAATTTCCCCTTCGAAACTAAAAGGAGTTTGTAGTTTGGACAGATTTGTTTCAACTTTCTTGGACATGACCTTTTCTATACTCTTAATTTTCTAACTCTGGTTTGAGACTTTGTTTGACACAGTCACCTCGAGAGTCTTTGTGGAGGTACTAGGAGTATCTGAGCCAAGAATTGTTTGAATAGCTTTATCTTTGTTTTGGTTAATTTTTTTGGCCACAATTTTGTTGCTATCCATGGATTTTTTAAGGATGGTATCAGAGGTTTTAGCAGTGTCAGGGCTACCCTTCTTGGAGTGGTCTTGGTTTTTTCTGATTCTAAGGTTATACTGCCTGTGAGCTTCTATAATAGCATTTTAAAAATCGATGGCAGGATCTTCAAGATCTTCATAGTTGGTTTTGTCCTGACTCAGAGAGCATAACTCTTGCTCTTCTACTGTGAGGTAAACCTCACTCTTGTTATCAGAACCTATGAGGTTCCAATGATTTTTATCAATGGGTTCAGTATCCTTATCCTCTTCATCAATACAATTATCACTGAAGGATGGCCTGACTTGTTGGTCTTTTCCTCTTGTTTTATTTTGAGATTGGTATCTCCTAAAGTTTTGGTTTCGGTTTTGAGGGTTTGGATGGTTGTCCTTAAGAGGTTCTTTCTCACTCATTTTTTCCCACATCTTTGTCATCGATTTGACCAAGCCATCTATTCTAGGATTCGAGGAAGAAGCCTAGGGGGAAAATTTGTCATGGTAAGTGAATCCCCTTTCTTGTCTTATCCTAGCTCTTTTTTTGGCTAAGTTGGCTTATGCATTTATAGCCACTTTTTGCATTTCTTCTAAGGTAGGGGGGTCTTTGTTTCTTAGCTGATAAGTCATGCCTGGGTCAAAACCCTTGGGGAATTTTTCCAAGGCTGAACCAGGTGGGGGTTTGAAGTGAGGTGGGAGGGCGTTATACACACTGTTGAACCTAGTGGAATATCCCTGGACACTTTCGCCATTTTCCCGTTTTAGATTGTTATATTCTGACAGGATTTGAATGGGGTTCTTTCGGATTTCCCACTTGTTTATGAAGACCTTGTAGAGTTCTGGGAGGTTGCGGATGATGTTTGGAGTTAAGATCTTAAACCATTTTTTGGGTTCCCCGCCCAGGCTTTGGGCGAACATTCTCATTCTAATGGTCTCGTCTTCCAATTCCATGTATTCAAAGGCATCACTAATCCTATCTACATGTTGTTGAGTTATGGTAGTCTCAAATTTGGTAAAGTGTGGGATTTTGGATTGATAGTCATATTGTAAGGGAGCCAAAGTTTGTGGCAACACCAAATTTGCGTACCAAGCTGCCATGACGGGAGCTGATGGGTGATGTACTAAATGAGGGCTTGTGGGGTGAGCTGAGGTGGCTTGAATAGTAGTGGTTTGGATAGGTGTGGCAGATGTACTTGGGCTAGTGATCTGATTTTGAGCAGATCTGGGATGGTAGGAACCAAAGTGATGGAGAAGCTGAAAGTCGGGAGGTGTGGTAGGTGAGGCTTCTCTACTAGGACTCTGTGGCAGATCTAAGGGCTCAATATCGTCAAAGTCTATCTTACTTTGTGACTTGCTTTTAAAAAGGGTTTTTTCTGATTTTAAGTCAAAGGAGGAATCCGGTAGGGTAGTGACATGTTCAGGTACTGATCTTGATTTACGGATGGACCTATAGGTAGCTAGATTTCCAGTTTCGGAAGCTTTCCACATAATCTTCTTTAGGTCGTCTACTATGATAGGGGGATTTGGGTCCGGATGAGCTCTAGTGTTGATTCTTCGTGAAGCCAGATTTTGAGTCTAGAGTTTAGAGAGGGTGGTATTTGTTTTGAATGGATGACCTCTCTAAGGTTTTATTAATGTGAAGGCTGGTCAAAACTAAAAGGATGGATTAGTGGAGTTGCCAGGTGGATTTCTTATGAGAACTATGGTCCACCACCAACACTATCAAAGATACTTGGGAAAAATTTTTATAGCAACTTTGAGATGAAAACTTGCAAAGAAAAGTGATTCAATTGGTTTCAACAGTTGCTAGGTTGTGTGGACAAGCTAATGGTTCTCTTGGCAAGAAGGCTTTCTGCTTATATCCTATGTTCAGGTGAGGTTTTCTGAATCAATAAGTTATACTTAGCTTGTCACTGATTACAGAGTTTCCACCCTAAGTTTAAATTTTGGAAGGATGAGTTAGCAAAAAGGTATGGTTTATGAATTTTTGGTATTTTATAGAGTTTCTAGGCCTATTGGAGGCTAGTGGAGTCGCCAGGTGGAACTTGGTTGTTTTTGTAAAAGATGTAGCTATGGTCCACCACCAGTAACTAGGGAAAATCCAATCTGGGAATGTTTTGGGGTTTTTCTGAGTTTTTATGTAGTCCTAAGGTTTGTAAGAGTTTCCTACAGCCGAGTAATCATTTTTCTATGATGGTGAGACAACCGGTTTCTACTCTTCTAATTTTGACTGAGATTTTGAGAGTTCCTAAGGGGTACCTAGGATGTTTTGACTCAAAGTCCCACTGTGATTTCCATTATGTTACTGAGTGGTGGGATAAGTCAACAATATAGTATTTTCAAAGGTCTCTAAAGGTTTTAGGGAAACTAAGTTTGTTTATCACTTAGATTCCAACCGTGATCACCATTATGTTAGTGTGGCGATGAGGTGGCTCAATCGAATAGTAGCCTAGAGTTTAGTAAAGTGGTAAGGCCTACTAGAGGCTAGTGGAGTCGCCAGGTGGATTTTTAGTTGTTTTGAGGTATATGTGTATGGTCCACCACCAGTACTGACAAAAACCAATCTAAGGGAGTTTTTGGGGTTTTTCTAAGTTTTTATGTAGTCCTAAGGTTTGTAAGAGTGTCCTACAGCTGAGTCATCATTTCGGTAGGATAGTGAGACAACCAGATTCTACTATTATAATTTTGACTGAGATTTTGAGAGTTCATAAGGGATACCTAGGATGTTTTGACTCAAATTCCCACCGTGATCGCCATTATGTTAGTGAGCGGTGGGATAAGTCTGCCAGATAGTATTCTCAAAGGTCTCTAAAGATTTAGGGAAACTAAGTTTGTTTATCACTCAGGGTCCCACCGTGATCACCATTATGTTAGGGTCCTGTGATTTGACTGATTGGCAAGCCAAATGACAGTGTAACATCAAACCAATCTTTGGAGTCCAAGGACCTAGCCTTCCTGGACTCAGAGAGGGCTCTCTCTATATGTGTAAGGGATATCTGTGTGTTTTGCTTATTGTGTTCTGATTTTAGGCTAGTTATGAAGTAGGTTTTTTGGTTTTGGTTTTTAGGTTGTGAGGGATGAAACTGATCAAAGATATAAGATAGGTAAAAAGATGTCAGATCAACTGGGCTATGGGGTCGAAAAGGTATAGAAAGCATTAGATGGTGATACAAGGTTGTTGAAGGGTTGATTTGATTCGAGGTAAAAATGATCTTTGGGCAAAATGGAATAAAATGAACATCAAGTTTGGGAACAACAAAGGGTTTCAAGCATAACTAGTTTAATAGCTGACATAAACATGGTAGGGAAAACCATTAATCATGAGAAATGTAACTATAAGCTAATCAATACATAAAAATAAACATTCAAGCCATGCATAGAGATATATCACCCTCTAACTTTGGGAAATGGCTATCAGACTTTGGGGAAAAACACTTAAAACAGAAAAACAACTCAAATCACTATGTCAAAATGCCTAAACACAGTACTTCAAGTTATTGGGCACTTTGAAAACAAGATTACATAGTCTTAGGCAAAGGGAATTATCGGAACAAGACCTCCTTGGTTCAACAAATGACAATCTAATCAGTCAAAGAGAAATTTCATGGATGGAGCTATGGCTAGCCATGAGTAAGCAGGGCATACCATAAATCATACTTAGCATGCATAAAACCATGAATGAAATACAAAAAAATATCCTTAAGTTATTAAAGAGCAATCAAGAATTCTTTAATGTGACTAAGGAAGAAGAAAACATGGAAGCTATGAAGAAACAAGAAATTTGAGGTGCCTCCAAGGGCATGTCTCAAATTTGTTCTCTACTAATCTATAGCATGCAAGAAACATGGATTCATGAATGAAAAATAGAAAACAAAACAAAGAAAGAGACACTATACCATTCTACCAAGTCATGGAATCCAACAACAATCCTCTTTCATCATCCAAGAACATCCAAGAGACTATCCAAGAGCATGAGACAAGTATTTATTCCAAAGCTTATATGAAAATATATTGCTTCTATCATCAAGTTCAACCTTGTTTACAATGAAAGCCTTTGGAATATATAGGCTCAAGTGAGGAAAACCTCTTAGTTCAATTTTCACTCTCATTGGCCTATTCAAAATATCTAAACTTGTCCTTGAGGCTTTGCAAAGCCCAAGGCACAAAATATCTCATAAAATATCTAAAAATGCTAAAAGAGGGAAATAAATTGACTTTTCATAACTTCTCATGTGCAAAAATAGCTAAACGCACATGAGGAAAAAGTAGTTTTTAAAGGTTCAATTTTTACAAAAATACTCAAAAATTGTATTAGCAAAAGGTCCCCTGACTTACCGAAAACTTTTGGCAGCCTTCCCGATGTTGAAATGAGGCTCATGATAGTTCGTTGGAAATATCTGAGTGTCTAATTTCTGGATCAACCAGATTTTTCTCAATCTGATTCTTTGAAGTCCTCAAAAAATAGGCCTGTGTGTAAAAAACCAAAAAATAAGGTTTGCTGATAGACCGGGCAGAGTGTAGAAAAAGTGGGCATTTTTTTCCATTTCGGGGGAGAAAATGATCTTCAAATGTCCTGAAAATTGCTGAGTATGTGCTCCTAAAATTATGGCATCCAATGATACCATTCTCCTCCTTTTTTGATCGCCCAAACTGAGATGGCGAAGCTTATGAGTTTTGACCAAAAACCCAAAAATGCCAAAAAGACAAAAATATGTCGAAAAATGCCCAAAATTGGTGAGCATGACGCTCAATTCTCAGCAACATGTTGTGAAGCATAGGCCAAAATCTGAAGTACTGATGTGTCTTTCCTCACTTTTCGTGTCAGGCGCTTCCCTTTAGCCCCCTTGAGCTTTTCTTGAGCAGCCTTCAACTTGCGCCTGGCAAAATGATTTAACTTTTTATAATGCCTTGTCATTCTCCTTTGAAGGTCTAAATCCATATTTGCCTTCTCCAATTTTTTTTCCAAGTGGTCATTGACTCTCTCAAGCCATGCCTCCTTATTGTTCTCTATCTCCTGTTCAAACAATGCAATGATAGGGGTAGATTGGAAAAGGGCATTTTCCTCTTCTTTTGCTTCTCAAGGGCCTTTTTAAGCCCCATGGTTCTAGGCTTCTTTCGCCTAGGCTGATCTTCTCCTTCACTTTCATCAAACTTGCCCATGATTTCTTCCAACCTTGATTGGGCTTTGGAGGCCTCCTTCTTGTACTTAGTCACCCGTGTCTCATAAACAGCCATATGGACACTCATTTGCCTACTTTTGATTTGCAAGAATTGATTTAAATTCCTAGCTCTATGAAGATCATCCTTCAAGGCATTAATTTGGCCTTCCCTATGGATCAAGAGGTTTTCTAGAATTCGAGCCTCATTATCACTATCATCACTTTGGATTGGGATGATATCGAATGCACTCTCTTGTTTATGACTGCCTTCTTCCTTACCCTTCCCTTTGCTTTGGGTGGCTATTCTAGTGCTCTTCCCCCTAGGAAAATCAATGATGGGCTTCTTTGGCAATTTTCCTTTACTTCGGAGAGCCCTTGTCACATTTGGAGTGACCACTCTAGGCACTCTCTTCTTTGTTGTCTAGGGCTTGGCATTTTTAGGAGAAGAGGGCATGGCCGCTTTACCTTTGTCACCTTGCTTCTCTTCCTTTTGAGTTTTTTGTTCTTCTTGAGGAGGCTATTGTGTATCATCTTTAGGCTGCCCTTGCTCATCACTATCATGCTACCCTTGTTGCTCTGTCTCACAAGGCTACCCCTGTTCATCCCTTTCCTATCCTTGTTCATTATCTTCATGCTGCTGCCCTGTCTCACCCTCACTGTCATGCTGTTTTTCAAAACTTTCTTCCTCTTTCCCTTGCTTCTGTTCATGACCACTATGATGTTGCTGTGTGTCATCATAAGGCTGTTGTTAAGCCTCATCATGAGTCTGTTGTTCACCCTCATCAATGTCATGTTGCTACCCTTCATCATCAGTTTTTTTTTCACCCTGCTTCTGCCCTTCATTCTCTTCCTCATCATCATGATCATGCTATTCCCCCTCTTCAGGCTATTCTACTTGTTCTGTAGTGAATTTGAGCTTTTTAGGAATAGGTCTGCTAGAGGAAGGTGAGGGGTGATGAGTAGGAGATGTAGGGGATGTATGGACTGAAGGGACAGTGGAGAAATCCGCATGAGTGATGAAAACATCCCAAGAGACCTCTCTCTTTTCAAGATGATGAAGAATGATGATTTTGATGAGAGAGTGATGGAAGAGACATGCTATTTGTTGTGAAGGAGGTTTCTTTTGGACAGTGGAGGCCATTTTCTCAATGCTCTTGTGTAAGAAGAAAGGAAGATTTAGCAATCTGGCCCTAGTAAAATTCATGAGAAGTTGAACGTGATATGCATAAATTCAGGAGAATCTCCCCTCACAAGTGAAATAGTTCATGATAATATTCATGAGAGGGACGTAGCTGGCTAAAATATATGAGAAAAGAAAAATAGAAGGACATGATTCTCTGTGCTTAGGCCTTAGGAAGGGCTTGTAATCATCTGAGTCCAAATGGCTTTGTTTAAACCATTTCTCGCCAATATAGGGAATTTTAGTGGCTTTGGAGATGGATATTGGGGAGAAATTGAAGTCAAGGCCTACCAATTGGAAATGCTTATCTTGAAACCTCAAAGCGCAAAGGTGTGTCAAAGGAGAAAAACTCTTCACCTCTTGCACCCTTTGACAAAAATCTAAACACCCGACCTCATGGAAATTGAACAATACTGATGGGTGGGAATTCACTTATTCAATGGAAATAGGTTCATATCTCTTATGCAATCCACTCCTACTATCCTGCCTGGGAGGCATCTTGTTATAGATGCTCTCTGCAAAACCAAACTTCCTAAAAAAGGATTTCTTGAAATGTGTTTTCCAAACAAACTCTACCTTCTTTGTAAATCAATGTTTTGATCAAGGCAAGTTGGTTTCAAATGCTGTGAAATTTTTTGTCTTTGGTATTAGGTCCCTGCTCCTTCAAAACACTATCTTTTCTTCACTTTGTATGGCAAACAACCAATATTTGTAATGACAAGTGCACATTCAAACAAAATGCATACACAATTAAGTGATTTCTGTGTTAGTGTAAGGTCACATGGCTCTAGGTGTTTTGAGGACAAAAAAATAGCCTTTTAGCAGGAAAACACCTTCTCCTAATGAAGATACTGCCCTTGTATTCACTATTCTTCACACATATTCTGACAACTCCTCCAAATGGCGATTTACAACTTCACACACTAAAGTTTATTTTATGGAGTAAAGGAGAAAGAACTGGTTTTTGGCCTCTTTTTACCACACAGAGGATACCTTTGAAATGAAAAAAACACTTTATAGAATGCTTACTTCTGTTTGAAAATAGGCATATTGTTTTCACTTTACAACCCTTAGTTTCCCTTTCCAAAACTGCTTCACCTTTCAACTTGTTTTGAGGGCAGTTATTGGGCTTTTTACATCAATAGAAACACACGAATTTTACTATGCAAGCCTTGAAGGTCGGTGGTAGCGTTGCTTGAGGCTTGGAGTAGCTTCCAGACTTGTTTGAGGGCGTTTGGACCCTTCAAAGTGTGTGCGACATGTTTACGAGGGAAAACGCCATGCAAAGAGGGGTTTTCGGGTCACTGTCGGGCCGACGTGACCAACGCCTACAGGTGTGCCATGCGCCGCTACAGGCGTGCCACGCAGTAGTGGAGTGCTTTGTAAAAAATCAGCCTGAACATGCTGTGCAAGTGTACAGGCACGCCGCGCAGTCTTCCAGCCCGAAAAATTGATGAATTTTCCCAAAAACTCGTTTTCAGGTCTATTGAATAGTAAGAGGGGATCGATGCCTTATGATTTTGAGAGATATAAAAGGGGTTACAACGGTCCCTCTATCGCTTTGAATGCAAAGAATCCAACTACCCTTGAATTGAATTTGTGAGGGTTTGGAAGAATTCTCTCTTTAGACCACTGCCTTTGTCCATTTGAAAAGAAAAAAAAATGATTTTGAACGTGTTATGAAGGGCCCACATTTTGAATAGCATTGGTAAAAAGGTCTGTGTCTACTAATTGACTGGTTGTAATAGCTATGACTCTTTTCCTCTTATAATAAAATCATTCCAAGGGTCAAACTCTATTCACTGTGTTTACATATTTGAAAAGTAACCTCTGCCACTGCTGACCCTTTAGTGATATTTTCAACATGGAAAATCCACTCAACAATACACCAATGATTGATGAAGCATCTTTTGCCATTTGCAAGGAGATGGCCTATCTCTTTAAGACTTGATTGGAAGCTTCTATTCCTTATGATCATATCTACTTGTGAGAGGGAAATTTATTTTGAACCCATATAGGGACTGTAGATATATCCTTCAAATGATGTTTCTCTTCAACTGTGATTAAGGCCTAGTTGTATTCACCTGAGTTTTACAATCACCTATCCATCAAGAGGGCATTTATTCTAAAAAAATCTTCTCTACTTAAACTGCATCAGCAAGGTACTTTTGACCTATTTTCATAAGGAGAATGCCTTCATTTGTGACAGTGGCCTGCATTATTGGTTTTGAATGTTGTTCCAGAATCTTGAAACTGATGCCATAATATTTCTTACATACTTGTGAGCTTGTGTATTTATTTGCAATGAATTTATGGGAAAACTAAGCTCAAATCGCCTCCTGTCCAGTATTGTGAATAATTTTGAAAGAAAGTTTTCTATGAATAGGAAGGATAGTACGGTTTGAAAAGAAGTCATCACTCTTAGTGGTTTCCCTTGTTCATGATGGCAGAGGTCAGTTTGGGACCAAGACTTTTTGACTCTTTTGACTATCTGCTTTCACAATCTTTCTTCAATGATGATGAACCTGTTAGCTTCACATTGTAACTCAAATAATAGTGAACTTATGAAAATCGTTTTTAAAGCCCACTATTTTTCCTCTGCCTTTAATCATCATTTTACTTCAGAAAACGTTACTTACTGTCTCATTGTTCATCAAAAAATTTGTCTTACAGTCAATGCAACTTCTTAAAATCAAACTTTGTCCATTTTCCCTCTGCTTATAGATAAAGGAGGCACTCCTAACCCTCTGCTTGTGAAATGAAGGAGGTTCTTCAGTCTTCAAACCCTCTGCTTATATATGAAGGAGCTTTTTTCAGTCATGTCATATCATTAGCCCTTTGACAGTGTTATTTTTCCTTTCACTGTCCTTTCAGGCTTTGAATGTGATCGCAAGAGCCTAATGAAAAACTCTCTGCTCTTGGGCTGCATCCCAGGCTCAAGATCACATTGAGAAGCAACTATATTATCATGTGGAGCCAAATATTGTCTTCTGAGATGCTGGTATGCCTCTGTCCTTGAAATATCCATTAAAACACTGTAAAAACACCTAGAATCAGTTTGACTTATGGTCCATGTATTGCTGAGACTTGAGGGTGTATTAGTGGCGTAACCTATGGCTATAACCAACTTTATTTGCAGAATGGGAAGGTCTGTTATGACTGGTCTATAGCAGATGGAGGTTCTTTGGCTTTAGGATAGTTTACCAAGGGAGAAATGCCTAAATCGCCACTTCCTAACTTAGGGGAGACTTTTTGGACAGATTTGGATTATTTCTTTAGAGTTGATGGGCAGAATAGTATGGCTGAGGCTGGGTAGGACTTGATAATGAGGTT